>JAFEMH010001617.1:0-357500 GCA_022495995.1 Adenophora triphylla var. japonica | reverse complement strand
TGAAGAATAACCAATAAATATAAATTTCACAGCTTTGCTCCCAAGTTTATTTCTTTTCAAAGTTGCATCTAAAACATATGCAATACAACCCCATACCTTTAAATGTGAAATGTTAGGATTACGCCCAATAAATAATTCGTATGGAGTTTTCATATGTTTATTCACAAATCTTTTTTTTTTTTCTTTTTTTTCTTTTTTTTTTTTTTTTGAGGCTTGTCCATCTCGAGTCAAACCCCTTTTTTGTGTAAGTCAATTTACTAACAAGTCCATCAATTCTCTGAAAATTCCCTTAAAATCCCCCCAGAGGCGCCTAATATTTACTAGGGAGGGATAATCATCCACTCTAACCACTGGGGGGAGTCGAACCCAGGACCTCCGTGTTGGTGTCCCAGTGCTCTGGCCATCAGGTCAAGTCCTGATGGTTGTTTATTCACAATTCTATTACAAACGTAAATAGAACTTAATAGTGCCTCTCCCCAATAGCTCATTGGTAATTTTGAATGTATTATCATGGCACTAACCATCTCCATTAAGGATCAATTTTCCTCTCGGCTACTCCATTTTGTGGTGGAGTATTAGGTGATGAAGATTCTATAAAAATTCCATTTTGTTGAAAAAATGAAATAAACTCGTTTAGAAAATATTTACCACCTCTATCCGATCTTAATCGTTTTATCCATAAAATGGTTTTATTTTCAACTTCGGCTTTGAAAATTTTAAACTTATCAAAAGTTTCATCTTTTGTTCTAAGTAGATACACATATACAAACTTAGAAAAATCATCAATGAACGTAATAAAATAACGTTTTTTACCTCTTGTCAAGTGCTCTTTGTTGTCACAAATATCGGTATGAATTAACTCAAGTAACCTAGTTGATCTTACTACACTTTTAAAAGATGTTTTAGTCAATTTAGATTGAGCGCAACATTCACAATTATTCATAGAATAAATAGTCGAAAATTTTGGAATATATTCATATTTAATCATACGACTCATTGCATTCATATCAATATATTCTAATCTACTATGACAAAAATCATGCTTTTCAACATTAAAATTAGAATCAACAAAATAACCATAACTGGTAATTTTATTATCAATGCTCAATAAATATATGTTGTCTTTAATGTAACCCTTTCCAACAAACGTCTCATTTTTAGTGATATTCACTTGTTGGGCGTGAAAGGTTAATTAAAGTCATTATCGTCCATTTTATGGACCGATACAAGATTCTTTCTCATAGAGGGAATATGATATACATTTTTCAAAGTAAGAGTCTTTCCCGAAGTGGGGGGGGAGAATAATGGTCCCTATGCCCAATACCTCGCTTGTAGAAGCATTTCCCATATAAACAGCTTTCGGCTCTTTCACTTCTTCATAAGTTTTGAACAAGCTTCGATTTGGAGTTACATAACATGTAGCCCCTAAATCAATCCACCAATCTGAACCGACATTGCTGAGTAGACAGATTTCGGAAAGCATGCTGATGAAGTTGCTCTCAACTATATTTGCTTGTTCATTTTTATTTTGCCCTTTGCGGTGATAGCAGTCCTTAGCCAAATGATTTGTTTTGCCATAAATATAACAAGAACCCTTATGCTTTTTCTTATATTTACCATTTTCATAATTTTTAAAGTTTTTTTCCTTTTGAATTTCCCTTGATTTCCCTTGAAAGTTCCAGGAACACTTTTATTTTCCACATTGTTTATACCAACAATTCTCTCAGAAATTGAGCCATCACGTTTGAGACTTTCAGTCTCAATTTGGAGGCCTTGAAAAAGTTCATCTAAAGAGATGGTCTTTTTCTTATGCTTCAATTTCTTTTGGTAATCTTTCCAAAAAGGTGGAAGTTTACCAATGATGGTTGAAACTTGAAATGTCTCAAAAATGGGTTCACCCGTGAAATTGTCACGGCCAGAAACACAAATGATATCCAAGGTGATAACAGCACCAACGATAGTACTTGAGTTAGCACACACACACTTCAAATATAAAATCAATTTTGTAAAAGAGATTGTAGTTGAATAATAACACCAAAGTTGTTTTTCTCAAGTTATATAAATTATATAACTTGAGGATGCCTCTTAGGCAAGACTTTATAATCACTTTATAAAAAAAATTACAAAAGCAGAAGTTATGTTCCCTGTAACTAATACAATGTAAGTTCTATGAAACAAGATATAAAGAACGAATTCCAATTCTAGCCAACACACAACTTGATACCAAGGTAATCAAGTGCGAAATTACAAGGGAGGATGGATAAAACGAACCACAAAGAACTCTATCTCTATATGCTAGAAGGTGTGAAGTGTGTAATTGGCATATCTTCAAGTGTCTCCTTCCAAGCATATTTATAGTCTTCAAGTGTCTTGAAGTCTACTCAAATAAACAGCCTTGGTGTGTCTTGTCATTGAGGGAGAGAGTGGGGAAGTGGGTTGGCTTGTTCCTCAAATCGTGCCAACTTTTCACAATTGTAGCAACCTTATCTTGCTCTCCAAGTCCATGCTTCACGTCCTTGTACTCTCAAGCATTCTCCATCTTGTACTCTCTTTTAAACTGCAACAACAGCCTTGACAAAGTCTTCACACGTTTTTGTTGTTGTTGATACAAAGTAACTCTTAGAAAGTTTATGCATAAACCGTAATTTACGCATAACTTTCTCTTTTCCAAATTCCTCCACGTTTCTAGCTCATTCTTCCATCATATTGCAACCTGAAATATGGACATACAACATATACTACACATATCATATTAGCACATTAGTACATAAATAAATAATCAAGAAATGTACAACTATATAAATTTCAGCACAGGAAATCATCTGAGATATCATCTGAAATCTGGGAAATCATTCAGGATATCATCTGCGTTTTACACTAACAACCTGCATCGGCACATTCGATGGCTATGTCATTGAGTTCGTTAACTTGATCAATGACAGGCCTCGAATCTACAATCTTGTATTCAACAAATTTATTGACCAAAAATGATTTATTACCAGCATCTTCATTGACATACCTTCGTTTGATTGCAAACCAAACTTCGGCGGCGGTCTTGTGTATTTGGAACACGTTAAACAAGGTGTTGTTCAATGCTTGCAGAATAGTGAATCGGCAAATAAAGTCATCCGCCTTCCATTTCTTCACTTTTTCAGCAGCCTCGATTTTCTGTGTTTCAGTTGCTTTTGCATCTTCATTCTCTTTTGGACAAGGATCACACAGCACATAGAAAAACTTTGCAATGGTGAGAAGGTATTCCATTTTCAAACTCCAGCACTTTTAATTCAGCCCATTTAGCCTCTCCAACTTATATGCTTCAGGAAGTTGTCCCTTCTTCAAAACTGACTCCATCTTCAAGAAATTAAATACCTTAAAACTGTTGTATATGACTCTGTTTGTGGGTAAGAAATCAGTAGGTTAGGCACACCAAAAGATGTTATATAAACTATATAAACTATATATATATATATATATATATATATATATATATATATATATATATATATATATATATATATATATATATATATATATATATATGTGTGTGTATATATATGTATATATATATATGTGTATATATATGTATATATATATATGTGTATATATATGTATATATATATATATATATATGTATATATATATATGTATATATATGTATGTATATATATATATATATATGTATATGTATATATATATATATGTATATGTATATATATATATATATATATATATACACTCAAAACTTTAAGCCACACTTGACATTTTCTCATAATAAAGGAAAGCTCAAGTAAGCTTGTAGTAACTCTACAAATTTGTACAAATATTTAACAAGTTTAGCTCCAAAAATTTTAATAGGAATCCCATGTGGGATAAAGAAGACACAATGAAAAAGACAAAAGAAGACAACAAAGATTTGTACAATGAAAGAAGAAAGTTGTTATACAAATTTATGGGAGAAGAGTAAGTATTATATGTGAATACTACTACATATAACACAGGAATCTCTAGAAAACACATGTTCTTAATTTAAGAAAGAAAATGCAAAGTTTGGATAAGTAAGTGATCATCGTTACACCATTTACAATGGCTTGTTGAAAAAAAAAATCAACTATTGAATGGGTATTGAAATCATTGTAAGGGGTTATTGAAACTTTTTTTTTTAAAAAAAAAGTGGGGTGTTGAATAAATTCAATAGGAATTGAAAAAGAGGAGGGTGTTGAATTTTGACACTTGGCGGCACATGATTGGTTCCTGATATTTTTATTTTCAAATCTTATCCGATTTTTTCAAAGGCAATTATCTTATATCAAAAAAAAAAAAATTACATCAAAATTCATAATTTTTTTTCTCTATAAATAGAGTCTTGTTTCATTTGATTTGGACACAGAAAAAAAAACCCCCTCTTTTTTCAATATAAATTTCTCAATTATCCTTCATTTACTCTTAATTAAGTATGAAGTATTTTTTTTGTTTTAATAATAATTATCGTCATTTTTCATATTTATTTAATTGCAATTAAAAAAATTAATTAAGTACGAAGTATTTTTTTAATTATAAATGATAATAATAATTCTTATTATTTTACTAATTAAAAAAATAAAGAATATAAAATAAAATAAAAGTGGTGGAGTATATGATGATGAGTTGGAAGGGTGGTGAATTTTATTAAACAAAATCATTGTAGGATTAAAAATTGAATGAATGTTGAATTATTTGGTGGAAAAGAGAGAAGTTGATGTAGAGAAGTGGATGATGAATGTTGTTTAGATGGTCTTATGAATAAGGAAAGAGTAGACTTTTTAATCCATCAAAAGCAGGTACAAAAACCAATTTCTTTAAACGTAAAAACAAACATGCACAACACAAGTAAGCAATCTCTCGCACTCGAATGAAATTTCAAAATCGATGGATTTTAAATGCTTTAAAACTGTTAGTATACAGCAAGAACTATCAAATCTCGTCATTTTTATCGAATCATCATTTCGACCGTAGGTTTCAACTGACAATTTAGCAGTTTTAACTAATGATCTGAAAACAGTAATTCGCAAATTAGGATCCTAATAACCAAGTTATGAATTGGGGAGTCTCGGTTTACAAGTTGAAATTGTCATATCGTCGATTAAAGCTCCCGGTCTTTCACTTAAAAAACCTTCAATCAAACATGTGAATGAATTGACAATTTAACGGATGAATTATCGGTTTTATATAATTTTATGATATATATAAATATATCTATAGTATAAATGGCAACACTGTCATGAACAGTTGAATGAACAGTATCACATGTCAAATTTTTCATTTTGCCCTCACTAAACTGTCATTTTTCCATTTTGCCCTTTAAAAAAAAATATTAAAAAAAAATGTGTCCTTGAACACGAACTTCTACTAATGTGTATATACACAAAACTTTATCTTTGGTCATTACCAAGTAAATTCCCCCAACCCCTCTCCTCTACAATCACAAGCATACACAAAGAGTTAGAGGACCACGACAAGAGGATAGATAGAAGTTGATACCTACATCCTACTTGGACCACTTAGCCCATTCTACAAAGTTGTAGTATATCTAAGGGCTACCCTGCCCTGCCCTGCCTTCCCTTTGTAGGTACGTACGTAGCCCACAACTAGTTTAATGCACTAGCTAGCCGGCCCTAAACGTCCGACGAGTCCTTTTCTATCCTTAATTTTTTTTGTTTTTTTCCTTTTCCTTTTTCTTATTTATTCTTGTTTTCTTCTTAATTTTACACTCCCCTAAAAGAGACTAAGGCCCGTTTGTTTCGGGAAAAATAAGGAGAAAACGTTTTCCGATATTTGATAATTTTTTGGAGAACGTTTTTCCCATTTTTCGGTGTTTGAAAGTTTTTTGAAAAACGTTTTCCCCATTTTTCGATATTTGGTTATTTTCCAAAAAATTGAGAAAATGTTATTTCGAAAAACATTTTTCGCCCTTTCTAAGGAAGTTGTTTTCCGAATTTTTCCTAAGTAAGGAAATTGTTTTCCGGAAAATGGTGTAAAAAAAGTGGATGGATAATAATAATATGAAGAAAAATAATAATAATAAAACAATAAAATAATAATAATAATAATAATAATAATAAAAATAATAATAATAATAATAATAAAAATAATAATAATAATAATAATAATAAAAATAATAAAAAAGAAATAAAAATAATAAAAAAGAAATAAAAATAATAAAAATGAAATTAAAAAAATAATAAAATAATAAAATAATAATAAAATAATAAAAATAATAAAAATGAAATAAAAATAATAATACTAAAATAATAATAATAATAATAAAATAATAATAATAAAATAATAATAATAATAATAAAATGATAATAATAATAATAATGATAAAATAATAATAAAATAATAATAATAATAAATAATAATAATAAATAATAATAATAACAATAAGAAAATAATAATAATAATAAAATAATAAAAATAAAAATGAAATAAAAATAAAAATAATAAAATAAAATAAAAATAATGAAATAATAATAATGAAATAATAATATTAAAATAATAATAATAATAAACTAAAAATAATAATAATAATAATAATAAAATAATAATAATAAAATAATAATAATAATATAATAATAATAATAATAATAAAATAATAATAATAAAATAATAATAATAATAATAATAAAATATTATTAATAATAAAATAATAATAATAATAAAATAATAATAATAATAATAATAATAAAATAATAATAATAATAATAATAATAATAATAATAATTTTTTTAAAAACATTTTCCAGGAAATCATTTTTCGGAAGTCATTTTCCGAAAAACATCTTCATTTTTCCGAAAAACGTTTTCCTTTTTCGAAAAACATTTTCCAGGAAATTATTTTCCGGAAGTCATTTTCCCATAAACAAACGGAGCCTAAATATAAATGTGCAAGAATTAAGAAAAAAAATAAATGTTGTGAATATAAAAAATAACATAGATAAGAGAAAGTGGGATGGAAAGTTTTGTTTGTGAGTATGATAAGTGACTCTCATTATTTATTTCAGATAAATTTCTTTTATATTGAAATGTCCAAAAAGAAAATTAGTTTTTTTTTTTAACAATGAGACGAAGGAAGTAAATAATTGTAGGGGAGAAATAATTAAATATGTATGGGTAGGGTTAGCACTTAGCTAGGGACCTCGATGTAACATTAGCCATTTATAGGGGTTTTGGGGGACCACTTATCTTCCATTTATGCTTTGGCAAACATGGTGTACTTATATTAAATTTAAAGTGACACTTTAAACACCAAATTGTGTTTAAAGTTTGTTTTGTACTAGTCTTTATTTTTTTGGAACCAATGCATTATGGTGGTTTACAATACAATATCCTAAAGGGAATTTTGTATAAATTTTCTGAAATTGTTTTGCAATAAGTTTGGCATTCTTGAAATTATATGCCAAAATCTTTTTTTTTTAAATGCGTTTTTTTTTTTAAGTTAGAAAAAACGTGTTTTGTTTTCCCCGTTAATAGTGACAGTGTTAGTGTAACAAATTGTCAGTTTAAAGAGTGTCAGTGCATGTAATATTAAGTGACAGTGTAAAAAAGTGTTGTCAGTGTAAGTGTAACAAAGTGTCAGTGTAAAGAGTGTCAGTGCATATATTATTAAGTGTCAGTGTTAGGCTCTGTTTGTTTAGCGGAAAACATTTTTCGAAAAATGATTTCCTGCAAAATGTTTTTCGAAAAATGAAAATATTTTTCGAAAAATAAGATAAACATGTTTTCGACTGTTTGGTAAGGAAAATGTTTTCCAAAAAATGTTCGATTGAGTTGACTACAAATTTACCCACCCCAATCACCACCACCACCCCCACCCTACTCACCACTACCACCACCTGCCCCCCTCCCCAATCGAGTAAAAAAAAATTAATCATTTTAAATTTATTTTTAACAACTCCTCCCCAAATTCACTCACCACCCTCTGCCACCCCACCCCCGGTCGAGGAAAAAAAACAATTAATCATTTTAAATTTATTTTTAACAATTCCTTCCCCAATCCACTCACCATCCCCTGTCATCCCACCCCGTTGGGTCAAAAAAATTATATATTTTTTTAATTAACTGCAAACTTCTTTTCGAAAAATACTTTATTTTTTTGACCCCAAGGGTGGGGGTTGGGGGTAGGGGGTAGGGTGACAGGGGGTGGTGAGTGAAGTGGGGGAGGAGTTGTTAAAAATAAATTTAAAATGATTAATTTTTTTTTACTCGACGGGGGTGGGGTGGCAGGGGGTGGTGAGTGAATTGGGTGGGAAGTTGTTAAAAATAAATTTAAAAATGATTTTTTTTATTCGACGCGGGGGTGGATTTGTTTGGGTGGCAGGGGATGGTGATGGGGATGGGGAAGGGGTGGTTGATGTGGGGTGGGTAACGTGGGTGTGTGTGTGTGTGTATGTGAGGGTGTTACCATTTTTCAGAAAATATTTTACTTAGGAAAAATTCGTAAATCATTTTACTTAAAAAAGTGGGAAAAATATTTTTCGAAAAACATTTTCTCCATTTTTCGGTGCTAAACAAACGCCGAAAAATGGGGAAAATATTTTCCGAAAAACATTTTTCTCCAAACAAACGGAGCCTTAGTGTAAAAAAGCGTCATTGTTAGTGTAAAAAATGTCAGTGTAAAGAGTGTCAGTGCATGTATTATTAAGTGCCAGTGTAAAAAAGTGTCAGTGTTAGTGTAAAAAATTGTCAGTGTTAGTGTAAACAAATGTCAGTTTGAACAGTGTCAGTGCATGTATTATTAAGTGTCAGTATAAAAGAGTGTCAGTGTAGGGTAAAAAAGTGTCAACGTTAATAAAAAAAGTGCCAGTAAAAAAGAGTGTCAGTGCATGTATTATTAAGTGCCAGTGTAAAAATTGTTTTTTGTTAGAAAAAGCGCGTTTTTTATAATATCAACTCAAATTATATTATACTCCCTCCGTCCAAGACCAATGTTCCTTGGTGGGATTTCACGCTTCTTAAGAAAATATTTAAAAAATGAATAAAGAATTGTAAGTGGGCAGAAGATTAGAGGAGAGAGAATATAAAAGTTAAATGTGGGGTAGGAAATAGTAGCTAATGATTGATTTTTTTGAAAGTGGGTAGAAGATTAGAGGAGAGAAATGTAAAAGTTAAATGTGGGATAGGAAATTGTAGTTAATGATTGCTTTTTTTTTAAATATGTTAACTTTATAATGGTATAATGAATGGTTTTTTTGTAAATATATTAAATTATAAGGGTATAAATATATTCAAAACATGTCATTTATGAAAGGAAACTTTGAAGTGTGACGGACTATAAAAAGGGAAAGTAGGAATCTTGAAAGTGGGACGGAGGGAGTACTAGTTATTATTTTACGATGTAAAATAAAACTATCTTTTTTTTAAGATGAATACCTTTTTAAAAAAAAAAAAAAAAAAAAACATGAAAAGAGTTTGTGCCTACTAAATGACCTTTTACCAAATGAATTTTCATAGTTTATTACAAGAATAATTATGAATTTTTTATATTAATAACTAACATTTTCAAAATCAAAATAATCCTTAAATTCAAAATGTCATTCATTATTTTCAGATTTTGGAATATGGGAAGTAATATCTTATACTCCCTCCGTTCCAAAATGATTGTCCCACTTTTTTTGCATTTATTACGAAGAAACTTTGAATAATAATTTTAGGTTGATTTAATTATACAAATGAAGATCTAAAACTTGCAATTGATAGTATTATTGATGGTGTATCAATAATGAGTTTTAGATTTTCATTTGTATAGTTAAATAAACCTAAAATTATTGTTCAAAGTTCCTTCGTAATAAAAGCAAAAAAAAAGTGAAACAATCATTTTGAGACGGAGGGAGTACATTGATCAAATCATGGTCTAAATAAATTTAACAACCTAAAAAATAAACTTTACACTTTAGGATACCAAATTTCCAAAACTTCCAAATGATGCCCAAACTCTTAACTGTTGGACCAGAAAAAAGCAGCAAGTGTCCACACGATACTCACTACTCCTTCCGATCCAAATAAAAATTTGGTAAATCCAAATTTACTCCCTCATTGGTACATTATTCCATAAAGTCACAGTGATAATCGTATGTCTTAATATTTGTGAAAAGCTTCAAAACGACATGTATTTTATGTGTATTTTAGATCGACCGGATGGATGGAGTACTGGAGAGTGACAAGTTAGAACATTTGGAGTTTCTTAACTGTGCTTCAGAAACCCCAAAGCAGTCTAATAATAAACCAAATATAAGGACAAATACAAGCTTTGGGTATTCCATTTGGTTCTACATACTAATTCTAAACAGTCTAATTAACCCAACCCAATATAGAATGAACAACAAGACCAGGAAACATATCAACCAACTGCTTCAAACTAAAAGGGTACTAACAAAACAAGCAAAAAACAATCTCCTGTGTTAACCTCAGAAAATCCCGTCAAGTCGAAAAGAAAGTCCAAAGCTTTTTGCCTATGGATGCTTCACCAGGATGATGCTCTGATTCATCCTCATCTCCATCATCATCACTACTATCAACATCATCGTTTTCTTCGTCATTCTCATTGTTTTCGTCTATATCACTATGTTCATGAGCACCATTCACCTCCACACTCAATTCCAAATTTCCCCCAGCGTTTTCGGCCTCATCAACAATGTATTCTTGTGTCTGAAACCGCATTAGAACAAAACAAGTGAACAACTCAGCTAATAATACTACCTCCGTCCCAAAATAAATGTTGCACATTGTTGATTGAACTTTGACCAATATTTTATGAAGAAAAATAAAAGCATAGATCTTCATGAAATTCTAAAAATAGTTATTGATAATGTTTCTAGTTATACATCAATAGCCTATTTTATAATAACATGAAAATAATTAAATATTACTCCATCCGACCCTAAATGAAGGTCCATTGTCAAGAACTTTTTGTCCCAAAATAAATGTCTTTTTTGGAAAAATCTTTGTCCCAAAATGTCTTTTACCAAATTGTTTTCACTAGTCACTTTATACTTGCAAAACTAAAATGTTAGGAAAGTGGAAACAAGAATATTTATGCGTCTTTGCCAATAAATAGTACAAAAAGTAAACATTTCCAGAATATCCCCTAAATGAAATTGGACATTCGTTTAGTGACGGAGGGAGTATTAACTTTTTTGTCAAAGTTCAATCGTGTTGACCAAAAAAGTCAAGGGTGCAACATTTATTTGGGAATGGAGGTAGTAGCATTTTAAGTTATACAAGTAAAAGATGTAGGCAAAGAGATAAATACCCTAACAACTCTTTCTGATGTCAACTCCAGAGTGTCCACACGTTTATCAGTTGTAACCTTCCCCGATTTTCTTGTATTACCATTGTCCCTGGCAAGCGGTGGCAATGGAGCTGAAGCTATTTCAGGATTTTCCGCTGCTTCTGCTGCACCGTTATCAACCTCCTTTCCTTTTCTGTGATCCACAGAAGCACGAGTAGCCGGTGCAACTTCAACACTGCACAATAAGATGCAAAACTTTTAGAAGTGTTATTCAGATTCAATAGAGAACAGTTACAATATGATCATGAATATGTCTCTACTTCAGAAAAAAAAAATGAGAAGATTAAAAAAAAAAGATTATCGTTGAGAAGAATGTAACAAAACAAAAGATTATCCATTTTTGTTACAATAAATTCAGAAGACAAAACTGCAGCTCCTAACCCAATTGAGGAACAGGATCTCACTTGTCCATATTGTAGTTAGCCTTGGCAATAATCTCGACAATTATTGTTAAAATATATATGACATCATCTATGTACGCTCTCAAAGGAAAGAGCCTTCAACCATATTTATGAATTATTGCATCACGGAACCTCAAGTTTATGGCCTGTAAAGGGATAATGATAATTATTAAGAAGTAAATATTTGGATGAAAATTTGGTGCTTCCACATACTCCCTCCGTCCCACTCGAAGCGTCACTTTTTACCCAAAAGGGTGTCCCGTTTAAAGCGTCACCCTTTCCTAAAAAGGAAATATTTTATAATATTTTATTACCCCATCCACTATTCTCTCCACTAATTCTCTCTCCTCTACACTCACAACACTTTTTAAATTCACTATTTCCTCCACTAATTCTCTCTCCTATTTTCAAATTACACTCACAATATTTTTTCTTCCCACACTTTTCCTTAATTTGCGTGCCACCCCTAAAAGGGTGACACTCTTGGCGGGACGGAGGGAGTATATGTTATCACATACTCGGATCATCATATATTACCTATCCTCTTAACTCGGTAGCACAAGTTCTTCAAGGGTTTATCAGCAAACAAACTATGCTTCAGTTCTATTAAACCTTAGTTGAGATGAGTAGCTACCCACTAGCATATTTAATTTTCTTGATTTATAGACCAAGAGGCCTAACTCAATATAGAGCACCACAAAACAACAGCTAAAGCATAGTTAAGTCCAGTAACATGCAAGAATATGACTACACATAAAAATTGCTGGTGAAAAGATATGAAACTACATTACCATTAAAAAAAAATCACTCCCGTCAGACATTTTGAAGCCATAAAGGCCAAAAGAAATTTTATCCGCCTCCAAACTATCCAGAGAAAACAAGGCACTTACGTCTTGGGCCGCCTGAGATTATATCGCTTCGCTCCTGGAGTTTGTACGGGTGAAGGGACTATTTGCCGCCTCTTCCTTCGACCACCCCCAGCGGTAACACTTTCAGAATGTACTTCACTATCATCAGCTTCAAGCTCACTGCCACTAATCGTAGAGGTTTCATAGTGACGTTTCCTCGTAGTAGGTCCAGGTGTTTTCTCAGCATAGCTAGAATCTCCAAGGCTTCCCTCATTAATATATGAAGAATCATTCGGTAGCTGCTCGTTCAAACTAGGCCCGGAGTTCCTCCCCAGAAAAACTGCAGTATTTTCAATCACTTCCTTCACAGAGTGGGTTCTGTGGATTCCGCCTCTGGGTTTTCTCACTGCTTTACGACGGCTTCTTCTGAGCTCGGATTGTTGGGAATCTTCTGGAACTTCTTGTATCTTATTTTGCACATTGCTCTGATCATCGGAAGAAAGTGGGGGCCCATTATCCACTTCTTTATTAATGTTATCAGATGTAAGTTGTTCAGCATCAAAAGATTCTTTTGTCATCCTAAACGATGGTTCAGCTCCATCGTCAGCAATAGTTTGCCTTCCTGCTTCTGTATCTACTGGAGTACTTGCCCCTTCGAGTTTTTTCTCCTTGGTGGTCAATTTTTCGGCTAAAGATGATTTTGAGCTATTTTTGATGGGGGACACAAAGCATTTCTGTAACACCCAAGTCAAAGCACCTTTAGAACCTGAAGATTTCGAACCACCTACTGCAGGAGATTTCTCAAGACCAGTTTCGCGAGCTGCAGCCACATCAGCCTGGCACCTGTCAAGGACCCCATCTACCCTTGAAAGAGGGGAAGCCTCAATGTCTGCCACATCAAACAATTGCAAATCAGAGAGTTGATAATCCCTGGTTACATCCCCACAATGTCCACAACCCTTGACCTTGTCAACAAATTCAAAAAAACGAGTTCTCTCCTTCATAAATTGCTCCCTTTGGTCCTTGACCCTCTTGCTAAGAACACCGAGCTCATCAATGTCTTTTCGCATTTCAAGTTGATCTCCTTGTAACTGTTTCTTGTTCAAAGCAATCTCAAGTTTCTCCTTTTCTATTCTATGTCTTTCAGACCTCATCTCTTCCATCTCCTTCCTAACAACTTCTTTTAAGTAATTAATATTACTAAGCTCTTTCTCCTTCTCCTCCTCAAAAGCTTTCTCCCTTTCCCGCAGATTTTTCTCTATTTCTTCTTGCCTAGTCTGCAGATCAATCTCAATATCCCTTTTCCGTAACTCAAAGTCATGAACCATTTGCCTATGCTCATTTTGAGCTTTTTCTGATAAAAGGGACTGCTCTTGCCTCATTGTAACACTAAATGTTTCTTTCTCGGATCTTAAAGCTTCCAACTCTCTCTTAATATATTCTTGTGTGGAAATTTTTTGCGTTTCCAGTTTCTCCTCTTCAGAACACTGCAATTTTTCAAAATTCTCTTTCTGTTCACTGATATTCCTCAATTCCTTGTTTACTGCAGTTCTTTTTTCATCCAATGCTTCCCATTCTTCTTCAAATCTCTTTCTATCCAGCTTTAACTCCTCACGGTCCTTCAAAAGCAACTCACTCTGAAGTCTGCACTTCTCTATCTCCTCTTTCAACTCCAACTGCAAACGAAGATGTGATGCCCTTTCTTCCTCAGTAATCCTGAGCTTTTCAGTGTCTTCATGAATCTGCAGTTTTGATTGAGTAACTTCAGCCCTCAACTTTTCTATCTCATCTTTAAGAGTTTGAAGACTCTCTTTATCATCCAACACTTGCTTTTTGTCCGCCTCTAATCTCTTCTCCTCGGTTTTTATGGATTTTTCTTTCTCCTTCAACGTTTTCAGCTTTGTCTCTAGATCTTTCTCCTTCTCCTTGACTCTTTCTGACTTCCTTTCCAAGGCTTGCTCTCGTTTTCCCAATTTATCTTCCATATGCTTGATTTCAGCTTCCTTCTGTTCCACTGAATCTACTTTGTTCCTCATATCCTCATCAAGAGATTTTCTCTTTTCTTCCATTTCCAACTCAAATTCTCGCTGCTTTGCCTCCAGAGCCTCCCGATGCTCATCAAGAAGTTTCTGCATCTCCACCTGCACCATAAGAAGCAGCTTAGCAACCGATTGCAGGTTTAAAATAAAAGGCCTCAAATGTCATTCAAACGATACAATATCCTGCTTTCGAGGTTAAAAAGAAGACATCAGATGCTATATTATAATACACATTTACAAGATCAAGTTCTTGTAGGTGACTTGAGTATTTGGGAACGAGCAAGGATGAATTGAGTTGTATCATTGCTCATCGTTCCACATCAAGAAGCATAACATAAAAATAATACCCCGTCCGTCGCTAATTGAATGTCCAAATTTCATTTAAAGGGACACTCTGAAAATGTGTGCTTTTCAGTTTTCATACATTTTAATGTCAAAGATCCATAAATATTTTTGTTATCCGCTTTCTAAACATTTAGTTTTACGATAATAAAATGAATAGCGGAAAAATGTTTAAAAAAAACGTTTAGGGACAGTTTTTTTGCAAAAAAGACATTCATTTTGGAACATAACTTTCTTGAATTTGGACATTCATTTAGGGACATAGGGAGTAAGAAGCATAACTGATGCTAATGATAGATCAGATCAACAGAGTAAAAAAGCAGGGATTTCACCATCATTAATTAGTTTAGACTCTACCTTGTGTCAATATATGCAATTAATACTTTAGAATAAGATTAATTAAAGGCTAGGTTCAATATCAACAAACAAAATACTATGTAACACAAATTTATTTATTACAGAACAGACCAAGTACCTTCAATTGCACAGACCATATTCTATCACCAGTAATTTAGCATATTCGCACAAAACTAAATTGTGCGGGGAAAAGAACTTTAAGCATGAAATACAAGCATAACTTCTAATGCATTTTGAATTATGACAATCTATCTGCCTTTAGAACACTATTGGCGTGGCAAATAAGAAGATAAATGAACTTGATTCCTGGTAGATCTTAAAGCAAGCATTGTTTCTTCTTTATATGACAACTAAAATGAAAGGAAATACCAGAAACTTCAAATATTCCCTTTAGAAAATGAATATGATTCTCATAAATATACGTGTGTGGTTAAGAGTTATGGAGGTTGAGAATGGTAAAGTACTTGTGCTCTCTTTTCTCTCATCATAGCAAGTGATGTTCAAACAAAATAGGAGACGTAAATGATACATTAGAATGAGAGAGCTATTACTATAAAAGAATAAACACGTACTACAAAAGTGTCAGAAACAACAGGAACCAAATCAAAGGATTTCTGTTTCCCCTTTGTTCTTCTTACCAGTATGCATACAGTTATGTCTAAGATGCATATCTTATCTATTCAAAGATAAGAAATAGAGGGGACACACTTTAACAATGAGTGAATTTCTTTCTTGAAATCATGACAAATAGATATCAAAATCTCTTGGTAGTTTAGAACTTTTATTAGGCACATATTAACCATTCAAAATCAAAACAGCTTTTCCTAAGTGCTAGATTGAGTGCTAGATCCACCGTTAACCTTTTTCCACATATGGTCATAACATCAATAGTTATTAAAGGCCCAAGGCGCAAAAAGTGTGCCCGGAGCCTAGGCGCAAGGCGGGCGCGCGCCCGAGTGACGACGCAAAAATGCCTTAAAATACTAAAAAAATAGTATACATACAGCATCAAGATGAGCAATAAATCAAATGCAAGTAGTAAATCAAACATACGTTACAAGTCATAAAAGAAACAAGCACAAACATACGTTATATGTCATAAATGTATGTATACTATACTAAAAATATAGTACAACACCAAGTGATCAGGGAGATCGCCGGAGTTCTTCCCAGGTCACCGGAGGTCGTCGCTGTTAGTTTGAAGGAGTTCCTAGTGATCGCTACTCTTATACAGAGTTATGGCATGTGTAGGTGAGAGAGTCGTGGCAGAGAAGAGTATTAGTCGCGTATTAGGTTTAATTACGATTTAATTGTTGGTCAATTATTGTGCACGGAGCCTAGGCGGCGCACACCATCAAGGCTCGCGCTTCAGCCCTAGGCGCGCCTAATCCCTCGCCTATGAAACAACGCCTCGCCTAGCACAATCCAGGCTCCAAAGCTGAGCCTCTCTGCGCCCGGAGCCTAGGCGCGCGCCTAGGCGCGCTTTTAATAACTATGGTTCCTATATGGTAATGAAATGTCACGCCATTACGATTTCACTAGATACTTTGAAAAAATAATAAATAAAAGTTTACTCTCAGTTCAAGTATAGCATTTTTAACAAGATTAGATCATCAGGATCTAGAACTCACTCTTTCTCTTGTGCTCAGCTTCTCTGCCAAAGCAAGTAACTCCTTTTCCTTAATCTGTAAGTTGCTCTTTATAGATTCAGCTTCCTGTAATCAAATTAAACAGCAAGAACATTAAACTACCAAATCTTTGATGCGTCAAAGAGAACATGAAAAATCAAACAGACAAACGATACTCACTTTCTCTTTCACTAGTAAGTCTGCAAGCCTATGGTTTACATCATCCTCTTTCTTCCTCAAAGCCGAATTAGCAAAATCAATTTTGTTCTGAGTTTCTTCAAGTTCCTTCTCTTTCTTCTTGAAACCCCTCTCAATTTCATTGACTTTTTCCTCCCTCTGAATAGTGATTCTACGACCTTCACATAGGCTCTCTTCCCTTTCCTGTAATTTCTTTTCCCACTCCTGCAAATCTTCTTTATGCTTGGAGAAAGTTGTTTCATGTGCTTCTCGCCTGCAAAAGTTCAACCAAGTTCTAAATAACGACAGTCATAAAGCAGTGGGATTAACATTGAAGGGATAGGCATGAATCATACTCTGCATTTAAAGATAGGCGCTCATGCTGAAGCACGCTCTCACGGCTCTCAACCTCTTGCAATTTCCTCTCCACTTCCAAACTCTTTCTACTTGCCTCAGCAAGCTTAGCTTCAGCAGCACGCATCTTTTCTTCCACCTCCCTAGACCTATCCCCAATACCAGCTACCAATGAGTTTGCATTAGCCAACTTAGTTTCAGATGTAAGGTTCAGTTGTTTGTTCTCAGTACGAACTTCTCGCAAAGCCCTCTCGAGCTGCATCAACAAATTATCAATGGTATAAAGATATCAAAGTTTCTGGTGGCATGTACACAAAGTAACTAAAAAAGACTACACTACTACCAGTAAAATTAACTTGAGCGACAATTTCTACACCAAAAAAAAAACAGCAGATCTAAAGATAAATCATAAATATTAATAAGAGGTGAGGTGAGGTGAGGTGCTCAAGGCCATTTGTAGAATTTTCTAACCCCAACAATGATGTTTGTTGTGAAAGTATTCAGTTGTGTTCATAACTAGTACGTAGGTATTGAAGTCTCAAGCTCTAAAAGAGTAGGAACCACAATCTACCAGCATACAAGAAACCATTTGACATGAATATTCATGAGACATAACACAGATCTGAAGATGATTGAATATAAATTTATACATATAAAGCTTTATAAAATGCAAAGAAAGATGGAAACAGAAAAAATTGCATACGTCAGCCACACACTGTTTTTCAACATTCAATGCATTCTTGATATTCTCTTGCCGCTTTTCAGCTTCAGAAAATGCAATTAGATGAGCTGCCTGCTCACGCTTGATAACCTCCTGGGCTTCTGCAAGTGCTTCTCGGAGTTCTTCGTTCATTCTATTCCATTTCTTCTTCTCAATTAATAACAGCCCCATATTGTACTGATAGTCAAAAAGCTGAAAGGAACAAAAGAAAAAGGAAGTTAAAGGACTGTGCACAAGTGATGATATATACTATTCGTAGTTGTTCCAAATGAGAACCCATATTTAATCTTTAAATGCAAGTACTACAAATTAAAGTTGGTGCCACAGCTTGTACACTTTAAGCAACTACAGACCTTTGAAGCCAAATTGTGAAAAACATGCCAAACAAAAAGAGGGCAACCCATCATAGAGACAACCCCTACCCTAACAAGAATCTACAGCAATGGTTTTATTATTTCAAGCTTGCATTATTTTTATTGATGTTGAGTTGTCTCTTTTATTCTAGTCCATGATGACGTACTCTGAATGTCTATAGTCTATACTTAGCTCAGAGAAAAATTCAAGCAACAGCAACAAGCTCACTCAATCCTTTGCTCTTGAAAATTTGCTTTTTATTCTGAGGTTTGTTTCTAGTCAGTACAAAACCTTCCCTACGTTTCCTGATTATTTATAGGCCAATTGACAGCATCCATGTTTCCCGTTGTGCCTAAAACTACAGTTTTAAACTCTCACGAAACAGGTTTATACTACAATTTCAAAAAACATATCACAAATGAACAAGTTAAGAATACAGCCTATAACCTTCACTAATGTTTATTATCTCAAATGAAAAATATAAACATTGTACACAATACACCACATTATCTTCTTCAATGTAATAACACAAGTAAGATACTGAATCAACTCTACACCACCAACAAGGAGCTCAAATAGCTCAATTAAGGAAACTATTTTTCTCAAACAAAAGATTTCTACTGACTCCCCCCCCCCTACATACATAAATTTCAAAATACTCGGTTATCACAATTATACAAATGGTGAAGGTAATCATTAATGACACAAACATAGTAATCCAATCCGCAATTCTAATTGAAAATATAAATTCAAAATATATAGTATAATGAGAAAATACCAAATTTGACTACTTTGATTTGTGAAAAACTCTAATACCCAGTACCTCTTTTTCAAGCCGCGATACCTTGTCAAGCAAAGCTTGCCGGTCTTTCCTCTCCATAGTAGCCTCATCCAACAACCCAGCCTCCCTAAACCTCCTCCAATCATCCATATCCTCACTCTCCACTCCTGGAACAACCACCGCCTTCTCATTCAACAAACCCAGTGGTGGCGCCGGCGCCGGCGGCTGTTCATCCGCAAAGACCACCGCTTTTCCCTTCCCAACGTATCTAGGCGTGACAGCAACCCTTTGCCCCTCATTCCGGGGCGTAATTGACAGCGTAGAACGTCCCTTTTGTGGCGTAAACATCGCTCAATTTCATAAAACAAAAGGTCAATTCAAATCAAATCGAAAGATTTTCGGATTCTTGAAAACCCTAGATGAGAATTTGATCTTTCGAACTAGGGAAAATCAAAAACCTGAAAAAGAAATCAAGTGAATAAAAGGGTAAAATTTAAACGGCGGCAAGTGAAATCTTTTTGAAAGTTGTGAGAACGAAGAGGAAGGAAAGATTGGAAGCTTTATTGCGACGCTGTGCGTGATTTTGCTCAAGAAAAGTGTGCGGGTTTGGATTGGACCAGTGATCAATCATTGGTGGACGCAGCGTCTGGTTTGAAGGCAAAAGACGGTTCTGTCCTTAGATTTGTTCAGTGCGATGTCTTTTCTGAGGGTTTTGATTGGTAATTTTAGGCAGTTTGGGATTGGCTTTTTGTGCAAGTGTGTGAAACACCGAACTTGAATTTTCGGGTTGTGTTGCTATATTCAGTCCCATAATAATGACATGTGTTATGTCAGCCCATTATAAATTATTAAAATTAATACAAATTGTTGGGATTAAAGTTTTATAGTTGTTGTATAAAAAATTGAATATAAGACATTAAATTTGATCAATTATTTAAATATAGTTTTAGGCTAATGGCACTTATTTTTTGAATGGGGCTTATCCACAAAGATATATTATCATGTGGTTTTTATGATTTGTAACAAGACACGCTATAATCCAAATTCACATTCATGCATTTGTTTAACACGAGATTTCACATTTATTTACTTACGTATCCAGTCAAGAATGATGATGTATATCAATAATGCATGTAGCAACAATCTATAAATAAATAAATAACTCTCAATTTCTTATACACACACAGAGTTTTCAACTTCTCTCTCGCCTTCTTCCCTTCCATTTGAAGATTCTGATTTTTCTTCTTCCTTTTCTTTGTTCTCGGCTTATTAATCAATAACACATTTGATGCTGTCCAAAAATAATGATTGGGCCTGGGCCAAGTCTACAAGCGGAAAATGATCAAGTATGCCCAAAGCGGGTATAGGTCCGAGAAGAAAATAGTGATAAAGGTAGCCCAGGTGTGATTCGCGAGAAAGTCTGTCGAAAGATACCCCGATACATTCCATGAAAGGGAAGCTCAAAATAGTGAATGGCGAGATATTGATGTAAGATAAGCGGCGAGGCAATGAGGCAATCCGGCGAGACAATGATATGAGATGAGAGGCGAGATATTAGGGTGAAGCGACACGACCCTCAGTTAACCGTATTCAGCGAGAGATGGATTCCAGTGGGTGCGACTCATAAGAGGCGGCATATAAATATCTACGAAATGGGACCCATTAAACGGTTGGGCATTGGGAAAAGTGATCACACGTTTTGAGTTTATTCTCATGATGGACCAATGGAGTGATGACACGTGGAATGAGGCATGGAACGTGAGGGTAGCATGTGCATGGCACGAGGAAACGGGGTATATATATGAGGGATCTTCATCTTTTTGAGGTACGTTCACATACACCCACGAAACACTTTTCCATTGTTCAGATTTCCTTGGCCCAGACAGTTACTTATCCTCACGCCGGAGGGGCTTATGCCGGAGCCGCCCCCGGTTCAGTCACGTTTGCTTGTGTGCAGGCGAGAAGAAGGAGTCAGAGCTATCATAATTGGACTACAACGGTGTGTTGCTGCTTCGAGGAAATTCCTGGCAACATCAATTGGTTTCGTTGCCGGGACTGATTCTCTTCATCAGTTGAAGGTTGCCGGCGGTAGATTGGTAAGTTTTGGGTGCGGCTTTGTAGATCTGGAGAGTTGAACGGTGTTGGATTGATTTTTTGGTGTTGTATGCAACTTGAAAATTATTTTTCTCGTTGATTTGGTTGTTGATTGTTTTGGAGAATTGATTACTGGTTGATAGTTTGGCTCGATTGAAGTTTACGTGGTTTTTGATATTATTTGTGTGTTTAGTTGCAAATTTCTGATTCAGAAGTGTTGGTCTGAGTTGAATTGGATTTTTTGGAGTTCGTGAAGGTTGGTAGAAAAGTTTGTTTGAATTTGGTAGCTGGAAATTTTTGGTGTTTCTGGGTTTGATTTTGTGGGAGTTCTTTTGATTCTGGTGTTTGTGTGTTTGTGAATTGGTGATTGGGTAAAATTGGTGAAGTTGGTTTGGGACTGTGCTTGATAAAGTGCAGTAGGAGGAAGAGTATCTTCAAGTTTTTGGGTTTGATCTTCAAATCTTCATAAGATTTGTAGATCTTCAAAATTTGGATTCATCACTTTGATTACGTGGGTTATAAGGAATGACAACACCTGAAAAAAGCATAGTTGGTCAGAAGACAATGGCGGAAAGGAGCCTTATCCCGCCTATTTCAGGTCTGGGGAATATGGGAACTGGCGGAGCGAAAGACACATCAACCTCGCTGCAAGTTACTCTGGAGGAAAGAGAGAGGGCTACTGGAGGCGAGAGAGAAAGAGATGTTATGTCGCCACAGCCCGAGGATGAAGTGGATGCAGAGGAGGAAAGTTTGAGGATCCACAACAATTTGATTTTACAATTGTTGGAAAATAACAAGCGACTAATGACTTTGAAGAAGAAGCCAACCCTATCCCGCAGGGCTTGTTGAAGGTTACGGAGGAAGGAAATAAGGGAGCGAATAAGGAAGTAATTGTGGTGGACGATGGTGAGCGACAAAAGGAGATGGAGCCTGAAAAGCATAAGGAGATAGAGGCGAGAATGGAAGGGCCGCAAAAGCGGAAAGCGGGAAAATACATAGAGAATGGGCGAAAAATCAAGTTGTATCATTGGCCACATACTTCACAAGTGTCGTCTCTTTATTGCGAAGAGGATGAGGATGACACTGCTTCAAATGAAGCAGGATATGGAGAGCAAGAGTTGAAGGCTTCTAAAGGAGGCGAGAGATCTAAGCAGATAGAGAAAGGAAAGTGTATGGGAGTAAGCCGCTTTGGGGAGAAAGACGGATTAAAGAAACAGATGGCTGAAATGGCTAGAAGGTTGGCGGAGTTGGAAAAGGGCGGTATAGTTGACAATGAGAAGGATTCGTTTGTCGCTCCATTTGCTAAATATATTCAGGAAGCTGAGCCCGCTCCGGAGTTTCGTTTGCCCACATTATCTAAATATGCAGGAGTAACTACGGCCAGAACTCACGTGGCGGGATTTGAAGTGACCATGGCAATATTGACTAAGGATGATGCATTGCTATGCAAAACTTTTGCTAGCACCTTGGAGCTTCAAGCGTTGGACTGGTTTGTGCAATTGCCCGTTAATTCCATCTTGGGATACCAAGATTTCAAAAGAAAGTTTTTGGCGAGGTTTGGAGCCGTGGGGACTCAGCCAGTCATGCTACAAGAATTGATTGTAATCAAGCAAAAGGCGGGAGAGGGCCTTGTCACTTATACCAACAGATTCTTGCTAATTGCTAATCAGATTTCTGAGATTGATCCCAAGTATGTTATAATGATGTATATGTCGGGCCTATTGTCAGAATCTTTTAAAAGGGAGCTGGGGATGAGGTTGCCCGCGACTTTGAATGAATTGCATGAGCGAGTTAAGGCATATTGTGGTGGTGAGGACATTGAAGAAGGAACATCTAGCACTGCGAGGAAAAGTGTTAAGGACAGGATTGAGTATGTTAAGGATGAAAATGCGGCTCAAGGAGGAGGTCGAGGGAATCAAGCTGGCAACAGAGGTGGAGGCCGCGCTGGAGGCCGTGGGGTAAGGAGGATAGTGAGATTTTCAAGATTAAATGCCAGGCCGAGCGAGATTTTGAGGGCAGTGGAGTTATCGACGGCATTTGAGATGACGGACAGAGGAAGAAGGAACTTGAATCAATATTGCAATTATCATAGAGACAGAGGGCATGATACTGATGAATGTTACAACCTAAAGAAAGTGATTCAATCCAAGATTGATAGGGGCGAGTTACAAGAATATGTGGTGCCCGAGCAGAATGTAGAAGCCCGCGGAGGAAACAGAGATAGAAATGAGATATTGGTGATTCACGAGCCAGCGAGTATCACTTGTTTGAGTAATCAAATCATGTCCCTGTCGCATACTTGCCATATTCCTGCTTACCTGCCAAGTGAGGAGATGATAATTAGCTTTTCAAGGCGAGAATTGGCTTTAACTCCAAGCCATGGATGTCAGCCAGTTGTGATTTCCATTGCTCCAGGGAACAGTATTCTGCACAGAGTGTTGGTAGATTCAGGAGCAAGTCGCAACATCCTCTATTATGTGCGGGTCAAAGGAACAATTTCGTTGGCGGTGGAGATAGGTGAAGGCGAGATGGTGAGAACCCGCACTGTGGAGTTTATGGTGATTGATTTGGTGTCGCCTTACAACGCTATTGTGGGTATCCCGTTTATGCAGACATTTGAAATGGTTGTCTCTATCCCGCACCAGCGAGTCAAATTCCCTACGCCAAATGGAATTGCTTGTTTGAAGAGTGAGGTGAAGGAGGTGATTCAAAAGAAGATTGAGATGCAAACCGCGGCAAGGGCAAGCACCAGTTCACTTTCTACAGCCTTGATGGTACGAGATGCAAGAATTAACATGATCACCGACTTAGGAGGGTGTGATGACTGGGAGGAAATAGAAAGCATGAAGAATAAGTCGGCGATCATTGTTATTGAAGAAAAGGCGGAAAAAGAAGTGATGCGAGAAAGTAATGATGGGCGAGATGCTGAGATAGAAATGGTGGAGGAAAGGTCGGAAGGGAATTTGATGGCATTGGTTGCAATGCAAGCTGAAATGGCATGGTCCAGATTCGCGGAATTTGTCAAAATGAAGGAACCTCTTATTGAGGAGATAATGGATTCTGATAGTGAGGAATGTGATGAAGAAATTGTGGTAGAAACACCTGAAGGTGTGTCGCTTGTCGGGAGAGATAAGGGGGAGAACAACGACAAAGGTGGTAAGAAATGTGTTAATAAGAGAAAGGCGACAGAGATGGAGGTAGATACGCTGCAAATACGAGATGAGCCGAATATTCAGGCCGCCGAAGAATTGGAAGAAATAATCGTTAATGATGAATACCCGGAGCAAAAAATTAAAATTGGGAAACAATTGAAGAAGGAAGAGCGGGACAAGTTGGTCAAATATTTGCGGGATAGTATTGATGTATTTGCCTGGAAACCAGAAGACATGCGAGGCATAGATGAGAATGTCGCCCTACACTGTTTGAATGCTGATCCGAATGTAGAGCCCTTCAAACAGAAGGTGAGGTATCTTTCTGCGAAAAAGGAGAAGGCAGTGATTGGAGAGGTTGAGAAGCTATTAAAGGCGGGAATCATAGAAGAAATTACTTATCCAGTTTGGTTAGCTTGTCCAGTTATGGTGTTGAAGGCAAACAAAAAATGGAGGATGCGTATAGATTTTACAGACTTGAATACGGCTTGTCCCAAGGATTGTTATCCTTTGCCAAAAATTGATCGATTGGTTGATTCCATTCCGGGGCATAAAGTTTTCAGTTTTATTGATGCGTATTCAGGATACCATCAAATCAAGATGCTTGAGGAGGACAAGGCCAAAACAGCGTTTAGAACCCCCATTGGCAATTTCTGTTATAAGATGATGCCTTTTGGCTTAAAGAATGTTGGAGCGACGTATCAGAGGATGGTCAATAAGGTGTTTAAGTCGCAGATTGGGAGGAACGTTGAAGCCTACATTGACGATATGGTAATCAAGACCAAGGGGGAGGATCATTTGGGGGATCTCGCTGAGACCTTTGAGAATTTGAGGAAAAATTCAATGAAGCTGAACCCAAGTAAGTATACTTTTGGGGTGACAACGGGAAAATTCTTGGGATTTTTGGTAAACCGCCGCGGCATATAGGCCAATCCGGGGAAAATTCAAGCTTTAATAGATATGAAGTCGCCCCGAACAATTCAGGAAATCCAAAGGTTGAATGGAAGGGTGATAGCGCTGGGGCGATTTGTGTCGCGGTCGACTGAAAAGTGTTTGCCATTTTTTAAGGTGTTGAAAGGGGATCAGAAATTCTCTTGGGACGAAAAGTGCGAGGAGGCTTTTCAGAATGTGAAGGAATATTTGGGAAAGCCGCCAATTCTATGTAGCCACTACAAGAAAATGAGGATTTAGCTACAAATTTTTTAGCTACAAAAATATTTTGTAGTCCAAAGATTTACATTAGCGATGAATTATTTATTCGTAGACAATTCTCTTTGTTTTTGCGACAATATTAGTTTTGTAGCCAAATGCTAGACTAAAAAAACAAAACAAAAATATTTGTCGTTGAATGAATTGCTAAAATTTTGTTCCCAGGCAAATCTTTTGGCGCACTAAATTTCCCGCCCGAGTCAAAATGTAAATAAGATTTTGCAACAAAAATATAAATCATTTGCTATGAAATTATTTCATAGCCAAAATCACCCTTAAAATCACCCATAACTTTATGTTAAAATCACCCATAAAATTTGAATACATTTCATAATGCATATATTACAATTTATTTAATGAATATGTAGGTTAGCTTATCAAATTTAGGAGGTGTCATTAGCCTTCCTCGATTTAAATCCTATTCCTTTCCTCTGATTCTATAATCGCTCACCCATTTTTATAAACAGCGGCCAACAGAACTACGGTGACTGAGGCTCGGCGATTGAGAGACGATTGAGAGAAGATACGAACGGCTTGAGAGTAGACAAAGACGTACGCTCTCAACCGGCCGCAACCCACATCAGCAGCGGCAACCCACATCAGCAGCAGCAGCAGCAATCGGCCGCAACCTAATTCCCGGGTATGCTCTCAATCGATTCAAGGGGTATGATAAATCTCAATTCTTTTCTTGTACTCCCTCTCTCCCACCTCAAATTCACAGATTGTCTTTTTTACGTTAATTTCGATTGGCTTTGCTGTTTAGTGTTTTTAACCTAGTCTTATCGAGGTCTGATTTTCCCCTAATTTGTATGGGTTTATTGAGGGGATAAATGTATTTTGGCTTATTGTAATTATGCTTTAGTAGCCTACTAGCGGGAGCATCAATTGTAGATGAATGCTTTTTCTGTTAGTAACTAATCATATGCGTATTTTATTATTTGTTTGATGATTTGTTGACTTTTCTAATGGTAACTTTTCATTTTGGTAGGATTGATCTTGAAGGACGCCGACCTAGGGTTAGGCGTTATGCGCGTGGTCTAATAAAACTAATAAGAATAGGACAAGGTAAGGTGTTATGGATGCTTATGCTGGTTAAGAAATAAATATACAGTGCTTATGATTATGTTGGCCTCATGAAACAATGCTTCACCTGCCAGATCAGGTTGTTCATATAAACAGAAATAAGTTAGACTGCCATTCATGGACAGAATTTGATTTTAAAGCTCGGTTGTTGCCTTCTGAGTAAAAATCTTATAGTTAAGCCTCGTGCTTGGTTCATTACTGAGCAAAGGAGCCTGAGCTGAGTCCTAGATTCCTGATCAGCTGTCCACGCCTTCAGACATACTTTTATTCTTTTATTGGACCAATGTTTTTCTGTTTTAGGATACAACATGGTCTTTTGCACGAAGTATTGAAATTTATTACATGCTATATGAAATAAGTTGTTGGTGTGTGCTTTTTGGATACAATTCACCAGATTGTTCTATAAATGTTAATTTTCCCTTTCTCGATTTGGCATTTGTAGGTCCAGAAACGCTCCTGCGCCGCTCCTCCTCGACCTTGGGTGCGCAACCAACACCTGCTGGGTATTTTGAAGATGACGCTGTCGATGTAGTTGAAGCACATGAGTGGAAATGTGTTGAAACAATCAATGGTATTCCCTCCTTTAACTTCCCGTGTTCACTGTTGCTATCACTTAATTTTATGTTCAACATAGAGCTTATATCTTCTTATGTTTGTCGTGTCTGCTCAGTGATTCCATGACTTTGTCGTAATGCTAGAGAGAATCTTATCCCCTGATTTTTTTTGTCCCCAGTTCTATTAAGTTATCACATTTGTTTCAAGTGCATTTGGAAGTCATGCTTACTTTCTCTAATGAGTTCACTTTCCAGCACCTTCGTAGCTAATTGGCTTGAAGGCTTGTCTGCTGGAGTCTGGTACAGTTTATGTTAGTCATAAGCTGCTTATGTCTTTGAATGTGGGTGTACCTTCTACCCTCCCCCCTTCCTTTTTTTTCTTCTTATTGTGACTAGATAAGCCCATTGTCCAGATGACTAGGTGATGGTTCCAAACAGGTCTTTGATGTTGTTATACAAGAGTATGACTTTTCAACTGAGTATTCATATAGATGTTGCTTCGGCCTTCAGGAAGGAGTACAATAAGTGTGGCTTCCGTCCTTTTATTGATAGGTGATGAAGAGGAGAGGATGGTATTGGCCTTTGTTTTGAGTTTGGATGTGGTACTTGTAGTTCATTTGCAGGATTATTATAAAAAATAGTGAAAATCTGGGGAAATTGAGGAAAGATAGGGAAGATAATATAAGGTGAAATTGGAGTTGTGATAATGGAGTAAATAAGGGATAAACAAGAGCGAAATAAGGGGGGGGGGAGAAACTGTGGGTATAGAAATTTTACTTCATGGTAATATGGGTAGAACAGTAGTAATAATAATAAACAAGATAAAATAGTGAAAATTACTATTAAAAATAACAAAAAAGTGTTATTTAATGGGGTTCAAAAAAAATATTTATGTTGTAGTTATCTTCCCACATGTATTGCATGTCACAACAAGTTTCCCTTTTTTTTAGAGTTGAATCCGTTGGTCTGAATTCCAGGCTGTGAACTAGAT
This sequence comes from Adenophora triphylla var. japonica, assembly GCA_022495995.1. Lineage (NCBI taxonomy): Eukaryota > Viridiplantae > Streptophyta > Magnoliopsida > Asterales > Campanulaceae > Adenophora > Adenophora triphylla. The sequence goes on along the minus strand of JAFEMH010001617.1, from coordinate 329,093 downwards.
ATAATCAGATGTGCAATATTAGGCGTAACTGGTCAAGTATTAATCATTTAAGATTGAAATGGTCACTATTATTCATTCAAAGATCAAAATGCAGTTAAGCTTGAATAATAAAGGTTGGAATCCTACAAGGTTACTGTATAGTGTATACTCTCTCCGTCCCACTACAACCTTCCCAATTACTATTTGCACAAAAATTAAGAAAAAGTGTAGTGGAGTAGGTGTCGTGAGTATGAAAATTGAAAACTGAGGTAGGAGAGAGAAAGTGGGGTAGGAAATAATAATTGAATTGGTGTTGTGAGTATGACATGTGGGTCCCATTAATATAAAAGTAATAAAATATTTCCATTTTAGGAAGTGTGTAGTTTGTAATGGGACGCCCAATGAGGAAAGTGTGTGTTTGTAGTGGGACGAGGGATTATATTTTTTGTATAATTTCAATTTATGAATTGTTATTTTCTATATTTTGGTTGGGAGACAGGTGTAATATTCTCACTATTACGGAATAATACTTTTTAGGATCTTACACACATTTCTCCTTACGGAACTCATAGTACATTTTCAATAAGTTTGTAACTGGGAATGCCCTCAAAACATGGGTGAGTGTCACCCTATAATCAGACATCCCTTACAGTTGTCCGATCACTGAATTCATGTAACTCTACATCAATTAGCTGTCTTTGTGATGAGAGTATAGCAAATCAAACAAATAATATGGACTTAAGATACTTCAATTGCTAGATGTCCTTTTTTTTAATGTTATTCCTTTTCCAATTGAAAAGAGAGCTAAATGTTATCTCTTCCTCCTTTCATAAAAAGGGTGTCATTTGATTGGCATATGCTGCATGCTGCAAGAAATGCCAATTGACACCATTAATAATAATTGTGCATTATTTAATCCCAGTTTTACCATTGGAAGTTTCCTCAGAATGACTACTTCATTGGACAGTTGATTTTCTTTCATTTAGGATACTCTGTTTGCTTTTGCTTAGATGTACCGAGAACATATTCCTTTTGATAATTCACTTTACTTTGTTTTTGATTTCAGGTCTTAGAATCTTTGAAGATGTAGTTGTTGATGTTGTCCTTGGAAAGAGGTCTGGACGTATACCTGGGCTTGGCTTTGGTCCTAGACTAGAGAAGTCCAACTCAATTCAAGATAACAAGATTAAACAATTAGAAGAGATGGTAGTTAAACTGGTGAATGCTTCTTCAACTAACGGTCAGTATGTTAACCTCTTTATTTATGAGTCCTCTTTGATTGTTTCATATGCTCTAGTTTAATTAGAGATCATTTTGGAGTTCACTATATATCTTTTATTATTTAAAGTTTATTGTTTGGATTCGTGGAAGAAACACATGAAGAACTATATACTCAATTTTTTCTCTTTTTGTGTATCATATAGGTGCAGGTGAATCTTAGTGGGTACGTTGAACGAAGTCTACGCAGCAAAATATTGTAAGTTTTATATGTTATATAACATGAATGTTATTGCTCATTGTGATCACCTCCATGGAATTTTAATGACTTATTATCTATTTTTTAATATTGCAGCTTATCATTATTATTCTGTACAGTCATTTGGCTAGAGCTACTACGTAATTACTTATGGAAAGAAAATTTATATAGTTGGACATTGGAATAGTGAAGATTTGAGATAGTGAAGATATGTTTTTGTCACTTCAACTACTTTCAGATAGTGAAGATTTGAGATAGTGAAGATGTGTTTTTGTCGCTTCAACTGAGATATTAGAGACATGTATTTTTTTGCCTTCGTTATTTGGCGATGTATCGACAATTTTAATGATAATTAATTATATTTTGATGACGTGTAGTATTTTGATAAATATAATATTCACATATATATTGTTTTTTCTTGAAGCAGCAATTAGATTAAAATCACATTTTGCAACACAATATTTCGCAGTAAAAAAGATGGCTACGCTATGAAAATGTTTCATAGCAACAAGACAGTAACATTCGGCGACGAAAATATTTTGGCTATGAAAATGTTTCATAGCAAGACAGTAACATTCGGCGACGAAAATATTTTGTAGTATAAGATCGGATAATTTGGGACGAATTAATTCGTCGCTAAAAGAATTCATTTGGCTACAAAAAACACCCTTTAGCGACGATTTTATATTTTGTCGCAGAAACTATTTGGCGATGAAATTTATATTTCGTAGCTAAAAAATATATCTACGACTATGAATATTATTTCGTCGCCAATACCCTTTAGCGACGTCGCATAGGCGACGAAATTGCGACGAAAATAGGTCCGTCGCCAATACTCTTTAGCTACGAAATCTTAACATTTTGCTACAAATTTTTTCGTAGCAAAATCTCAATTTTTTTGTAGTGAGCCCTGAAGAAGGTGATCACTTGTACGTATATCTTGCGGCCTCTGATCTCGCAGTTGCAGCGGTATTGATAAAGGAAGATGGCGGCATGCAGAAGCCGGTCTATAATGTTTCAAAGGCCTTAAGCGAAGTGGAGGCGAGATATTTCAATGCTGAAAAGTTGGCCTATGCTCTAGTAATTGCGACACGGAAATTAAGAGCCTATTTTTTATCGCATCCTGTCACTGTCTTGACCAATGCTCCTTTGAGGAAGATTTTGAAACAGCGTGATTCAGCGGGAAGGCTCCTCAAATGGTCGATTGAATTAACAGAGTTTGACATTCAGTATGAGGCGAGAAAGGCCATTAAGGCGCAGGCATTGGCTGATTTTATACTTGAAACTTCATTCACTTATGAGAGAGAGGAGATTGAAACTCAGGGGGCTAAGAAGCGGAAAGCTAAGTCACAGGACCCGGAAGCAGAAGAAGAGCGGGAAAGACCAGCGGGATGTTGGGAGCTGTATGTTGATGGGTCTTCCGCCAAAGATAAGGGAGGAGCTAGAATATCGCTGAGTTCACCTGAGGAGGACTGCAAATACGAGAAGGCCTTAAGGTTCAAATTCAACATGTCAAACAATCAGGCGGAATATGAAGCACTGGTGGCGGGATTGGAGCTGTGTCGAGATATAGGGGTTAAGCAGGTAATAGCCCACTTTGATTCCCAATTAATTGTTAACCAGGTGAAGGGAAGATAAGGGGTGGTGAATCCAACTCTGGCAAAGTATTGTGATATGGCAAGGCAGATGTTGCAAAGTTTTAGTTATTGGGAATTGGTGCAGATAGATAGAGAGAAAAATGAACGAGCTGATATGCTGAGCAAGGCCGCCTGCGACAAAATAGAAGAGTTGCCCAAGAAGATTGTGATAGAGTTTGTGGAAGAGACGGCATACGATAGGCCGCTGATTATGGAGGTGGAAGTGGGCGAGAAAGATTGGGTCAGCGAGATGAAGGATTATTTGGAAAGGAAAGAATTGCCCCAAGATGAAGACAAGGCAAAGATTGTTAAGAAAATGTCGCCAAGATTCACCGTGCAAGATGGAATTTTGTACCGCAAATCTTTCTCGCGCCCTTTAATGAGATGTGTGGAGCCGGGCAAAGTTGATGAAGTTTTATTTGAAGTACATGAGGGAGTCTGTGGAGGTCATCCAGGAGCTAGAACCTTGGCCAATAAGATCATGTTTCATGGATATTATTGGCCAACATTGAAGAAGGATGCGGAAGAGTATGTGAGGTGATGTGATCAATGTCAGCGACACGCCAATATCCCTAGACAGCCCGCCACAGAACAGACACCTATTGTAGCGGCTTGGCCCTTTGATATATGGGGGATTGATCTCATAGGGCCTTTCCCCAAAGCCAAAGGAGGAGCTCAAATGGTGGTGGTAGCTGTTGATTATTTCACAAAGTGGACGGAGGCCAGGGCATTAACTTCTACCACTGAGGACCAGATAATTAGATTTGTAACGAAGGAGATTCTTTGTCTCCATGGAATGCCACGAGCAATCATTTCTGATCATGGGCCGCAGTTCAGGAAGAAGTTTCATGGTTTTTGCTCAAACTTGAACATCAAACATTGGCAGTCCGCAGTTTATAGGCCGCAATGCAATGGGCAAGTAGAAGCCGCCAACAAACAAGTCCTGGAAATTTTGTGCAAGAATATAGAGAAAAGGGGAGGTGCTTGGTTGGAGGAATTGTCTACAGCTTTGTGGTATGTTAGGACAACGGCCAAGGGATCAACAGGCGAGACAGCGTTTGCATTAACTTATGGCTCTGAGGCAATGGCTCCTGCGGAGATGGGTTTGCCTACACATAGAGTGACCTATTATGATGAAGTATTGAACAGCGACAGAAGGTGCCGCGAGTTAGATCTATGTGATGAGAAGAGGCTTAGAGCAAGATTGAGAATGATCAACTATAAGCAGAGGATGAAGGCACAGCACGACAAAAGGGTGAACAAAAGATCATTCAGTGTAGGAGATTGGGTGCTGAGAAGCTGCGAGATTAAGGGCGCAACGGCGGGATTTGCAAAGCTAGATCCAAAATGGGAGGGTCCTTTTCAGATCGCCAAGGTTGTGCAAGAAGGGACGTATCATTTGAAGGAAGAAGGCGGCAAAGATGTCACGAATGCGTGGAATGTAGATCACCTGAAGAGATAATGGTAATTTGTCTATCTAAAATTATTCTTATTAGATACTCTTTCATAGTAATTCTGATATGGAGTTTTTGATCATGAATTGAAGTTATATAAGTCTTGAATACTTTGAATGAAATGAAAATATCATGAATGAAAGTTATACATGTTTTGAATATGTTGAATAAAATGAAAGAATGAATTTTTATGAATCAAATTTGTTTTGTTGTTATTATACTCTGTATTATAATAATGCTCATGTGGTAAATCGCTAAAAGCAGAAAAAGAAAGTCGCACGAGTAAAGTTGCCTAAAGACAACATCACTTTTTCGATGGGAGTATAAGTATATGGTGTTATCCCGCCATAGATAAGAAGGTAAAAGGTTTTTGAGGAATTATCAAAACAAATTGCAAGTCGCATGAAATTGCAAGGGAAAGAGAGTCTATCTCGCCTTTATGGCATGTAAAGATATGACTATAAAAAATAAAGTCTACGGACTATAAAAAAGAAAGTATACGGACTATAAAAAAGAAAGTCTACGGACTATAAAAAAGAAAGTCTATGAACTATAAAAAAGAAAGTCTACGGACTATAAACATGAAAGTCCCATCTCGCCTGAATGGCATGTATATGGATGCGACTATAAACGAGAAAGTCTATACCGACTATAAACGAGAAAGTCTATACCGACTATAAACGAGAAAGTATATACCGACTATAAACGAGAAAGTCTATATCGACTATAAACGAGAAAGAAGCCCATCTCGCCTGAATGGCATGTAAAGATGCGACATGGATAAAAGAAGGCACATCTCGCCTTAACGGCATGAAAAGATGTCGCTAAAGGAAAAAAGATATCCATCTCGCCTGAATGGCATGTAAAGATGCGGCATGGATAAAAGAAGGCACATCTCGCCTTAACGGCATGAAAAGATGTCGCTAAAGGAAAGAGGTATCCATCTCGTCTGAAGGGCATGAAAAGATGTGGTTCAAGGAAAGATATGAAGGCAAAAAAGAAGGAAATTATTCTAAGTAAGAATCATGAAAAAAGGCAAGGAAAGAGAAAGAAAAACAAAGATCAGCGACAATATAAGCCGCGTTGTATGCACTGTAAGTAAAGTCGCCTAAAGACGACTTCACTTTTTCGATGGGAGTATAAATATGGGGTACCTGTTATGCAAAATGATGATTTTTGATGAACTATCAAAACAAAGTAGATATGAATGATGAAACAGGCAAGTAAAGCATAAAAATAAAAGGGCAAGCTCGAAGGCCGCGAATATACATTGTTCTAAGGCACGTAGGCCCAAATAAAAGAAAGTGAATTGTTTTGCCTTCCAGGCGAATTACAAAGGTTGTCCAAAAGAAGTTCAAAAGAAATTAAGTACCAAACATGGAATTAAGCTAAGCAGTGGATTCATCGGATGGAGCGGTTTGAGTAGAACTGGAAGCCGCCAACGCGAGATTCTTGGCATCATCCAAAAGTTTGTGCTTTTTCTCAAGTAGATCACCCCATAAGGCAAGAACGTTGGGAGTATGGATAGGAGTAGGGTTCTAAGGAGCCTTACCCAGCAATGCATCTTCTTCCGCAAGGTCCTTGAGTTCATCAGGTGAAAAAGGAACCAGGGGATGTCCACGGCGACGTACTTCACTAAAAATTGGCTCTGAACCCCAGTTGGCGAGTCGCTCGATAGTAATGGCAGGAATCTCGGTGGCGTCAGCAGCGGCAGCTCGCAGAACTTGTAGAGAGGTTTGGTCACCAATGTCCAGAAGATCATCTTTGAGTTTGGCCACATCAGTATTGAGGGAAGTGATCTCAGTGACTTTCCCAATCATTTCTTCCCGCAACTTGGCTATCTCGCCTTGGAAGAATTGAGTGTCAGCGGCATGAGTCTTCTTTAAAGTCTCATTCTCGCTCAGAAGTTTGGCGGCATTTTCCTTGACAGAATTAAGCTCAGTGGTAGCATTGTTGAGATCAGCTTTGGCGACATCAAGTTCAGTTTGAGCAGTCGCAAGTTGATTCTGGGAAGTAGTTAAGTCAGTCTTCATTTATCTCGCTCTTTCTCCAAGTTGGTGATGGTGGCATCCTGCCTCCCCACTCTGCCGCGAAGAAGTTCTTTGTCTTTTCTTAATATCTGATTGGCGACTTCCAGTTGTTTCTTATCTTTATCAAGACGATGGTTTTTCTCGCTTATGCCTATTATTGAAGCCCCAAGCTAAAGAAAAAGCAATATGTAAGTCAAAGGTCAAAAGGAACAAAATAGCAATTGGTTAAGAAATGGAATAGCGACATACCATGAAAAAGTGAATCCCGGCTTGGCAAGCGGCATGGTCTATGTCCATATCAGTTACTTGTTGAACTTGGATTGGGTCGCTAGCGCGAATCAGAGCTGAACTGCCAATCAAGCACTCCTTAACACCGCGAGCTTCATTAATCAAGCCTTTTAGGTGAGGGACTTTGGCGGCTTTCTTGCTTAGCTCATAAAGCCCTTCAAAATCAGCGGGCTTCACAAAGTCTCCTTGGAGCCAACTCGGAGTAGGGAAGCTAGCGGGAATATGGGGGTCGCGGGGAGTTGGAGGCGAGTTATAAGTGTTGGTTAAGTCGCAAACCTCAACTTTAATGGAGGGAGGAGCTTCACTTGGGCATCAATAGACGGCGAGACAATAGTATGTGAGACATTACCTTCAGTAGAGGGAAGGACTTGAGTAGCAGCAGGATTTGGAGGGATATTTTCTTGAGGAGTGGGAGTGACATTAGCTGAGACTGAAGCTATTCTCTTTTGTCGCTTCGAGCGTGTGTCGGGGTTAGTGGGTTTAGCCCTAGCCTTGGATGAACCTTGAGACTTCTCTAGGGGTATTTCTTCCTCATCAGTGCCGTCGCGAGATAGAGGCAGCGGGAGATTGGCAGGTAAAAGGGCAAGAGCAGCATCACGAGCACTAGCTATCCTCTTCCTTCTCTTATCAGTTTCAAGGTTGGCAGTCTGGCGGCTTTCCATGGATTTGGCTCGGTGATTTAGAAACAAGGAAGAAAATTTAAAGTTAGAGTTATTCTAATGTAAGTTAAATTGAAAAGAAGAAAAGGCTAAAAAAGAGACATACAATTAACTGCATTCATGGCGGGACAACAGCGAGTACCCTTGCACGATTGACATCATGGGCATACTTTTTGTCTAAATGTCGATCCCAACCATCAAAGTAGACGTGATTTATTGGAACTCTCGGCAGGATAAGAGGAGAGTTATCAACAATTCCAACTTGATCAAGTAATTCCCTATTCCGCAAAATGCCTCTCCAGGAGAGGAGAGGTAGGGGTGTATTATCCGCGGGAAGGGAAACAAGAGCACGAATGGCGGCACAGAGGGCATTGTCTCCAACCATTGAAGCCTCGCGGGATTCAATTTGGGGTTTGATAGGATTAAGATCGGCGGGATGAGACCATCCTACGCGGGAGACAATAAAGAGAGGGTCGCTCAACCAGTCGTGAACCTTGGCTGGCAAAGGAGTAAGAATTTTGGGGCCTCTTTGGTATTGAAGAGAAAGGCGGGTTTCTTCTGTCCCCTCTTCAAGTTTTTTGGTTTGCTTATATCCTTTGAATAAAGTGACTAAGGATGTAACAGTGGGTTCTCTTCGTAAGGCGCGACATATGGCAATGAAAGTGGTAATGATTCTAAGGGCGTTGGGGTGAATTTCTGTGATCATAGCTTGGGATTTATATAAAACCTCACAAAGAAAAGGATCTAGGGGAATCCTAAGGCCCGCCTTAAGTTGAGAAGGGAAAACTACTATACCGTCTCTCATTTCTCTTAAGTTTTTGAGAGAGGTATCTCCTTGGTAATCAGAGATGTGATAAATGGAAGGATCAATGTTATAGAGAGTGTGCCAAGTGGTGATGGGGTTAGGTATGAGAGAACTTGTATCTGGAGCGAGAGAAGATCCCGCCTCAGCATGAGCGGGATTGATAAAAAGGTTACCTTCGGTTAAATTCAGATTTTGAACCCCGGTGGAAGGGGGATAGCTGGATGTCGCTGCGGGAGAGGAGGTCACTTGATCAGCCATCTCGCGGGAATCACTGGAAGAAGAAGAAGATGAAAGGACAGATTTATAATGCATCCTACGTTTGGAAAAAGGGTCAGCGACACAGTGGGATTCAGATGAGTCGCTTAAATTGGGGTCATATTTGTCTTTAATAAATCAGACTAATTCTTTATGGGAAGTAAAAATGTGAGACATAGGGGCTGAAGGGGAAAGAAAATGCGGCCTTGGATTTCAAGAGAATCAATGACCGAGGGATCTACCCAATTTTCCACTAGCAACCTAACTATGTCGGCCTTGGGCAATCTCGCCCAAGTAGTTCGCAGGCGTCTGTATAAGCCGCCTGAAACTTGACATCTACCGTACCTAACCCACCTAGCGCAATTCTTATATCTCGCCATGAAGGGTAATTTGGGAAAAAATTGAAGGGACGGACAAAGGGGAATAACAAAGCTCAAATAGTTGGGCAAAAATGAAAGATCAACATGGGAGGGTTTAAAGAATATGAAGGGTTTCGAAAAAATTACCTGGTAAAAATGAAGAACGGCCGAAGAAGATGAGGAATCGCCGGAAAATATGAACGAAATCCTGGGAAACGAGGAATGAGACTCCAAATCAACTTCAAATAGCAAAAGATGAACGAAATAGTGGGCAAGAAACAATTTTAGAGAAGGAATCAGTAAAAAAACGAGGGAAAATGGAGAAAAGTTCGTCGGGATCGAAAGATTGAGTTGTCGGAATTTGGGGTGAGAATGAGAGAGTAAAAAGAGTAAGTGAGGTTGAAAGAGGGTATTTATATGAGAGGTAAGGGACGAATTGATTGATGTGATGGTTGAGGTAAAAAATTTAAATTTCCCCCACATGATTTGGCACGATTTCCGAATGACGGCACATTGAATTTTGAGGGCTCAACAGGAAGATGACACGTGTATGGATAGGGGTCAATAACGGTTTAGCTTCTTGGAGAAGGAATTGTATGTCGCGGGATAGCGAGACAGTAAACGTCAAGTTTTCGGCGATACCATAAATGAATCTCGCCTCAAACTTAGGGGCTTCTGATGCTGTCCAAAAATAATGGTTGGGCCTGGGCCAAGTCTACAAGCGGGAAATGATCAAGTAGGCCCAAAGCGGGTATAGGCCCAAGAAGAAAATAGTGATAAAGGTAGCCCAGGTGTGGTTCGCGGGAAAGTCTGTCGAAAGATACCCCGATACATTCCATGAAAGGGAAGCTCAAAGTAGTGAATGGCGAGATATTGATGTAAGATAAGCAGCGAGGCAATGAGGCAATCCGGCGAGACAATGATATGAGATGAGAGGCGAGATATTAGGGTGAAGCGACACGACCCTCAGTTAGCCGTATTCAGCGAGAGATGGATTCCAGTGGGTGCGACTCATAAGAGGCGGCATATAAATATCTACAAAATGGGACCCATTAAACGGTTGGGCATTGGGAAAAGTGATCACACGCTTTGAGTTTATTCTCATGATGGACCAATAGAGTGATGACACGTGGAATGAGGCATGGAACGTGAGGGTAGCATGTGCATGGAACGAGGAAACGGGATATATATATGAGGGATCTTCATCTTTTTGAGGTACGTTCACATACACCCACGAAACACCTTTCCATTGTTCAGATTTCCTTGGCCCAGACAGTTACTTATCCTCACGCGGGAGGGGCTTACGCCGGAGCCGCCCCCGGTTCAGTCACGTTTGCTTGTGTGCAGGCGAGAAGAAGGAGTCAGAGCTATCATAATTGGACTACAACGGTGTGTTGCTGCTTCGAGGAAATTCCTGGCAACATCAACATTTTTCTGTAATCTCGTGAGATTACAAAAAATTGTGTTGTTGATATTTTCTTTTTCTTTTTATAGTATAATAAATAAATTTCTCTCCTATATGTGAGAGCCGTTGTTTCCTCTTCTTTGTGAGAGCCGTGGTTTTCTCTCATTCATTCGTCGAGAGTCTATGTTTGTTTGTTGTTTTGTTTGTTGTTTTTTAATCTTGTAATTGCGACATTCTCACTTGTTCTCACAATCAAATGGATATCATCGTTCTTTCTGCGCAAAGATAGTTTGGGAATTTTGAGATTTATGGTGGGCATTTTTTTGTCAACCCGAATTCTGTATATCAAGTGCTAAACGCAAAATCTTATCAGAAGGAGAATTTTCTAAATGCCGGATTGAGGCAGTGTCCAAGTTTTTCTTGAAATGGAATCCGCCTGTCTCAAGATTTAGATTGGACATATCTTTATTGTAGGTTAAGAGATGTATATGACATTAACATTCAAGGTGAGCCTCCAATCTTTGTGGTGTGCCATCTCTTTTCTAGTTGTGAATGAATTCAAATTTGTCGTTTGCTTAAAAAAAAAAAAAAAACTCTCAATTTCCTAATCATGTAAAATATTTATATCTTTTTAATGTAGGTGAATTCTAAAAAACCAAAAATAGAGCATTTTACAGGAATTGGTCTACCTTCAATCTTTGACATTTAAAAAAATATAACAATAATTAATCTTCATAGGCTAATATCAAGACTTACTCAAATAACATCTCTAGTTTTGTCTGGTTTACTACTACTTTCATTTCACTTCAAAACATGATTTTTGACTTTTTATAGTCGTCTTACTTGAATTTAAACCATTAGTTTATTAAAAATTAGCTATTTTATAAAATATAAAAAAATAAAAAAATCAATAATACCACCTTCTCTCCCCCCCATCTCTTGTTTCCACCAAAATAACCCCACATCTAAGCCGATTTAGGAATCACTCCTCCACTAGCCATCCATTAATGTGTTGCGACAATTAGTTGTTGTGTATATATATATCTTACTTTTTTAAAACTATATGATCGAGATTAATAGGGTGTCCGATAAATTTCACATATTGTTCAATTGATCTCAGTCATACAACTCTCAAGATGAAAGGCGCGATCATATCATGACCACACGCTATGTTAAGATTTGGTGTCTTTGAAAAGAAAAAGTTCGGCTGAAAAAGAAGTTCAAGATATGAAGTCGAAATCAATCTGAAATTTGAAGAGAAATTGGAGAAAATTGAAGCAATATGAGCTTGGTCGGCTAGTCCTTCTGACTCAAGGATTTTGTTTCCATATGTTTCCTTTACGTGTTTGGAGTCCATTTTGGATAGGGTTTTGATAATACTTTTGGATTAGGGTTTATGCGGTATAAATACTCTGTTGCTCCCTAGCATAATTTAGTTAGTGATTTATATAGGTTTTATAGATTTTCTACTCATCTATATGCAGTTCAATTTGTCTCATTCGTTTCTCTATTTTTGGGTGCACATGTGTTATCCATGCTAGTGATCTAGCAATCGTCCACATAGTTGAGATATGTAATTCTTGTTTCTCCATATTAATAATATATGTACTCCCTCTACCCGTAAACGTAGCCGAGTTGGTGAATCACGTAAATCCGTAGGTTACCCCGTGTGATTGTGTTTGTTTATATCTGCATATTCTCGCTTGTTATAACACACTGGAAGATAGCAACCAAGATGGCTGTTGTAGCAATTTCTTATCACTTCCAACCCCAAACTTATCATTGTGTTGTCTATCAAATGACTTGAATGATTGAGAGTATGAGGGGGCGAAGCATGCAATGTCTTGGAGTGAATTGACGAGAAATGGTTTCTGCTAATTACAACTTCAATTCAAATGAAAGAGGGTGTTAATAAGGTGAGAGAAATAGAAGAAGAATGAGTTTTGATGTTGTGGTAAGTAAATAGTTACAATATTTGATGTGGGACATAGGACCTATAGAGATTTTTATTGTTGGGAGAGTAATTATTTTGAAGAGGATGACAAACTTGTCTTCTTACATTTGTTTGTCTTTTGGATAAAACAAATATAAAATAAATTGTTTCTTTATATCATATAACTTTACATATTGAATCGTCAATTTTTTTATAATTTAATTTATTTTGCTTTAAATTTTAAGCTTACCATTATAAATAGGGTCATATATACAACATACGACAAAATAACGAAAATAAATAAATGAAACTGGTGACATAGATAACAGATGCAAACCAAAAAATAGTTGAATGTGCTAGATACAATACAAACTAGTTTAGTGACTAATGTTGTTTTATAATCTAGTTAGATTTTGCAGTCTGAATAATTTTGTACAATGTTGAAATCACCAAATTAGGAGTCCTTAAAAAGCATTGGTCTATGAAACTAGCATATACTTGTGCCAAATGCAGCGTGAGAAGTGGCGTCGACCTTAGATTTGAAACTTCTTGGAATGCTAACATGATGTGAATATGGTTGAGACTTGGAATCAAATTAATAGTTGAATAGACAGACGCTTCCATACTCACAATATAACGATATTTATAAGTATAAAAGCTATGTCGAAGGGTAATCTGAAAAGCGATCGTGTTAATGATCTGAGTATGAAGATTTTCATGTTCATAAATCTATTGACGAGTTGTATAGATTTTCATCACTTTTGGCATTCTCAGCTTTAGCATTGTTCAAAATAATTTCCTTTATTGTTTCACATTCATCACATTCTAAAATATGTGTGAACTTATCCATAAGACTTATCCAAACATCTATTACATTATTATATAAACTTGAAGGGTTATTCAAATAAGACTATATATTGCCAAGTCTAGTTATTGTAAAAGATATGTTGAGTTTTATGATAATTTGAGATTGGTTCCCTAAAACATTTTGAGCTTATCGAGAGCAATCTCGTGGCGCTCGTCTCTTTGAATTATCAATCAATTTTCCATTCCCCATTGTGGCATTTTCATTAGCCCAAGATAATTGTTACAATAGGTAGCAGAGATCTTGGTTTCGTCATCCATATCACACCACCAAAAGTCCTTGATTTTAGTCATTTGAGGCGTTTGGTCAAGGTACCTGCCATTTATCTTTGGTTATTCAATTAGAACGATCTATAGATCTTTTTGGATTGTTGAGTCTTTTTGATTCGATCAGGGTTCACATCATTTGGTGATCAAAACTTTGGTTTAATTGAGGTTTCATCCATCGATAGAGACCGCTCGAGAATCTCTTAGATTTCTTTAGCCTTTATAGTTTCTTCGTTTTTAATGATGGTTTTGATATTTTAATAAGTATTTTAACCTAGTTGGTTGATCGGTTTTCATTTATTGTTGGGTTAGATTATATATTTTCTATCTTAGATTATCGATTAATTAGGATCAAGGTTATGTGAATTTCGTATGTACTCAAAGGTTTGGTCCGAGTTTGAGTCGTGATGTCACCACTCTGCATACTGGTATGATATTGTTCGATTTGGGCTCAACCTGCACGAATTTGATTTTGGACATTTTTCAATAGGCTCATACTAATAAGTGGTGGGTGCAATTATATAATAGACAACGTTTTAGCAATTGTGATATGAAACTTTAGGTTGAAACCATAGTTGTCAATCCTGTTACGTACCGTACCGATACAAAATCGGTGCGGAACGGGCAACATTCCCTACCAGAAAATTTCCCGCCTCGAACAGGACAAAATCGGTCCATACCGCCGTGAACCGACCGGTATGCTTGTCCCAGCCGGTACGAGAAATAACTGCTTCAAAATGCATTTTTAAATAAGGTCTTTATTGAAACTATAAACAAATTTGAGGGGCTTTTTTTGAAAAAGACATATTTAAGTATACTTTAGGTCACCAAAGAGTCAAACCACGGCAAACAATAAATCTAGGTCTCTTTAGTTCGGAATCACAGTTCATCTTCAAAAACAAGGTCGCCAACATGCAAAGTATACCAAGAAATCATTCATCTATAGTTTGACTTGTAAGAAATTCATGTCTCTCTTACTCTCTATTCTTGTATGGACTGTTAAAAATGTTATTTCTTAGTACATTAGCTTAGAAAAGATTTTATGTAAATGATTGGACACTAGGTATTTGACAAAATGCTTGAAAGAAAACACTCTTTCATGCAATTCATTAATTTGTTTCTATTATGTTTTTCTGTGTTTGTTGATTGATTATTTATGTCTTTATTCCCTAATTTAATGACTATTTGAGATTCAATTTAATTTCCTTAGTTGACCTTGTTTTAATGTCGATAACAAAGAATGAGTGATCCAATATCCACTGATAATACATCAATGCCCTCTACCCTTGCGAAGTCGGATGATCAAGCTTGGGCGCATTGTAAAATGGTCGAAGGGAAAAGAAGTCAGACTATTTGTATTTACTGCGGAAAGTTTATCAAAGGGGGCGGTATTACAAGGTTTAAGATGCATCTAGCAGGAGTGAAAGATGAATTTGAACCTTGTAAAAGTGTTCCTTATGATGTTAAATGGAAAATGAAGAGTTTGTTGGATGAGCATCAAAAAGAACAGCAAAAAAGACAAAAGGTCAAGGCAGAAGTTGGGCAGGGCCATATGCTTTATAGATGAAGAAGATGATGATAATATGATTCATTCTTCAGTCAGAACTACCCAATCCAAGCAGAAAGAGGTTGAGAATGTAACAAAAAGGAAAAAGATAACAAGCTATTGCGTTTCTCCAAGAACAACCCCATGAGCTCAAAAGTCGATACAAAATGCAATGGCATCAAAAGATAAGATTGACAATGCTAGGAATGCAGTTGCTCGATGGTGGTATGATGCAAATGTTCCTTTTAATGGAGCTCATTCAGTATTATCAGTCGATGTGGGATACAATTTTAGCTTGTGGACCAGGGTTTCAAGGGCCTCCTTATCATGATCTTAGAGGTAGTCTTCTAAGTAACAGTGTGCATAAGGTACAAGATTGTCTATTAGGCATTAAAGAGATTTGAAAAACTTATGGGTGTACAATTATGTCAGATGGATGGACAAATAGAAAAGAAGAACCACTTATAAAGTTGTGGGAAAAAGGTTGGTCCTTCAAATATTTGATGAAGTTGTGAAAGAAGTTGGTCCTTCAAATATTGTTTAATTCGTCACCGATAATGAAGCCGATTATAAAGCTGTGGGAAAAAGGTTGCAAGCTAAGTATCAAATCTTTTTTTGGTCTCCGTATGCCGCTCATTGCATTGACTTAATGTTAGAAAACTTAGGAGATTCTATACACTTTCCTATGATTCATGAAACCATAGTAAAGGCGAAGGAAATCACCATATTCATATATAATCATGGTTTCATGGTGAATTTGATGAGAAAAGAGTATACTAACGACAAAAAGTTGTGTAGATCAGGTGTTACAAGATTTGCTACAAATTTCCTCTCTCTCCAAAGCTTACTCAAGTTTGGAAAAGAACTTTGCCAAATGTTCTTTTCTAATAAATGGCTTGAGTCTCGTTTTGTGAAGATGGATTCTGGAAAGGCCGTTGTAAAGATAGTTTTGGAGGATAGAGAATTTTGGTCAAATTGTCAACAAGTTGTGAAGGTTAGTGAACCTTTGGTAAGGGTACTACGTCTCACCGATGGTGAGGAGAAGCCATCAATGGGAATTGTATGAAGCTATGGATAAGGCAAAAGATGCAATCAAAAAGAATTTCAAAAACATAATTTCTTTATACGGTCCATACCCTAGAGTGATTGATGTTAGGTGGGATAAACAATTATGTAGTCCTCTTCATGCTGCGGGGTGTTTCCTTAATCCGAGAATATTTTTTAGACCGGACTTCAATAAGAAAAAAGAAGTAACTAGGGGTCTACTTAGTGCCATTTCAACTTTGATTCCTGATGACAACGAGCAAGACATAATCAGTTCAAAAATTGAAGAATACAAACAATGTACATGTGACTTTGGATGGCTATTGCTATTCGCCAATGAGAGAGGTTGAATACGGGCAATTTTGTTGCTGCGCCTTTTTTTTCATTTTCTACTGTTAGTCTCCTATTTGAGCATTGTAATTTTGATGAGATTACCAAAGTTGACTTTGCTCAATCTGTTCTTGTAACATTGTCATGAAAAATAATAACTCAATTCTATTTTCTTATAATTGCTTGGTGGAAACAGTTTGGGAATGATTGTCCAGAATTATAAAAGTTTGCAATTCGTGTGCTAAGCCAATGTACTAGTGCGACTGGTAGTGAACGAAATTGGAGTATATTTGAGTTCATTGATTCAAAGAAACGGAATCGGCTTAAGCACAAAAGATTAAATGATCTTATTTTTGTGCGTTACAACTTGAAACTTCGAGAAAGGTATAATATAATAAAATCAAATTTCATTCATTTATTAATGTATAAAATCTGTAGTGTGTTCTAATTATTGTATTTCCTATTCTAGGAATATTTGTCGAAGGGGTAATGCTCTTGATCCCATCAGTCTTGACAACATTGATATTTTGTCGGATTGGGTAGCCGAAGAACCTCCTCTTCTTGGTCAATAAGATATTGAAGTTGATCTTGGATGGGAAATCATTGAGCTGCCATCAACTACACATGTCTTGAATGATGATGATGATGAGATTCATTATGACGATGATACAGAGATTCATCCACCTGCAAATATGAGTCAATATGATAATTGGGATATTGGAGGGCCAAACGAACTATGTTGAAAGTTGATTGAATATGGTGTTGCTTCATGAAGTATGACTATTAGTTTTAAGTTTACTGATATTGGACTAATTTTTGTTAGTCATGACACGTTTTTTGTTAATTTACGTAAAGTATCTAATTATTCTAAAATGTAAGGATATAATTATTTTGAAAAATACTGAAAAAGTGTGGTAAACCCGGTACGGTACGTCGGTGCAATCCGGTACCGGTACGTCCCGTCCCAGACTCCCAGTTCGTATTGTGTATATCACGACTCCGTACAATCTCTGACACTAACTGGTAGACCTGTCCCTATCGCATTTATTGGAGCACTGGGCGATCATCATGCACATTATGGCGCAGACCCAATTGTCACATGCTCATCTGTCTTTCGTCCATTCGAAGACATCCAATACAGTAACAATGTCCTTTGATCGTACACTCCTATCAAAGCCCGCCACGTGTCGTGAGTAAGACAAATATGTCCAACAGTTAAGATCTTATCAAACAAATCTTTCTCTACCCTATAAATACTCCCCTTAGTTCCATTGATCAAGGTACGTCACATTATATAACCTTAAACACACACACAATAAGGCATTCCAAGCCTTATTCTCAGTTTATAGCTCCTCAGAGATCTCATTCTCACACCCGAGGACCTAAGCCGGAATCAAATCCGGCTTGGGCTCTAACGGTGATCTTGTTTGTGTTGTGTTAACACGTTTGAATCATATAAAGTCGGTTATCATAATTACACCCAAAAGTCTTGGCGTCATCGGTGGTTCCATTGCCCGAAAACATCTAGTTTTCTTGTGAAATCTTGTGTTTATTTTCAAAATGTTTTCAAAAATCAAGTTAGCTTGATTCTCTCCTCGAACATATCCAAAAAAGGGTTTGGATACCCTCAAAGTTTTCAAAAACCATCATAAATAAATTTTATTTCTCTTTAAAGTTCTCGAAAATGGTTGGAAACCCTTTACAAAATGTTGGTTTTCTCACTCCTCCTACTGAAATAATGACCAAGTTTTCCCCTCAAATGTTAATCAATCCCGGCCAGCTACTTCTGCTTTTAATCGGTTAGGAGGTAGAACTTATAGTCAAGGCTCTTTTACCCCCTCTCAAAGAGGCCTAAGAGATAAGTTTGAGGCAGCTAGAGTTGAACTATCCCCTCACATACCAAACAGTCCTTAGAATCCGGTCTCCCCTTTAACTCCGACCATAATACTAAAAAGAAATCAAGCTTTAGCCAAGAGAGCTAGACTAGTAGCTGAGGCTTTGGCAATCAATAATGCTCAACTCGAGCTAGTTGATTTGGAGGCCAATAGAGGGATGCCTATAGTGGAAGGATCCCTTCGTTTGGATGGTGGTATAAGAACTAAGACCGTGACCAATCAATCACGGGGTATCAAAAGGCCTGAGATACCCACGATTAACCTAGAACAAAATGAGGAAAATGATGATGAGGATGGTGAGGAGCCTGACTCAACTCCTCACCTTGAGAAATCCAGAGAAAACCCAAGGCAAAAGCCAATGGAAAGGCCGTGATTACTCCCTTCAAGAAAAGCAAAATAGAGTGTATGGACCCTGGATTTCTAAAAGTTGACTAATAGATATGGGAAGCCAAAAATGTGAATGCTAAATGCACCCGTACCATGGGCGCTTTTGCAGATTGGATCACAGAGTCTTCCATTCAGAAAGGAAATCCCCCTGCCTTGGAGCCCTATGGTGGCCCAACTAATGCAAAAAGTCATATGAGGAGATTTGAGGGTCAAATAGCCTTATTTTCTGATGACGAGACTGTAATGTGCGATTCCCTAGCTGCCACTTCATGGGCAAAGTACTCTCTTTGATGATGACCCACAAGTCTAAGTCCATTGACATTTTTGAACAATTGAGGAATTCTTTTCTCAACTATTTTGCGGGGGTCGAAAAGTTAGCAAGACCAATGAATGACTTAGTCTTGATAAATGATAAAGCAGTGAGTCAGAGAGATCACAAAATCTTACATCACTCGTTTTCGGAAGATGACTGAACAGATCGTCGACCTGTCACAATTTGAGGGATGCTTGACCTTCAGTTACATAAAAATGAATTTCGCCTCCAAGAGACCAACGTGTGTGGAAAAGATGTATGAAAGGGCTACTGTCATTGCCTCAGAGTAGCACGGACAAATCCAAGCATCCTGCAAATCGGTCAAGGAATGAATTGAACATGTAAAGGAAAGCGGTCAAGGCTCTGGTCAAACCTACAGACGCGAGAAACAAAAGTCGTAATACAGAAAAGTTCAATCATTCATTGAACGATCTTCCTTATTTTCTCCATAAACCGTCACTGTAATTACCATCAACAATATCTTTCTCCAAGTTAACAAACTAACAAAAGCTAACTCCATTCCTCCTATATTTGCACCCATATCAACCTATCTTCTTTAGCAACATAAACTTTTACTGGAAAATTGTAAATTATATCTCAATTACCAACAAAACATAAAAAAAACTAGTTTTACACGATACAATGATATATTATATCTTACGTTGGTACCCAATTTTCATAAAGTACTAATCTCAAGAACTCTCATTCATATATGACACGAAACTTGAATTAACTAAGACTTGACCTTATTTTGAAAATTTCACAAATACCTAAGGGGAAAAAACCATATTTTAGTTACTAAACTTTAGCTATTTTTTTTTTTTTTTTTTTCTTTTCCCTAAAGAAGGGGATCAACACATTTCACCGCTCCCCCCTTGATGCACTTCACAGAGGCGCCTAGCTATGCTAGGGAGGGCAATGTCATTCCCTCTAACCACTGGTGGGGAAATCGAACCCATGACCTCCATGTCTTTTCAAAATGTTCTCACCGAATTAATATTTTTCAAAACATTCTTACTAGACTTTCACAATGTTCAAAATGTGCTCACCCTGTTAACAAATTTGCTAAAAACCTAAATAATTTTAGCAAGGTGACCAATGTTTATTAAGTTTTTTCAACCAATATGTTAATGTTGTTGACATATATGATAAATACTACAACTTAATTAATGTACAATGTCATAAGCACATATTTTATAGGAAATATTACAAATTAATTTCCCCAATAAAACATTTACCCTAGATTGTATTTAACGAAATTAGTCATGTGAGGCCATGTGGTTCAATTTTGTTAGATTTTTTAGCAAATTTGTCGACATAGTGAGCACATTTTGAAAAATGTGGAAGTACGGTGAGAACATTTTGAAAAATAATAGCTCAGCGAGAACATTTTGAAAAAAGTTAAAATTTAGGGACTAAAATATGATTTTTACCATATCTAAGGATAGAAAAATACACTTTAACGAAAACTTGTTTAAAGTAAAGGGGGCTAATTGAAAACAATCCATGCTATAAACAAGCCACGATTAATCACATAAAATGCTCGTCTGTTTCAACTTATTTTGAGTGAATTGTGGCTTTTGTCTTTAATTAAACTAAAATTGGAGTGTTTGTTTTGACTTATAAGCCAAAAGTCAATAGGTGAATTACAACCTATCTATTGTATAAACCTATCTATTGTATAAATAAGTGAAAGCAAAAAAGTCCCAAAATGATTTTTTTTCCACATATATGAAAACACATATTTACTATTTACAAAAACTTTATATCCCTAAATTACCCCCCTTTTCATATATTATTTATGATAGTTTTAAATTTTTAGCAAGAAATAAGTGATTATATTAACTATAAGATTCATAAAAAAGATATTTTGTTGATTTCATTACTTTATTTATTTTGTTTCTTTTAAAATGTTTACATTTTATTTTTATGTTAAGGACATATTTTGTTTTGAGTATGTAGTTGATTTCTATAATTTTAAAATATTATGTGACTTTATTTTAAATTTTCTTATATTTTTAGTAGGTGTATTTTTTGTATTATGAATTCTGATGAGTATTATTTCTATACCCACTTCTTGTAATAAAACCCTCGCAAGTACGAGTGCCAACTTGTAGCAATATACTATTGTAGGGGTCGAACCACAGAGACTCGGGTTGCTTGTTTTAGAATCAAAGATACACGATTAAACACCAAAAAAAAAGACAAATGGGGGGGGGGGTGTGTTTGGTTTTGAAAATAACGAACAACTACAAATATCAAGATTTAAAATTTAAGCTAGGAAGAACACGTAATCACGGATAACAATTTCAAATAGAGATGAAAATAATAATGAGAAAGGATTTCATGGATAGAATTTCATTTAATCACAAAATACTATGCCATTAATTTAGAAAAATATATTAATTTCTATCTTGGGTTCAATCACCAAAATCAAGATTGGTACGGTAAGGCCGCCGGATTTCAATCTATTAAATCCTATTCAATCACTTTTTGCAAATCAAGTCCAAGTGATTAAAAAGGAAAGCTTTAAGCTTTAAAGATTTTATGAACCAAAACTCATGTAGTATCAATCAAGAAAATCAATGGATTTCATCATCTAGCAAAAGTCTAAGTCAAAATCCCCAAATCAATATAAGAAATTGACACCCATAAAATTAAAAGGAAGAAATTAGGAATCAACCACAATTTAATCCAAGAAACTTTCATGAAAAGAGCAAAGATGAACAAGACATCAATTAATGAGATAAAATAATCAATGGCATAACATAAATGACTAAATTACTATCCAATCCATGAAATTAAGAGTTTAGCTACACATATTAAACATTAAATAAACAAAACTAATTAAGAAAAGCATTAAAAAACTTATCTTGCTTGAAGAAATAAAAGCCCTAATTTTTTCTCTCTAAGTAGCCTCCACTTTGTCCCCAATATAAAAACATAACCCTAAAAAAATGATGACATCTTCCCTTTATACTAAGGTGGAAAAGGGGATTAAAATAATGGAGATTGGGCCAAAAGCTGAGGAAGCCCACCAACAAAACCAAGGAAGCCCAAAAAAATGAAGCAAGGCAGCAGCTGGAATTGGCTTGGGGCGCTGAGGAAGAAAGGGCAGTCAACGGTCAACATTGGTTTGGGCGATCGCTCTTGCTAGGCCGAAGGCTAAGGGCAGGCGCTGAAGAGGGAAGGGCGGCCGCCCAAGATGGGCCGAGGCTCTTGGGCGACCGCACAAACAAGGAGGCTGCAAATGTTTTCCCTTCTTCGATTCGTTTCACAAAGTGCACAGTCGCACTTTGGTCACTATATTTTTTTTCTGTTGCACTTTGGTCACTGCCTTTTCCTTTTATTCTCTAATTAAGTCCTTGCCTCTGAAATTCTCAACAAGTCCTAGCCATGGAAAATTATCAACAGGCCCTTCAGCTTCAAAATGCCTCGAAAGTCCCCAAAGTTTACTCCGCTCCAAATTTTAATCTTTTCTTCATTTAAAATCACCAAATTTCCACCATTTCAACCTGAAATTAAAACAACACTAACAAAACAATTAAACTACCTTTTTACTCGAGAATTTTGCAATAAGTAGAGTTTAGAATGTATAATTTGGATATGTAAACATATCCATCAAATACCCCCAAACCTATCTTTTGCTCGTCCCCGAGTAAAATAAAACATAAATATAACTAAAAACTACCCCATAATTCTTACACTAAAAATGACCAAGCAAACAAATAAAAATATATTTTTGGGTGTTGCTCACAATATAAAAAGTTTGCCACCTTCGATCTCAAAATTCTTTCCAAAATGCAATCAATCATGTGTCATCATAAACATAAACTTACCATTGCACTAACACATACCAATTATGATTCTTTTCACCGTGAAGAGATGTGAGGGGGGATCATTGCCAACAAAGTAAGATACTATATGGGTTCACTAAAGAAATATCCTAAATCAAGAATGATAATGCAAAAAGCATAGAAAGGTTTCCATAAGCACTTTCACACAATTGTCAACCCGCTTAATCCATATTGGGAACATGGCTTAGGAAGTTATCTAGTTACATTAGAACCTCACTACAATCAAGCTTTCCACTCAAAAAATAGCTTCACCATCTTCCTTTCATGGCAATTTCAACTTTGATATAGTAAGGGGCAAGTTAAACAAATAAGCACAACTAGTGTCTTCGTAGGTACAAGAAAGTTAACTCAAACTTGGAGTAGGAATCGGTACCAAGGATTTCATGATTCAATGCTTGACATTTTTTTTAATTTTTTTTTGTGCTTTGATCATTGCCATTTCATGACTCTTCTTTACGAAGACACCTTTATTTTTTTTATTTTGCAATGAATTATACATAAAAGATACTTGCCCCTTTTCAACTTTACATTCCCCATTTTCCTAAGTTGACCACATAATCCATGCCCAATATCTCATAAACTCTTGACTTGTTATTGACAATTGTGCGATCATGTTCTAGCTACCCCGGATATGTAAAGTAATCCCATAACGGTCACCTAAATTGGTGACCATGATCCCGTGCAAGCAAAGTGTTGTGGTGAAAAGAGAAGCAAAATAGGTATGTTCTAATGCAACTCTACTTTTATACTATGATGGCACATAAGATGCAAAAATAAAAAACAAACATCACACCATCACAAATCATGGGTGGCAACCCAACTATAAAGTGAGCAACACAATTTTCAATCAATTTTTTTTTTAAATCTTAACCGCACCAAAGGTTGCCTACGTCTCTAAAACAATGAGCGGACTACTCATTGAAATAGGCTCAGGTCACCGTAGTTCAAACATTTTCCCTCAATAAATGAGAGGAAGTCACAATTTGACTCGATTTTTTTTTCATAAAAAATAACTAAACAAGACATCCTAAACTAACAAGATAAAAATACTACCACCCCCAAACCTAAATAGTGCTATGTCCTCATGGCATAAAAATCACAAGAAAGCAAAACTCAAATTCGGGAGGGAAGGAGATGAAAAGTAAAAGACATAAAATAAAAGATAAAAGACGAGAATTAAAAATTGAAAACACTAAAGTCATACCATGTTCGGGTGCCTCCCAACTAGCGCTTTGATTAAGGTCGTTAGCTCGACCGGATCCCCGCTTCAATGGAGATTAGAGATGGCCATCTTCTCTTTGGCCTTCGCTTTTCTCCCCTTCACCCATTTTGCACATTCATGGGCGCACACGCCCATCACTTTCTAAACAAAATCACCCTTTGTTATAAGCTCGGGGGGAGCCCAAGAGATTTTTGTGGCCTTTTTCTTGGCCTTTAACTTCTTCTTCTTTTTCTTGTGGATCTCTTCCCCAAACCTATTCGAAGTCTTGGGCTTATCATACTCAACCCCCTCCTCTTCCTCAACACAATCAAAAAAATTGTTATCCTGATCATACATCTTAGCAAAGAACGAATCAGATATATCAATGAAACAACACTCTTCAATTTTATCACATGAATCCATATTTTTAGACTTTAGAGGGAAAAAGGATTTTACCGAAGACACCGACCCCTTGTGGGATCGGCCTAAGGGGTGATATGGGCCGTCACAAGGATGAAAATCATCAACCTTATCTTCAATGGCCAACACGTGGGAACCCGCACTATCCTTAGGATTCTCACCGTCATTCAACAATTTCTCATTCTCATCACACTCTCTTTCAAATCTCCAAGTCTCCTCTACACACTCCTCAATTTCATCCACAAAATTACAAGCATTCTCATCATCTAGGGACCCATGCATGGCATTAAATACAAAAATTTCTATCCTCTCACTAGCCACGGTCATGGACAAGGTCCCATTTCCTACATTTATGATAGTGTTGGTTGTAGCCATAAAGGGACGCCCAAGCAAGATGGGTGAGTCCCGGCTACCACCTTCGCTTTTAGGCATTTCAAGAACCACAAAATCTACGGGGACAATGAGTGAGTCCACCTGAACCAACACATCTTCCACAATGCCCAACGGTCGTTTTATGGACCTATCCGCCAATTGAAGGGCCATTGTGGTGGGTTTAAGATCGGGCAAACCCATCTCCTCATACATGTAATACGGCAAAAGATTAATACTAGCCCCGAGGTCTAACATGGCCTTCACCTTACTTGAATTACCCAAAGTAATAGAGATTAAGAAACTCCCGGGGTCTTTCAATTTAGGTGGAAGGGTACATTGTACCACGACACTCGCATTTTCTCCCATGAAAACTTTTTCATCTTTCCCATACCTATGTTCCCTTGAGTTGATTTCTTTAAAAAATTTGGCATAAGCCGGCACATTTTTTATGACATTCAACAATGGAAGGTTGATGTTTACTTTTGAAAACATTTCTATCAACTCTTTCATTTGTTGGTCCAACTTGTGTCTTAGAAATCGATCGGGAAACGGTACGGGAGGTACATAAGGTTTGGGGGAGGGAGATTTAGCACTAGATGACTCCCCCAATTACTTTGTACTCTTTTCAACATTAACCACATCCTCATCAACACGAGCATCAACATGAGAATCACCCATAACAACATCATCATCTACACTAGGAGGTAAGGGAGAAGAAGAAGGAGAAAGTACCTCCTCATCTATTTGCTTTCCATTGCGAAGATTCATGATGGCCTTAGCTTGGTGAGCTTGGCTTGGAAAAGTCCCCGGTTTATGCCCTTGGAGAGCCTCCGCAATTTGCCCGAGTTGGACTTCCAACTTTTTATAAGCCACCTCACTATTTTTGGTTGCTTGTTATTGCTCCACTCTTAATTGTTGATTTTCAGCCCTCAATGCCTCCATAGCAACTTCCCATGATTCTTTCTTTTTCTCTTGAGGGGCGGGAGGAGCTTGGGGATGAAGGGGAAAATGTTGTTGTTATTGATTGCCTCCCCAAGAGAAGTTGGGATGGTTCCTCCACCCCGGATTATACATGTTGCTAAAGGGATTGTTTTGAGGGGGCCTTTGCCCATATCCTTGATTTCCATGGTTGAATTGAGGAGGTCTTTGGTCATATCCTTGGTTGCCTTGCACATACCCTTGATTTCCTTGTCCATAACCACCTTGCATGGCATTCACCTGTTCATTACCAAACATCGGACCATTTGGACAATCATGAGTAGCATGGAAATTTATACAACCATAAGCACAACGATCATTAATCACATTAGCACTTGAAGAAGAAGCACCTTGCATAGACAATTTATCAATTTTTTTGTGTCAAAATGGCCATTTGCCTAGCCATATCATCATTATAATTCAACTCATGCATGACCCTACCCCTTGTACCCTTTTGTTGAGAATTGGCTCCCAACATTTCAAAAAGCGATTGGGTCTCATCCGGGGTCTTAAAGCCTAGATTGCCCCCGGCCGCATTATCCACCATAGTTTGATTCGTGGGGTTCAAACCATCATAAAAAGTTTGGTGCAAAATTGGCAAGGGAAAGTTATGATGGGGGCATTGCATAAGAAGCATCTTAAATCTATCCCAAGCCTCATGAAAGGCCTCTCCCGGGTCTTGTTGAAATGTGATTATCTTTTGTCTAATGCTACCTAAGAGGGAATGAGGGAGATATTTTCTAAGGAAAGCATCATGCAATTGTACCCATGTTGTTATGCTAGTAGGAGGAAGGTACATCAACCAATTCTTTGCCGCCCCTTTTAAGGCAAAAGGGAAGCACTTGAGCCTTAATTTCTCTTCGGTGACACCCGCTCATCCCGGAAAGCCCGAAACGGTCATGAGATATTCTTTTAGGAAGTTTAGGGCATCCTCGGAAGGGAGCCCATAAAAGTTAGGCAACATGCTAAAATATTGCCCTTTTATCTCATGATTCTTTGCCGCCTCGGTGAGAACAATGCAAGAGATGGCGGTGCCAACCTTTGGTCTAAGAAAGTCCTTCATGGTCGGGGGTACCTCTTCCGCCATTTCAAAATTTACTTCTTCTTCCCCGGTGGAAGAATTACTCACTTCACAAGAATTGCTACCTTCACTAAATTCCTCAAAAAGCCCAAAAATCGAAGTATCCGACTCCGTTCCGGAACCACGAGTAGGAGTTAAGCTCCTCTCGAACCTATCGATGGCGTTGTTCGCTTGAGCCAACAAGGGGTTCAAGGAACGTCGCCCAAACATGCACCAAATAAACTAAAGCAAACAACACCCAAGTCCCCGGCAACGGCGTCAAAAACTTGATGAGTATTATTTCTATACCCACTTCTTGTAATAAAACTCTCGCAAGTACGAGTGCCAACTTGCAGCAATATACTATTGTAGGAGTCGAACCACAAAGACTCGGGTTGCTTGTTTTAGAATCAAAGATGCACGATTAAACACCAAAAAAAAGACAAATGGGGGGGGGGTGTTTGATTTTGAAAATAACGAACAACTACAAAGATCAAGATTTAAAATTTAAGCTAGGAATAACAAGTAATCACGGATAACAATTTCAAATAGAGATGAAAACAATAATGAGAAAGGATTACATGGATTGTTTTTCATTTAATCACAAAATACTATGCCATTAATTTAGAAAAATATATTAATTTCTATCTTGGGTTCAATCACCAAAATCAAGATTGGTACGGTAAGGCCGCCGGATTTCAATCTATTAAATCCTATTCAATCACTTTTCGCAAATCAAGTCCAAGTGATTAAAAAGGAAAGCTTTAAGCTTTAAAGATTTTATGAACCAAAACCCATGTAGTATCAATCAAGAAAACCAATGGATTTCATCATCTATAGCAAAAGTCTAAGTCAAAATCCCCAAATCAATATAAGAAATTGACACCCATAAAATTAAAAGGAAGAAATTAGGAATCAACCACAATTTAATCCAAGAAACTTTCATGAAAAGAGCAAAAATGAACAAGACATCAATTAATGAGATAAAATAATCAATGTCATAACATAAATGACTAAATTACTATTCAATCCATGAAATTAAAAGTTTAGCTACACATATTAACATTAAATAAACAAAACTAATTAAGAAAAGCATTAAAAAATTTATCTTGCTTGAAGAAATAAAAGCCCTAATTTTCTCTCTCTAAGTAGCCTCCACTTTGTCCCCAATATAAAAACATAACCCTAAAAAAAATTGATAACATCTTCCCTTTATACTAAGGTGGAAAAGGGGATTAAAATAATGGAGATTGGGCCAAAAGCTGAGGAAGCCCACCAACAAAACCAAGGAAGCCCAAAAAAATGAAGCAAGGCAGTAATTGGAATTGGCTTGGGGCGCTGAGGAAGAAAGGGCGGTCAACGGTCAACATTGGTTTGGGCGATCGCTCTTGCTGGGCCGAAGGCTAAGGGCAGGCGCTGAAGAGGGAAGGGCGGCCGCCCAAGATGGGCCGAGGCTCTTGGGCGACCGCACAAACAAGGAGGCTGCAAATGTTTTCCCTTCTTCGATTCGTTTCGCAAAGTGCACAGTCGCACTTTGGTCACTATATTTTTTTCTGTTGCACTTTGGTCACTGCCTTTTCCTTTTCTTCTCTAATTAAGTCCTTGCCTCTGAAATTCTCAACAAGTCCTAGCCATGGAAAATTCCCAACAGGCCCTTCAGCTTCAAAATGCCTCGAAAGTCCGCAAAGTTTACTCCGCTCCAAATTTTCGTCTTTTCTTCATTTAAAATCACCAAATTTTCACCATTTCAACCTGAAATTAAAACAACACTAACAAAACAATTAAACTACCTTTTTACTCGAGAATTTCGCAATAAGTAGAGTTTAGAATGTATAATTTGGATATATAAACATATCCATCAAATACCCTCAAACCTATCTTTTGCTCGTCCCCGAGCAAAATAAAACATAAATATAACTAAAAACTACCCCATAATTCTAACACTAAAAATGACCAAGCAAACAAATAAAAACATATTTTTGGGTGTTGCTCACAATATAGAAAGTTTGTCACCTTCGGTCTCAAAATTCTTTTCAAAATGCAATCAATCATGTGCCATCATAAACATAAACTTACCATTGCACTAACACATACCAATTATGATTCTTTTCACCGTGAAGAGATGTGAGGGGGGATCATTGCCAACAAAGTAAGATACTATATGTGTTCACTAAAGAAATATCCTAAATCAAAAATGATAATGCAAAAAGCATAGAAAGGTTTTCATATGCACTTTCACACAATTGTCAATCCGCTTAATCCATATTGGGAACATGGCTTAGAAAGTTATCTAGTTACATTAGAACCTCACTACAATCAAGCTTTCCACTCAAAATGTAGCTTCACCATTTTTCTTTCATGGCCATTTCAACTTTGACATAATAAGGGGCAAGTTAAACAAATAAGCACAACTAGTGTCTTCGTAGGTAAAAGAAAGTTAACTCAATCTTGGAGTAGGAATCGGTACCAAGGATTTCATGATTCAATACTTGACATTTTTTTTTTAATTTTTTTTGTGCTTTGATCATTGCCATTTCATGACTCTTCTTTATGAATACATCTTTATTTTTTTATTTTTTTTTTATTTTGCAATGAATAATACATAAAAGATACTTGCCCCTTTTCAACTTTACATTCCCCATTTTCCTAAGTTGACCACATAAGCCATGCCCAATATCTCATAAACTCTTGACTTTTTATTGACAATTGTGCGATCATGTTCTAGCTACCCCGGATATGTAAAGTAATCCCATAACGGTCACCTAAATTGGTGACCATGATCCCGTGCAAGCAAAGTGTTGTGGTGAAAAGAGAAGCAAAATAGGTATATTCTAATGCAACTCTACTTTTATACTATGATGGCACATAAGATGCAAAAATAAAAAACAAACATCACATGTCACCTTCTATCGGATGTGCACGAGTACTTAAAGTTAGTGGAGACGCCATCCCTTTCTGACAGATTTCTCATCAAGTATAACTGATTTTGTGGGCCCAAATGTATACGTGAATAACGTCTTTGGCTGCGTTTTGTTAATTGCTGTTGATCACTATGCCGCCACTAGGCGACATCTTTGATAGGGTGTGGATCTCTTTCTAGTTCTTGTTGTCGCTTTGCATATGTCGCCATGCGGGATCCTATATTCGTGCTATCTTGATATTACGAAGTTGTGGATTTTATTGGGTTAGTGACCTTATGTTTCTCGCCTAGTTTCTCACTTTGTCAACAGGTTGGGCCTATCTGTCCCTTATTCATTCTTACTCAATGGACCTCGTGGTAGTTATTTAAGCCCAAACTTATTTTTTTTATGGTCACATCAAGTCCTTTCGATATTCTTATTATATTTCAATATTTTTTACAATCAGATACAACTAACTTATATCAACTTCAAAATAATAAAAACAAATAATATTTCGTTCACGGACCATAAATCAATTAACTTTTGACCAAAACAACGAACTTATAACAACTTCAAAACAATAAAAACAAATAGTATTCCATTCACAGTACTATAAATCAATCAACTTTTGACCATTAGCCATCTAAGTCCGATGGCAACAAACGAGCCTAAAATGGCACCGAATCACTCCACCAAAAAAACCAACCTTATTTTACTTCAAGTGGGAACGAAACCCTACACTATCTATCATTTCACAAAAAAACACAGTTAAAGGGGTCACTTTCTCTCTCTAAAAATCAGTAGATACTTGTTCGATTTTCTCGCTCTAGAAATTGGCTGAACGCTCGTGCTGCTGCTGCCGTTACTGGAGTGAGTATGGCGGCCGAAAGTTCTAGATCTAGTTCGTCGGCCGATTCCTACATCGGAAGCTTGATTAGCTTGACATCCAAGAGTGAAATCAGATACGAGGGGATTTTGTATAACATCAACACCGAGGAGTCCAGTATCGGACTGCGGAATGGTATCTGTTTATCCTTTCTGTTTGTGTTCTTGTATAGATAGATTTATGTGCTGATAGTTGGTGAATTTGTTTTGATCGCGGTTTGCTAATTTGCCCTGTGATATTTGGGGTGTTCTCGATTTGTGTCTTATTTTGGACATATTTTGATTTGGTGGGAGTACATAAAAATCAGGCAAATTGAAGCAATTGGATACTTGTTTATGGTCGAAATGCATGATTGTTTGAAAAAAAAAACTTCATTTTAAAACCATTTAGCTTAGATTTTTCCCCCTTCCTATGTTTTGAGAAATTGATGCATGAGTTTTGGTAAAATTCAACTTATGCAACTAATAGTTGTTGAAAAAATTGAAATTATTTCATCTGCTGTAGTTGGAGTAACTTTTCTTTATAGTTATAGGCTTCATCAAAATTCACTTTGAACTGGGCAATTAATTGAGGTACTGGTGCTATTGTTGATATATAGTTCCGTTTTCCCCTCCAAATTGTATATGTAATTTGTCGATTGTACTAAACTCGTGGGAGAGGATGTAGTGTTCTTTAACGTGTACAAGCTACTTCAGTTCATTAATTTTGTTTTGAGTGAACTGTTAAAAACACGTGGCAGGTTACTTAGCCATTGGTTTGTTGTATGGTGGTTTTGATTTTCTAGTTTGCTTTAACTTTAGAAATTTAGGTATGACCAAGGGTTGGAAGTTTAGGATTATGATCTCATGGTCCTGTGATCACACCTGAAAGTCAATTTAATTTACCACTTCAAAGAAGTCGAGAGAAAATCTGCATTATTCGGGAAAGCAATCTGTACACATGATTTTTATCCAGTTCAGAATGTTAAGAGAAGCACAAGTTGGCCAAGTGGAAATTATATCTACGTGTTTTAGTAATTATCCAATTGCTCCATAACAGGAAATTGAAGATACCATTGCGAATTGTACCTGTAAATGAATGCACAATAAACAACAGACTCATTGTTGAAGGTAATTGGGGCAGAAATCTAGTGGGGTTGAACATTGCACTCGTTTTTCTCTCCTAATACGGCATTAGTGAACTGTATGATGTTGCTATATGAACAGGTAGCCCATATAGAAGGAGATAGTAGACTGGAATTTTCACGTTGGTGGATGGTTATGTTTCCCTCTCTCTCTCTCTCTCTCTCTCTCTAACTACCTAACTTTCAGACAAGTAGCTGGAGGGCTATATCCTCGGTGGGGGGGGGGGGGTTTCCAAGGTCTTGTTTGACTAGGTGAAAGTTCAGATTCTTCCGGTTGAATCTGATCCTATTCAGTTGTCTATAGCGTTGCAGTTTGCATTTCATTTTGCTTTTTATATTTATGAACTTTATGGGCTATCTCAAAAGTGGTATAAATCTATAGAAAAATTGTGACTTTAAGCGCAGTTTTCTCTAACAGACTAGTATGTTTCCATTCTTAAACTGCAGTTACCCTATTTTGTTGTTGATTTGTGATGATTTCCTTTGTTGTCTTCTGTAAAATAAAAACAACCGGACAACAGCATCTGCTTGCTGTATGTATAATTTTTCATTACTGGAGTACAAGTGAAATAATTAAAATTTTACTGGGGAAATAGAAATGTCAGAACTCTAGACATAGCAACTTAAGTAATTCTAGCCACCTACTCCTTTTAGTGCTATATGTTAAAGATACCTTTGCATATTCATTGTGGACTGATATGTTATTCCCCTTCACTTTTCTAAAATTGCATCAATTTTGACGAGAATGCATTCTATGTTTATAATTTCTAACATAGTCACTCACTACAGTTACATAATTCTAAGATCTCTAGTTTGCATTGATATAATGTTGGAGTGGAAATTTCCCTTGGGTATAATCTGACTATTGATGGCATTGAGAAACCAAATGTGTACCATGATAGGGATCTTGAAATGCTAACATGTTGTTTGTTTCGGAACCAAATATTGATTGAATAGGGTGTTTGTCTTAGCAGGCGAACTAAATTTGGCAAAGAATAGGAGAGTCATATCAGATGTATTAATCAGTATTATATATAGGTCGTTTGTGTTGATGAGGAATCAATTATTTAAATAGGTTCCCATGGCCTTGTTAATCAGTCTGCCATCATGCTTTTTTTATGGTATGCATCTGGTTCTCTGTTACAAATTTGTGTATCTGATGCTTGTTTACTTCTTTGCAGTGAGATCATTTGGAACTGAAGGACGCAAGAAAGATGGTCCACAAGTTGGGCCCAGTGACAAGGTTTATGAATACATTCTGTTTCGTGGAAGTGATATCAAGGTAAACTTATTGGAGTGTTATGGCTTTTCTCTTTATACTATCTCATTGTTTATTCTTGATTTTTTACTGTTTATTTCTTGGAGTGGTTATCTATCCTCGTCGGACCAATTTCTCTCTTTTTAAAGAGAATCCCTCTTTTTATTATAGAATATATGTAGTGTACTCATTAGACTTCTTCTGTTCTAGAGTGCTTGGTATAGCGGAATACTCCCTCCCATAAAAATTGTTGCTTCTTTCCTTGTTGGGCTTCCCATAATGTTACTATCCCAAAATGTAAACATGATTGTACTTCTTTATTCGAGACCTACTTGTACACTCACAACAACAATCCACTAACTATTCCCTACCCCACTTTCTCTCTCATACTTACTTTTCATACTCACAACATCTACACTATAAATATTTTGCTACCTTTTCTTAATACCCGCGTATTCAATTTTAGTAACATTTGTTATGGGTCGGAGGGAGTATGTCTTTATCAGGGATAGTAGAATCCTTCCCCGGATCGTGAAAAAAAATGCCTTCAATAGGGATACTACAGTCCATTTTCCAATTGATTGCCAACTTTCAGCTTTTCTTTGGGTGTCTATTTTATGAATTGAACTTTTCTAGTACTTCTTGTAATAACTTTACCCACATATGCAATATTTTAGGAATGCTATCTTCATTGTCTTATGCAATCATCAGAATCTTTCAAATTTGCCACATGTTTATCTAGACGTATCATTCTGTTATTGGCAATTTTTCCGTAATTTCTGAATTCCATCTTCACTTCAACTTTTTTAGCTGTTAGTTTACTTTTGATTGGTACTAAGGTAGTTTCTGTCAAAAATATTTTGTACTCTTATCAGTAACTGCTCTTCTGTTGTTTGAGTTATTCGAGTATAATTTCTTAATTGATAATTTCTCTTTGGACTTTTTGTTTTTCCATTGTCATTCCATGAAAGTAGCTGTGTGTCAGAGTAGAAGTTGGAGGCACATTATGTGTCGACATCGCCCGTCCTTTGTCTTTGCACAAACTTGATATTTTGAGACTATCTTATAGATCTTCTTTTATATGCTAACATGAGCCTGCAAGGACTTGTACTTTAGTAGTTTTGATAAACTTAACCTGATACTGATGTTGTCTTTTGCACGGTATGGTGGAGTTGTCTTTTACAAGTTTGCAATGTATCTTCAAAATTACATTCAAAGTAATTTTAACGTTCAAATGACAAGAGGATATATATATATATATATATATATATATATATATATATATATATCCTCTTGTCATTTGAACGTTAAAAACATTGAATAATTTAACGTTCAAATGACAAGAGGATATATATATATATATATATATATATATATATATATATATATATATATATATATATATATATATATATATATATATCCTCTTGTCATTTGAACGTTAAAAACATTGAAAGTAATTTTGAAGATACATTGCAAACTTGTAAATATGCATCTATCTTGAAGTTCATTACATTATGTCACCCTATTTTGAATTATTGTGGATTCCAATTGCACATATAAAATGGAGAGTGATTATTGTTATCCAGAGTAATAGTGTTCTTAGAGAAAAGGATTAATAGGTATCTGCTTATCTTTTCACTTTTCCATGTGTTTGTAGCTATTCTCCTAATGACCAAAACTTTATTTCATCGATGGAGGCTTACTGGGTTGTTTTCCATTTGTTGCAAACTCATCTGCCCCCTTCATAAAATTTCACCATGAAGCTTCCACAAGAACTTGTGGTACTGCGTATATCATAGGGAAGTGCCTTGGGCTTCAACACAAATAAATTTAGAATGTAGTAAGGTACGAGTGTCCTAGAAGGTTATGTTTCTGTGATGAACTGGAGGTGACATCGCATTACTTTGCAAACACGCGAGTTGCTTGATGCTGCATATTTATTTATTACCCCCAACACGGCTACGCCCCCATCTTAAAAAAGGAAAAAAAGAAGGAAATAAAGGGCTCTAGTTTGATTTTACTGACAGTCATGAGTGCTACTCATCTATCACACAGCTGGGACCTGTAATGGCACTAACGGGCTTAATGGGCTTAAGAAATTTGATTTGACTTGTTTCCTTTTTTATGAATCTTATTATTACCTATCCCAATAAAGAAACTATTTGTAATTATATTCCTCTATGTCGCCTAATGCGTGCAAATGATGTTTTGCTAATAGGTGAAATGTTCTGTGTGTATTACAGGATCTACAGGTAAAATCATCTCCGCCTGCCCAAAGCACGCCGGCGCCACCCATAAACAGTGACCCAGCCATTATTCAGGTAATTGAAAGCAAGTTGTCATATGTGTGTTTTCCTTGAATCTTGTTTATTGAATGACAACCTTCACCATTTCCTTTGCAGTCTCATTATCCTCGGCCAGCTACTACAACATCGAGCTTGCCTGCCACTGCTGCTACTGGCTCTTTAACTGATATTAGTTCTCATAATTCACAACTGGGACACCCTGGCTCGACTTTCCAAGGTGGGTTGCCTTTATATCAACCTGGAGGAAACATGGGGTCTTGGGGGCCTTCACCTCCTCCTCCAAATGCAAATGGTAGTGGGCTTGCTATGCCAATGTATTGGCCTGGATTCTATGGCCCACCAACTGGGCTTCCTCAGATGCACCAACAATCTTTGCTCAGACCACCCCCTGGGCTGTCAATGCATTCCTCTATGCAGTACCCTGGTTTTAATGGATCTTTGCCAGCAGGGGCTTCAAATTTGCCTACTCCAAACTTGCCTACTTCAACGAGTTCCAACTTTCCGTCTTCCAACATACCTACTTCAAACTTGCCTGAATATCCTTCTCAGTTGTTGCCTGCTACTGCTAGTTCTTCTGTTCTTACCTCGACATCGTTTCCTGGTTCAAGTTTGCCATCCAGTTTACCCCCCTTTCCACCTTTGAATTTACCTTCGGAGGCATTACCAAGTATGATGACAAATAAGGCTCCTAACACTGTCGGTCCTACAGGACCATTAGGTGGTAGCTTGCCATCACTCTCTCAGCTAACTACTTCAACTCCAGATGTAAATGCCGTTGTACCTCCCATCTCTAACAAGCCTAACATGATTTCTGGTCCACCCTTACCCTATCAGGGCATTTCCTATCCCATTTCATCCATTGTTGGGACATCTGCAAATCAAACTGAATCAGCAACACCCTCGCTTATAACGCCAGGCCAGCTACTCCACTCGGGGCAAAGTGCTGTACATTCATCTCAGTCTTCACAAATGGCTCATAAGGATGTTGAGGTGGTTCAAGTAGCACCAACACCATCATCAGAACTATTGGCTCCAGCTCCTGTTCCAACAGAAGCTCAGCCACCAATATTACCCTTACCAACTCCATCACGCCCCGTACAAAAGGTTTTTCTTCTGCCTTTTGCATGTTTGCTGTAGTTATGACTCATGCATTTATTTTTGACCATTAACATTTTCGATCCACATTTATTTTGACCTGGAGATATGATGTCCTTGTGCCTGGAAATCTGGCTTTGGAAAATTTAGGGAAGGCTTTACTAAATTTTATTACAGGACTAAAATGCAATATCAAAATATTTTCTTTTTGGAATGTCAATACAAGATTCACTGAAATATCAGGTCTTTTTAATTTTATCTGATTTTTTTTTTTCTTTTGAATGAACTTTGTTATTGCTCCCATCGTCCCATAATAAGTGTAGTGCTTTACCATAAAATAAGCAATGTACAAACAAGTAAAGCACATTCCTTAAAATTTTTGACAAGTCAACTGCGACACTTATTATGGAACGGATGGAAGTACAAGCTGAAAGGATGTGTTTTCGATGTCAAGATTTGTTTTATTTACCTGTGGCCACTTCATGCATGAGATGGTTTGATTTCTCGTATATGCCAAGGGGGGTAGTCATAATAATTTTTAACAGTTTGGGAATTTCACTTGGATTAATATGCTTAAATGACTTTTTATTGTGCTTGCGGGATAATCTTATAGACTTGGTCTGGTGATGGCTTTCACATTTTCATTCATGCCGATGTATTTAGTTTTGTTTAAATTTTATTTCAGATGAATGGAGCTCCTTACCAGAATCGTAACAATTATAGAGGGCGTGAAAGAGGCAGAGGAACTGGGGTATGTGTTTATTTAGAAATTTTAGTTGACGTTAACTACAAGACTTAAACCATTACTGTTCTGACTAACCTTGTTTTTCTTAGTTCTTACTCATGCAAATATCTGAGTTGGAAATGTGGGGACTTTATTTTCGGGTGAACTTGAGATAAATAAAGTCTCTTAGGCTATTTTTGTTTGGAGGAAAATCATTTCCGGAAAATGTTTTCCTCATTTCGGATGTTTGGTAATGACATTTAAAATGAAGTCAACGGAACCTATTTTCCGGTCAAATGAAAATAAGCCCGTTTTCCGTAAAATGTCTTAATGTGTAGGAGCTCGGTAAATTATTTTACAATCGCCGTTATTCGCTCTCGTCTCTGTATGGACTCCAAGTAAGGCTTCTCCTTTTCCCCTTCTCCTGGTTGATTTTCTTTGACTTCATCTTCTTCCCTTAGATTTTTCTTTGATTTCTTCTTCTCTTTGATTTCTCGATCATCTTCTTCTATCCATTATTAATTTTCTTCAAATCTTCCTTCAATCCATTAAGGTTTGAGAATTCAGCAATGCCTCTCTTTAACCCTAACTCATAAACCCCCTTTCCTTCACTCTTGATTCTGATGAATTAAAGTTCTTGAGAGTATAATAAGTGATGGGTATGTGGTGAATTGGGTGAGGATTTTTTAATAGTTGTTCGTGTCTTTCTGGGACTGATGTATTTGACTAGGTTGAGGAATCGTATGATGGTGTGTTTGACATTCGGTTACTTTTTCATTTGAAGTATTCTCTCCGTCCCAAATTGAATGACTTTTTTGTCCTAGAATGAATGACCTTTTGCTACTTTTTCTTCAAAAATTTCATCCCTAAATAATATTTCACCTTTTTTTGTCATTCATTTTGGGATGGAGGAAGTAGTTTATATTTGTTAAAAGATGCATATTACATATTATTTTTGTTATTGAAGTTTCAGAAACACTTTAGAAACACCCTTTCTAGATTCAGTGGCCAATTTTGGTTTAGAATTTTTCTTTTGTTCTTTAATATTAATAGGTGGCAAAATTAAAACGTCTTTAAAAATTATGATTGAATTTGGAGTTGGTGAGTCAAGCAATTGTATTGATTTTACCTTTTGCAAGTCATATTTATGAAAATTAACTAACACAGGAAAATGTTTTCCGAAGCATTTTCCTAAGATTTACCGAACAACAGAAAACATGTTCATGTCGTTTTCCAGAAAACATTTTCTGAAAAATCATTTTCCCTAAGTCATTTTACGTGAAACAAACGGAGCCTTAGTCACTGCCAGCAATTGTTAATTAATCTGGTTTGTAGGGGTGAAGTAGGTCACATTTAGAAGTAAACTGCATTTCTTTTCCTTCATTTACCAAATTGTATGCCCGACCTATGATGCCCGGACTCGGGTACGAGTGTCCGAAACGGGTACGGATCCGAGTGTCGGAGCCTCCAAAATTTAAGATTTTACACCAATTTTTTTGTAAAATAGCCACACCCACACCCATGTCCTATCATCTGGACACGGGTACTTTGGCAAAAATGAAGAGTCTGAGCATCACAGTGCCCGACTGGTCTAGCTAAGTTACGTAGTTATGGTTTTGTTGGCCTGGAACAAGTTCTTCTTTTGGCTCAAGAGTATACGAAAGCCATACTGATTTCTTGGTCCTTGAAGGAAGGAACTTCTGTTGTTTGGGGGGGGGGAGGAGTTACAAAAGAAAATGCATATGACCTCTTTCCAACTCAAAAAATGCACTAATTTGCTCGATTTCTCAGTTTTTTTTTTTTTTTGGCTGTATTGAAACCTTGTTATTCTGGTGTTTGGAATATGAACATTGAACAATGGGAGGGGGAGGAGTTACAAAAGAAAATGCATATGACCTCTTTTCAACTCAAAAAATGCACTAATTTACTCTATTTCTCTGTTTTTTATTTTTTGCTGTATCGAAACCTTGTTATTCTGGTGTTTGGCATATGAACATTGAACAATCTTGCTTGCAGACTTCACGTCCTGTGATGAAATTCACAGAGGAGTTTGACTTTACGGCAATGAATGAGAAGTTCAACAAAGATGAAGTGTGGGGCCATCTTGGTAAAAGCAACAAATCCAGTTCTAAGGATAAAGGTGATGGAGATGTAACTGATGAAGAAGAGTATGAAGATGAAGATGATGCTGAGATACCAAGGGTAGATGCCAAGGTAAAGCGTCCATCCCATGCTCAATCTTCATACATGCATGCATACATACATACATGTATACATACATGTATACATACCATATACATACCTATATATATATATATATATATACATGTATATATATATATATATATATACATGTATATATATATATATATACATGTATATATATATATATATATACATGTATATATATATATATATACATGTATATATATATATATATATACATGTATATATATATATATATATATATATGGACTCTTTGGTTTAACCCGCCATACCCGTGTCGGGCACTCACATTTTAGTCTTGTCGACACGAGTTCGGCGGTAAACCAAAGGGTCCGAGCACCTTAGTACACACACACACACACACACACACACACACACACACACACACACACACACACATATATATATATATACACACACACAGACAGGGTCACGCTCCAATAAGAACCGTTTAAAATGAGAACCGTGAGAACCACTTGTATACACTTGTATACAGTAGATATTTAGCTACTGTATACATATACAATAGACTGTATACATATACAGTAGATACTTAGCTACTGTATACAAGTGTATACGTGTGGTTATGCACTTGTATACAGTAGATACTTAACTACTGTATACATAAACAGTAGACTGTATATGTATACAGTAACTAAGTATCTACTGTAAACAAGTGTATACAAGTGGTTCTCACGGTACTCATTTTGTTATGGTTCTCATTTGAGCACCTACCTACACACATATATATATATATACACACATATATATATATATATATATGCCCTCCGGTCCAAAATAAATGTCACTTTTGGGCTTTTAACTAGTTGGGCTTTTCATTAGTTTTAAGAAAGACACTTATAACTACACTTTAATGGAGAAACTACCAAGTTTGCCCTTATTTATTATTTCTCTCTCCTAAATTACTTCAAACACTAAAACGATTAATACAAAGGTTCAAGTTCCAATGTAGGGGTAAATTTGGAAATTGAATACTTTCAACTCAAAAGCGACAATTATTTTGGACCAAATCTTTTGTCAAAAAACAACCGTTATTTTGGATGGAGGTAGTACAATAACAAGATGCATTTTTTTGTCAGATTAATTTATACGTACTGAAATCTGTTTCTGCATTCTTACAGCCTGTCTATACCAAGGATGACTTCTTTGATACCCTATCTAGTAATGCGCTTGATAACCAATCACATAATGGAAGGCCAAGATTCTCTGAGCAGATGAAGCTCGATACAGAGGTGAGGGAAAGTCTAGAGATCTATTTTGTGAATCACGTTTTAGCTAGATATTTAGAGTTTTGCTCACCTTGTTTTATTGGTGGCAGACATTTGGGGAATTTTCAAGGTACCGAGGAGGTCGGGGTGGCCGTGGACCGTATCGTGGTGGGGGCCGTGGACCTTATAGGGGAGGAGGAGGGTCTTATTATAGGGGTGGTGGATACGGCTATAATGGTAGGGGCCGTGGGGGAAGAACTCCAAATCGCGATTATTAGAGCATTTCATCGTGTTAACTAACATTGGGAGTAGATACCTAAAGCCCAATGTGTCCATCCAGGTGGGTGAAAGATGAATTTAGGACTACATGGTTGTAATGTTTGTGAGTTTCTTTCTTTCTTTGTTCTCTTGACAAATAAATTAGGATATGTTCTGTTATGGGCTTGACAATCTTTTGAATTTGGTTTATATTTTACCCTTCCTCGACCTGACAGATTGGTGGGACTTATTATAAACAGGCAAGTGAATTTTTAGCGGTCTTTTATATTTTGTTAAATGACTCTGATCTGCTCTTTGTTTGGTGAGTTTAGCAATGGTGTTTTGTTCCTGTACCTGAGGGTAATTCGTTCTTCTATATTGTGTCCTCTGGTAGCTCCTTAAGCATTCTAGTGGACCTAGTGGTCTTCTCTCTCTCTCTTCATCTGTGCACCAATAAGTTGTGGTTGGACTCTTGCTTAGGGGCTATCTTTGTGTTTGGAGCTTCTTGTTTTGTTCCTGGCAGTGGGTAATAGATAATCTCCCTGGTCAGCTTTTGTTTCATATTGGTACTTTAGGCTCCATGTTTGGTAACTTGAGCCACTTTGATTTTTATTGCCATTCAGGTGTTACAGGTTCGTTTCCATGACTTGTCTTTTATGGTCCCATGACCAACTTCAGTGCATTGATCGTTTGAAGGATGACGGATTTCTTCAGTTTTCTAGCATGGCAGGGAGACTTTGGCTGGCTACCATTGGGTTTTGGCTGTTCTTACATCTTGATATGTAGGGATTTTTAGGGCTTTAATAAACGGACAAGCTAAGTCACTTTTTTGGCTTTTCCTATTGCTTAGGAAATATTATTTTCGTTTCAAAATGACAAGTCTCGTTTTCTCATTGTGTTTGTCCCAGTATATTAGTCTCATTTTTAAAATTAAGGTTTCAAAATCATTGAATTTCTAAAACTTATGATGTAATCTTAAAAAGTTATATATAGAAAGTTATATACTTATAGGTTTACAACACCTTCGCATGAGTTTAAATTTCTTGTTATAATCCTCCCGTCACACAACTTCCTATAAGAGGATGGACTCTATATCCTACACCTATAAGTACAAGCTATAATTTATATAATTTAATTTTGGTAAGACATCTTTTGACTCTCAACTCTTGTCAATTGGTTTGCTCTGTATATCATACGAATACTTATTCTCACGCCGGAGGGCTTTCGCCGGTGAAATCCCGGCTAAGTTTACATGTTTGTTCATATTTTTCAGGCTATTCAAACATACAGGATACAACCTGCCCCTGAATTTGGGCTGATCCGAACGTTTTTGACATCATCAGTTTGGTTCCATTGTCAGGAACGATCGTTTCTGACATTTGAATAGCCGAAAAAATTCTGCTCCGTTCTCCTAATCCTAATGGAAAAGGACACACTGCTAGCATCACTCCTGATCAGGATAACCCTCTCGTGGAGGAGACTCATGGTAATAATAGGATTGCTATTCCTCTTGCTAATGGGGAACTGCTGCCTCCTCCACCCTTAAACGATGGGCTGCCCCCACTAGGAATGAACCTGCGTTCTAGTGGGCAGCCAATAACCGAGGTGATGCTGCCAAACCCTCCCCGTCGTAGACAACAAGAAAGGCCTGCTGGTAGTCAGACAGGGAGGAATGCCGCCCAGGGAGGCACGGGGACATCTCCACAGATTGATCGCAGAACTCTCTTACATCGCTAGATGGACACTGTGCAACACATTTATGAAACACAAAATGCCTTGCTGCAGTTGGATCCTGAACACTCCCTGACTGACTGAATTCATAAGACCTACGAGAACTGAAAATTTCCTTGGAGGGGAAAGTCGTTTTGATAGGCGTGGTAGTCGGGGGAATAGAGTAAATCTTCCTCCTGTCCAAAATCCCCCTCATCACGACATGGCTGATAGATCCAAGCAAAACCCCCACCAAGATGTCCCTCCTGGTTATAAGGCTCCTGGACATGGAAACACCCGAAATGAGGTAGATTCGAGAAATCAACTGAACAATCGAAGGGAATATGAGGTTAATTCAGCTGACTTTAGAGCAAGACTCAGTCATGCTAGGCAAAAAACCCCTCTTCGTCACAATCCCTCACCTCGGCATAGGAGTCCTGATAGACCTAGGAGTCCTCCTCGGCATAGGGGCTCTCCTCGTCACAGAACTCCTCCCTGTCCAGAGATGGCTCCCGGGAGGGACGGACCCCTCCTCGTCATTTCAGGCCATTGAATGGCAGAGCACCTTCTGAACACGGAGATAATCACCAGCAACATGAGAAACAAAGCCGAGTGAATGGACATAGAGAAAAAGAAAGGTCCCATTGCAATTCCCACTTTAGCTCGGGGATTGATGCAATGGATATTCTCCTTTTAAAAAAGAGAATTGATGCAATGAAAATGGGGAGGAAGGAAGTGGATGATGATGATAACAGTGCCACTCGTCCTTTCTCCTAGCGAATCAATGATCTACCTCCCAATTCGGCTCTCAAGATCCTCAATTTTGAAAAATATGCGGGAACCCCAGATGCACGAGACAATGTGCAAAGTTTTGAATCCAGCATGACCCTACTCACCAAGGCATATGATATTCTCTGTAAGGAATTTGCGAGTACCTTCTCCGGAACAACCCTGTCATGGTTCTGTAAGCAAAAGAAGGGAAGCATCGATAGATGGAAAATTATGAGAAGCAGGTTCCTGGACCCCTTTGCAACAACTGGGAAAAGAAAGAAAAGACTAACAGACCTTACTAACATTGAGAAGGGAAAAAATGAAAACAATCTAAGTTATTACAACCGTTTCAGGGCCATGGCTGACCATATAGAGGAAAGGTTAACTGACCGGAAGGTAATTGTCTGCTTCAACTCCGGACTGAGATCCGGACAATTGATATACGAACTCTCTGCCAGGGAGTCTAAGTCGAAATCTGATTGTATAATGTGGCTTACGCCATAGCTATAGCAGAAGAGAAAAGCAAGAAGAGGTCTGAAAAATCGGAGACGGATGCGACTGGCACCAACCAGGGTTCCAATGAAAGTAATTACAAGGGGAAGAATATGACTCGACCTACAGAAAAAGCCGAGGTCTTCACTCCCCTCACTAAACCTATCACG
Organism: Adenophora triphylla var. japonica; assembly: GCA_022495995.1. Lineage (NCBI taxonomy): Eukaryota > Viridiplantae > Streptophyta > Magnoliopsida > Asterales > Campanulaceae > Adenophora > Adenophora triphylla. The sequence continues at coordinate 285,127 of JAFEMH010001617.1, read as the reverse complement.
GAGATCATGCAATTGGTAAACCTACCAGATCCCCGACCACTCAGTGATAAATCGAAATATGTCCGGGATAGTTCCAAGTACTGTGCGTTCCACAAGGACTATGGACATGACAGGGAGAATTGCATCTCCCTTAAAAGAATGATCCAGAGATGGGTGGATGATAAGGGAACTAATAAGACAAAGAAAAGGAGTTGGTAAAAATTCAGCAACACTACGAGAGAAAGGAACAAACTAGGAGTAATACTCAACTAGTAATATATTATCATAAACTGATTCATAATACATCAAAGTCTGCCTTGAAACTCCTTAGACAGTGCTATTTATAGGCTACTTTAGAAGGCAAAACACTACTTATTTGGATGAGTCAAAACATGAATTAATAGAGGATTTATTGTAGGGATAAGTACTAGTAATAAACGGCTGAACTTGGACAAAGAAAACATGGGATGAACTTGATGATGTCCCTTCGCTCGCTCCCATACGATGCACTAAAGGGTACCCATACGGACTGCATCATTCTCTTCGGGTGGGAAAGAACTCAACCACGAGTTTTCTGGCTGATCTCCATGAAATTCAGACAGGTCGCGGACGTTAAACGTTGGGTGAGTGTTGATGTGTGGGGTGAGATCAATTCTGTAGGCATTGTCATTGATATTCTTGAGGATTCGGCACAGACCAACCTTCTTTTCCTTGAGTTTGCTGTAAGAACCACTAGGAAACCTCTCCTTCTTCAAGTTGACCCAAACAAGATCTCCTTCATTAAAAACTTTCATTCTCCGATGAACATTGGCAGCCTCCTTGTACTTTGCATTACTATCTTCGAGTTTCTTTTTCACTTCTTGATGAATTCGTGCCATGGTAGTAGCAAAATCTTCCGCTTTTTTGTTTGAAAACGAGGGGTTTGGGATTGGAGCAAGAACAAGATAATGGTTCGGAGCCTTCCCATAAACAACTTCAAAAGGACTCTTCCCGGTGGAACGGTTAACTGAATAATTATAAGAGAATTCTGCTTGTGAAAGTGTCATGTCCCACTGCTTTGGCTTCTTTGCTGCCAAGGCTCTAAGCAGATTTCCCAAGGTCCGATTTACTACTTCTGTTTGTCCATCCGTTTGGGGATGATACACACTACTAAACTGCAGATCCGTCCCAACCATCTTCCACAAGCTTCTCCAAAAATGGCTAATAAATTTAGTATCTCTGTCCGAACCAATGATCTTAGGGATACCATGATGCTTAACAACCTCACGAAAATAAAGTCTAGCAACATAAGAAGCATCCATAGTCTTCTTGCATGCAATAAAGTGTGCCATTTTGGAAAAATGATCGACAATGACAAAAATTGAGTCATTACCTTGCTGAGTTTTTGGCAATCCAATCACAAAGTCCATGCTTACGTCTTCCCATGGAGCATCTGGAATAGGTAACGGCATATAATGACCCGTATTCTGGGTTCCTCCTTTGCAAGTCTGACATATGCGACAACGCTTCACGAACAGGCTCACGTCTCTGTAAATTGAAGGCCAAAAATACTTCTCCTTTATAGCAAAAACAGTCTTATCTCTTCCAAAGTGTCCACCAAGTCCTCTAGAATGCAACTCCTTGATTAGGTATTCTCTAAGAGAAGATTTTGGGATGCACAAACTGGTTCCTTTGAAGAGAAATTCGTCTTGGAGCAGAAATCACCATGCTGTCCGCTTTTGCAAGCTCTCCAAATGTTGCCAAAATCTGCATCATCTTCATACATGTTGCGAATGTGATCAAACCCTTCAAGCTTAACGCTTAGAGAATTCATAAGCACAACCCTCCGACTCAGAGCATCAGCCACTTGATTGTACTTTCCACTCTTATGCCTTAACACGAAAGTGTACTCTTGCAAAAATGAAACCCATTTAGCATGCCTCCTGTTCAGTCCTCCTTTATTGTTGATGTGTTTAAGAGCTTCATGATCTGAATTCAAAATGAATTCTCTTTGAATAAAGTAAGATCTCCAATGGCAAGAGCTTGTACAATTTCATAAAATTCCACATCATAAGTAGAATATTTCTTTCGTGCCTCGTTTAGTTTTTCACTAAAGAAAGCGATCGGATGACCCACTTGGCTAAGGACCCCACCAATTCCCACATGAGATGCATCACAGTCAACTTCAAACACCTTCTCAAAATCCGGCAGAGCAAGCACGGGTGCACTGGACATTTTACTTTTCACAAGTTGAAAGCTCTTCTCAGCTTCTAAGGTCCTCTTGAATTCTCCTTTCTTCATACAACCTGTTAAAGGGGCTGAAATGGTGCTAAAATTCTTGATGAAACGACGGTAAAATGACGCCAGCCCATGAAAACTCCTAACTTCCTGCAAGCTTTTAGGTGACGGCCACTCCTGAATTGCACGGATCTTTTCATCGTCAACTTGGATTCCTGTAGGAGTTAACACAAAGCCTAGAAAAACTAGGCTGTTTGTCATGAAAGAGCACTTTTTGAGGTTTGCGTAAATCTTTTCACCTCTCAAAGTGGTCAAAACAGCCCTTAAATGTTCCACATGCTCACTTTTATCACGACTATAGATAAGTATATCGTCAAAGTAAACAACTACAAATTTTCCAATAAAAGGACGAAGGGTTTGATTCATTACCCTCATGAAAGTGCTCAGAGCATTAGAAAGACCAAATGGCATAACCAGCCACTCGTAAAGCCTTTCTCGCGTCTTGAAAGCAGTCTTCCACTCATTACCCGGCTTAATGCGAATCTGGTGATAACCACTTCGGAGATCTATCTTGGAGTAAACTTTTGCTCCAGAAATCATATCAAACATTTCATCAATCCTTGGAATGGGAAATCGATACTTGACAGTAATCTTGTTGACTGCACGACTGTCTACACACATACGCAACGTCCCATCCTTCTTTGGAGTCAACAAAGCCGGAACAGCACAAGGGCTCAAGCTCTCTTGAATGTACCCTTTCTTTAACAAATCTGTTACTTGTCTAGCCAGCTCTTCATGCTCCTTCGGGCTCATGCGGTAATGAGCCTTATTAGGAAGAGTAGAACCCGGAACTAAGTCAATTTGATGTTGAATGTCTCTAAGAGGTGGCAAACCATCGGGCAAATCCTCTAGCATAACATCTTTAAATTCCTTCAACAACGGTTCTAATTCACTAGGAAAACTCAGAGATTCCATGGTTTCTTTAGCAACCAACATATAACATACACCACTCGCCGTACTTTCTTCAATGAATTGTGAAAGAGTAAGAAAATTGTTGTTCTCCTCCTTTAAAGACTTGAGCTTCTTTTCCTCTTTACTAGGTAAAAGAACTATTTCATATTTCCCCATCTTAAAGGTATAAGTATTCACATGACCATTATGAATAACATGCCTATCATATTGCCATGGCCTTCCTAGGAGTATGTGACATACATCTATAGGAACAACATCACACCAAATTTTATCATCGTAATTTTTTCCCATCGAAAATGAAACAAGGCAACGTTTAGTAACCTTTACCTCATTTCCTTTTTTGAACCAAGCAATGCGGTATGGCTTAGGATGTGGTTCGGTTGGAAGATTGAGCTTGTTCACCATCTCTTGTGACACAATATTTTCGCAGCTACAACCATCAATAACTATAGTACATACCTTTCCATTAGACTTGCACCTAGTTTTGAAAATATTGGAGCGGAGCCAATCTTCATCGTCATAAAACTTGGGAGTTGCAAGAGCTCTTTGAATCATCAAACGTTTACCTTCTTCAGGCTCAATCTCCTCGCGTTCAACACCCTCTTCTTCATCATATATCGACTGCCTTTCAACTTCTTCCTCAAGGTGATCATCACCGAAAGCAATGACACGTCGTTTTGGACAGTCGCTCATACGATGACCAACTTGACCACACTTAAAGCATCCAGTTGGGTTTTTAGAGCCACTAGCCTGCCCTCTAAAGCGGCCAGCAGTGGCTGACTTTTCTGGCTGTTCACTCAAATTTCCAGCCTTTGAAGCCGTCTTTCCATACTTTGAAGACTCTCCCTTTGGAGAAGGGTACAGGCGGCGTACATCCACATACTTCTTACCTCCACTACGAGCGAGTTTAGCCTCCACTTTTAAAGACAATTGGTAAGCATCTTCAACCCTCCATAGCCTATGTACTTCTACTTCATCACGAATAGGAACTCGCAAACCGCCCACGTACCTTGCTACCAACTGCTCTTCATTTTCTTGCACATCATTACGAGCCATCAGCTTGTAGAACTCCTCTGTATATTCCACCACACTTTTGGACTCTTGGCGAAGGTTGTTAAATTGTGAGAATATTGCTTGGGCGAAATCCACGGGGAGAAATTTCTCCTTAAGCCTTGACTTCATCTTCTCCCAAGATGTAATCTTAGCTTTTCCTTTTCGAAGTCTCATCTCTTGCACTTTATCCCACCAAGTTGAAGCATAGCCACGCAACCTTGTTGCCACAAGCTTCACTCGTTGATGTTGAGCTGTTTCCTTGTAATCAAAAAATTTCTCAATGGCACTAAGCCACTCAAGAAACTCTTCAGGTTGTAGACGACCATGGAACTCTGGAAGGTCAATTTTAACACTGTCAAAGTCACGATCAAACCTCCTTAGCCAAGTTGCATTTCGATTGTTGGCAAAGGGATTCACATCTGACTCGTCGCTAGAAGACCCACCACGGCTTGAACCACCACGATCACCACGAGCTTCTTGACGTTCAAGACGAAGGGCAAGCTGCTCGACTTATCTTCGAAGTGCTTGAATTTCATCCTCGCGTTCATCTCTCATGTCACCCATCATGTTACCACGCCTTCCCCTACCACGCCGTGCTGCCATGAAATTGATCAAGGAAGCAGCCCAAGAACGTAGCGTATGTTCTGATACCAAATGATAAGGGAGCTAATAAGAGAAAGAAAAGGAGTTGGTAAAAATTCAGCAACACTACGAGAGAAAGGAACAAACTAGGAGTAATACTCAACTAGTAATATATTATCATAAACTGATTCATAATACATCAAAATCCGCCTTGAAACTCCTTAGACCGTGCTATTTATAGTCTACTTTAGAAGGCAAAACGCTACTTATTTAGATGAGTCAAAACATGAATTAATAGAGGATTTATTGTAGGGATAAGTACTAGTAATAAACGGCTGAACTTGGACAAAGAAAACATGGGCTGAACTTGATGATGTCCCTTCGCTCGCTCCCATACGATGCACTAAAGGGTACCCATACGGACTGCATCAGTGGATAAAGGCAAACTCGATCGCTACGTTATAAGCAAAGATAACAAGCGAATAAGAGATGGCGATGACGAATATGATGAAAGGGAAGACATGCCTCCTAGGGCTAAACTCCACGTTATAAGGGAGGAGATTGTCTCCAACAAAAAATTGAGAGACCAAATACATGAGCTAAGTAAGGTCTACCACATCCCCACCTAGATCCATAAGCAGGAGGAAATCATCAGCTTCTCCCCTAACGAGCTAGCTGAAAGTTGCGCGGCGCGTGAACTACCTTTGGTAATCAAAAGAAGGATTGATAATTGTGAATCTGAGAGGCTCCTCATAGACTCGGGGGCCTCCAGGGATATTCTATACTATTCTACCTTCCAGATGATGAATCTGAAAGATAGCATACTGAAGCTATACTCTGGAAGACTAGAAGGCTTCACCAACCATAAAGTCAACGCCATGGGGATGATTGACCTACTATTGGAGGTTGGATATCATCCTTTTCGAGCTGAAACCACAGTGACATTCGTGGTCGTAGACCTGGCAAGTGACTACCACGGCATCCTAGGCATTCCAAGTCAATGCAAACATAGGACGGTCGCCTCCCTCCCCACCAGCGAGTTCAGTTTCTCGCTCGCGGTGGAATCGGATGCGTAAGGTTAGGGCGACCCGCCGCGACCCCCAAAGACTTCTTGGAACATGTAATGAGGAACAGAAAAGCTGCCAGAAATATGGAGGTAGACACACCAGAGGAAAATTTGAAAATCTCTAAGTCTGTAAAGACCACCAGCACCAGTTCTAGGGTTAATCTAATTTTTGAAGCAGAAGATGAGGAACACATGATTATAGACATCCATGAGAATGACAGTGATGGCACAGTCCTGTCCGTCCTATATACAGCCCCTCATCTTTCAGCGGCCAGAAATCGGGGGCCGACCCTAACTTGAGACAAGGAGAGCTGCATGACGTAGACGAACTAGTTGAAATTGAGATACTAGACATTCATGGGGATGCCAACAATGACACAGTTCTGTCCGTCCCAGATATAGCCCCTCATCTCGTCAGCGGCCAGAACTTGGGGGCCGACCCTGACTTGAGACAAGGAGAACTGCAGGACGTATATAAACCAGTTGAGTTGGCTATCCCTACAACAAAAAATTCAAACTATGACGAACAAATCAATAAGGTCAATAGGCTGCTATATCTAGACCTAGTAGATGAGAAAATACTAGCTGATCAAATGAGAATGGTGAACTACAAGCAAAAGACCAAAGCCTACCATGACAAGAAAATCAATGCAAGAGTATTCCTAGTCAGGGACTGAGTACTTAGAAAGATTGAAACTACAGGTAAAAAGTCAGAACAGAACAAGCTCTCCCAAAATTGGGAAAGCCCCTTCATCATCACTCAAATCATTAGAAGGGACCTACAAAATGAAAACCTTAGATGGGTAAGAGCTGAAACATCCGTTACATTATGATCATCTGCGAAATTACTATCACTAGTTTTAAGTTTGTTTTTTATTAAAGTAGATTAGTCCTTGTTAATCTTTTTATTATTTACAAATAGAATAGGATTGCAGTTCAATATAATCAGTTTCAGTCAATAAATTCAATTTTCATCAAGAGACTATAACTAGCAAGACAAAAACAGTAAAAGACGAGGAGCCTACTCCTCGTAATGCCTAGGGGTAAAAAAGACAAGGAGCCTACTAATCGCACATTTGGCGAAATTCATAAGGGTAAAAGACGTGGAGCCTACTCCTCGCACTTTAGGCAAAATGTCTAATAGTAAAAAGACGAGTAGCCTACTACTCGCACCTTAGGAGAAATGCCTAACAGTAAAGTAGCCTACTTCTCACACCTTAGACGAAATTCCTAAGGGTAAAAGATGATGAGCCTACTCCTCGCACCTTAGGCGAAATGCCTAAGGGTAAAAGACGAGAAGCCTACTCCTCGCACCTTTGGCAAAATGTCTAAGGGCAAAAAAGACGAGGAGCCTACTCCTCGCACCTTGGGCGAAATGCCTAAGGGTAAAAGACGAGGAGACTACTCCTCTCACCGTGGGCGAAATGTCTAAGGGTAAAAGACGAGGAGCCTACTCCTCGCACCTTGGGCGAAATGCCTAAGGGTAAAAGACGAGGAGCCTATTCCTTGCACCTTGGGCAAAATGCCTAAGGATAAAAAAGACGAGTAGCCTACTCCTCGCACCTTGGGTGAATTGCCTAAGGGTAAAAGACGAGAAGCCTAATTTTTGCACATTAGGCAAAATGTCTAAGGGTAAAAGACGAGTATCCTACTACTCGCATCTTCGATGAAATGCCTAAAGGTAAAAAGATGAGGAGCCTACTACTCGCACATTGGGAGAAATGCCTAATGGTAAAAAACGAGGAGCCTACTCCTCGCACCTTAGGCAAAATGCCTAAGGGTAAAAGACGAGGAGCATACTCCTCGCACATTCGACGAAATGCCTAAAGGTAAAAATAAGAGAAGCCTACTCCTCGCACCTTGGGCAAAATGCCTAAGGGTAAAAGACGAGGAGCCTACTCCTCGGACCTTGGGCAAAATGCCTAAGAGTAAAAAGACGAGGAGCCTAAACCGAGTACGACCATGGGCTATAAAACGGGCAAAGCCCAATGGGTTGAGTACAATGAAAAATATACACAAGTCCTAAATACAACATATGAAATGAGCTTCATTACCTTTAATCGTCACTTACACCTCGTTTTAGTCCTTATGTCGACCTAGACATAAGTATCCATTTCTATAACTAGGACGACTAGAAAATTGACCTATGTCGACTTGGAAATAGTAGAGAGATTCTATGACTAAGACATAAATATCGATATATGTCGACCGAGGCCTACGTAGGTGCCGACCAAGGCCTATGTAGGTGCCGACCAAGGCATACATAGGTGCCGATTAAGGCCTACGTAGGTGCCGATCAAGGCCTACGTAGGTGCCAACCAAGGCATATTCAAATGACGACCAACGCCTATATCAGGCTCCTATTATGACAAGGGGAATGAGTTTCCCTACCCTTAGTCATCTCCTAGTCGACTTACATCTATGTCAATCAACATTCTATGCCGAGAAGCAAGCCTTATAGGCATACATACAGAAGGTACTTATAATCCTACTACAACAAGGATATCGGGAAGTTATAATCCAACTAGGATTATAATCCTCCTCTCACACAACTTTATATCCAAGGATGAACTTTATATTCTACACCTATAAATACAAACTATAATTCACATAATTTTGGTAAGACATCTTTTGACTTTTAACTGTTGTCAATTGATTTGCTCTCTATATCACACGAATACTTACTCTCACGCCGGAGGGCATTCGCCGGTGAAGCCCCGACTTAGTTTACGTGTTTGTTCATCTTTTTCAGGTTATTCAAACATACAGGATACAACTTGCCACTAGATTTGAGTTAATCCGAACGTTTTTGATATCATCAAAAGTTATCAAGTTATCAGGGATTTTTTTTTTTGGAACTTAAGTAGAACAAATATAAATACAAAATACAATCTAATACAATCTGCTGATTTATAATACTTGCCCCCATCCCCGAATGTTATTCCCACTATTTTAGTTGTTAACTTGAGTAATAATTTAGAACTAACATAAATTATTGTTTAAAGTTGATTCAACTTAACAACTAAAAAAAATAAAAAATGAGACTAACTTTTCAGGACGAATGAGTACTCCGTATTTGATAATTAAACGTTATTCAATAGTACATCTTAGAGAATATCACATCACAATATAACCTCTCATATCACAAATATGAATTATCAGCTTCACAATCAGTTGTTTTGACACAACTTTATTTACTTATATTACTTGCACAATATATATCATAGACTTATATAGACTCAGTTACTTGCATGTAGCAACAAGGACTCTTCTTGGAGCAAGAGAAGGCCTCCTACCATGAAGCAATGCCCAGTTATCAAAGAAAGCAACATCTCCCTTCTGCCACTTAAACTGTATGCTTTCTTCTTCAATTATTTCTTCGCACCTCTTCACTATATCTGCAGCTATCTCAGTTCCGTCAGCCATCATGGCTGAGCTTATATCTTTCCCGTACATGCCAACCAAAGTGTTGAACCACATTTTCCGCCCTTTTCTTCCTTCAAACACCTTCGTTATGGGGCGTGGACCTAGTATTGTCTTCACTCCTCCGTTCGGTAGCCACTCCATATCCATCCCTAATGCCTTTGCCCTGCATGCCAAAAACATATGTGTGCGTAAATATTTCAGTGGCCGAGCCAGAAATTTTAGTAAACAGGGGCAAAATGCAAAATATATGTATATATGCATACCTTCTTTCAGCTTCGGCAGGGTCTGAAGTACCAAAAGCATCCTCCCAACCTCTACCTCTCATAGAAGCGGTGTCATTGTTGCTAGGAGCAGAAAACGTGTATTTCAACCCTTTCTCCTCGGCTTCCGCCACAAACTCAGGGAACTCCTCAATCATCCTCTCCGCTACTCTGAAGCTCGGAACAAATGGCGTCTCTCCGCCTTCCGGTGGCGGGATGTCGCAGAAAAGTATCACCTTCTTCGGGAATTCCTTAATCTGTACGTATAAATCAAGATACACAAATAAAGTAAGCTGCTAAAACCTACTCAATGCACCAGAAATCAATCGTTTCATTTTTTATTTTTTCAAATTTAATTTTTAATAGGAGTCGTTATTAATTATATTAATGCAATAAACTTTGTTGACAATCATATTTAAGAGCTAATACTAGCAGAGTTGAACTTGTCATGACATAAGAGGCGAAAATCTAATGAAAACAGATGACTATTTTATTTTGACCAAATCGAAATTAATTATTAAACCCACTATAAATGCATATTAATCAACTGAATAAAAAATTATGCAACGGTAAGCTTCATCCTTGTGGCACCATAATATATACTCCCTCCGTCCCACTACAAATGATACACTTACTGTTTATGCGTGGATTAAGAAAAAAAATAATGATATAAATGTTGTGAGTATGAAAAGTGAGGTTGGAGAGAGAAAGTGGGGTAGAAAATAGTGATTTGATTGGTGTTGTGAGTATAAAAGTAAAGTAGGAGAGAGAATTAGTGGGTGGAATAGTAAAGATTCTTTGCCATTTTAGAAAGTGTGTGATTTGTAGTGGGACGCCCAATAAGGAAAGTGTGTGATTTGTAGCGGGGCGGAAGGAGTGTATATACTCCCTCCGTCCCGGAACAATCTTCACACTTTCCCTTTTGGGCGTCCCAAAACTTACTTCACACATTTAAAACTTACCTAAAATGGAAAGGAATCTTTACTATTCCCTCCACTCATTCTCTCTCCTACATTATTTTAATACTCACAACACCATTATAATTTACTATTCTCTCCACTCATTCTCTCTCCTATTTTATTTTCACACTCACAACACTTTCAATATAATACTTCCTCCTTAAAACCAGTGCAAACAGTGTTTGTGAACCAAGTTCCGGGACGGAGGGAGTATATATATATATATATATATATATATATATATATATATATATATATATATATATATATATATATATATATATATATATATATATATATATATATATATATATATATATATATGTGTGTGTGTGTGTGTGTGTGTGTGTGCACCGTCAATTATAAAGTATACTCCCTCTGTCCAGTTACATATTTCACACTTTCTATTTTGGGCGTCCAATTACATACTTCACACTTTGTCTCCTACATTATTTTAATACTCACAACACCATTATAATTTACTATTCCCTCCACTCACTCTCTCTCCTATTTTACTTTTACACTCACAACATTATATCATTATTTTTTTCCTTAATTCACGCGTGAACAGTAACCGTGAAGTATGTACTTGGACGGAGGGAGTATATTGCATGAATCACAGTCAAACAATAACAAGAACAATTTGCTAGTTGTTATATTTATGTGTTTTTATTTGTTATCTTGATTTATTTTAAGCGTATCGACCAATCATTTGAGAGATTGATTGATGGATGGATGTATTTGGTCATTTGACTAATCCTAAATATAGACATAATTAAAACATAGTTAGTGGAATTGGTAGTGATTAATTAATTTGTGACAAGTGTGCACTGCACATTCCATGCCAATCTAATGTGTTAAACAATAAATGTACAAGAAACACAAGACAAATAAATCTCTAATATCAAGTGACAAATATTATTAACACAAATTTCTCTTGCATATAATATTATCTTAATTAATCGATTTTAAAATTTCTTGTACATTTATTGTTTTGGTACCCCAAAAAAAGAGTCTACCTATTATTATAGAACTAAATGAAAAGTGTTCTAATACGACTCTCTCCCTCTTATTTCAAATCGGATTAACATTTTGGGCATAACAATTAAGAAAAAGTAGAGTGAGAGATATGTTGTGAGTATGAAAAGTAAAATAGGAGAGAGAATGAGTAGGAGAAATAGTAAGTTGATTGGTGTTGTGAGTATAAAAATAAAGTAACAGATAATGAGTAAAAGGAATAACGTAAAATCATTTCAATTTTGAAAAGTTCGATTTGGTTGTGACAGAAAAAATGGCAAAAAGTAGGGTGTGAATGTGTGAGATAGAACGAAGGGAGTACTTAATTAATATAAATCAAAATGAAGTTGGAAAATCCATAAACAAAAAACATGGTTCTTACATATGCTCATTGCTAAAACTTTTTCATTTTTTGAAATTAAAATCTTGCTTAAAATTTCAGGTAAACATGTTTGCACTTGTTTATAAGTATAATCACTGCTTCAATCATACAAGTAAATTTTGAACATAGTCGGTACGTACGTCCATCGAAAGGTGATCAAATTTGCACAGAATGCCTGGTGCTTTGACGCTTTTTCTGTTTCTAAATGGATGTTCAAATTCAATTTTTTTTTTTTTAAATTTCAAAATGAATATCTTTTTTTACTGTAAAAACCACTGTACCTAAACATTTTTAGTTAATTTTTTTGCTATTTATTTTATTATCATAAATTAAAGGGTCATTGCCCCTTAAGTTTTTTTGTTTTAAATCTATGCTCAATAAGTTCCTTTTATGATGTTGTATTATATTTCGAAAATACAACATCAATTAAGGCCATAATACTGCATTCCGGCGGCCGCCGGTGACCGGAGTCCGAAGCCCATGAACCGGCGACCAGATTTCGACCTCCGACGACCGGATTCCGGCCAAAATTGCCGGATTCCGGTGAAAATTGACCGGATTCCGGCGAAAATTGACCGAAATCCGGCATGCAGCGATAGCAGATGGCGGCGGCGGAGCTGGGATGTGGCGGAAGCGGTGGTGCGGATGCAGTATTATGATTTTAAACTACTGCATAACTAAATGTTGTATTATACATAATACAACATGAGAACTTATGGGACATTTTAATACAATGAAGAACTTAGTGAGAAGTGATTTGTTCCAAAAGGAACTTATGGGGCAAATTCACTAAATTAAATATTTAGAAAGTGGATAACAATAATATTTATAAATCTTTACCATTAAATTTTATAAAAATTACACATTTTCATCAGAGTGTCAATTAAAATGATTTTTGAATATTCACTTAGCAACGAAGGGAAGGGAGTACGAAATAATAATCGAAATTCATTTTCACAATCTTAAACATATATTCCCTTGGTTCTAAAATAAATAACAATTTTGCAATGTTAATTTTTTAGTAGAAAAATGCATAAATATTTTCGCTATTCACTTTCAAACTTTTAGTTATGAACAAATATGATAAAATATATATATATATTTTTTTGATAAAAAAATCATTTAGAATTTTTTTAAATTTTTTTTTCAAAAAACTGTTCATTTTAGGATAAAAGAAATTTTCATTCAATCTTTGGCAGAGAGAGCACTAAAACATGATGAAATAAATCGATATTTAGACTTACCAAAACCATTTCATGGTGATAATAAATGAACTCCTCAAGCGGACCTTCATTGGCAGTCCAAACCCTCTTATGAATATGAGTCCTAGGGGCCGGACCGACATACCGGATATCCTCCCACCCGCACGTCTCCACTATATCATTAAACTCCACGGCGTCCTTAACGTCGAATCCCCGGAGAAGGACGGCGCTATTCTTGGTGATCATCTCATCAAACCACTCCTTATTATTCTCCAAAGCCACAAGAAGTGACTCTATCCCGTTCTTTGACGGCTCCGGCGGCGTTAACACTAGCGGCATAATTTCTCCGTCCACCAGTTTCTCTCCCTCGCATTTCCCCACCTTGAATTCCTTGCAAGTGAACTCCATTGTTGAAATTATTTTGGATACTCTTGCCTAAGTGTTAGTGTTTGGGTAATATATTTGGGGTTTGAGGGTATATATTTATATGTGGGGGAGGTGGTATTGAAATAATCGCTGCTAAAATATAGAATCTAACAAGGGGGGGATTTAGTTATTTCTTATAGATTCTTGAATGTCGTTTATCAACATTTTCTGTCAATCTCTTATTTGATTGTCTTTGACTGTGGTTGATGATTCCTTATAATTATGTAATCATGTCAAAAATAAAAATAAACTCTCACCACTTTAAATTTTGGGTAAAACAATGTTAGGACCAGTCTAATATTATATAAATAATAATAATAACAAAATTAGTAATTTAAATAAAAAATTAGACTACAAATTCAATTAAAAAGCCTGTAGAACGTTGCAAACTGTTTGAAGAGAGGTCTGCCTTAAGCAGTGTCCTAAGACAGAATTACGTCCCCGCCTGTGCTGCAGATTCGGACGTCTATCTAGAGGATACAACTCTTCGAAACAAGTTCTTGCACAAGAACTTGTCCCTGGCGAATGTCTGAATGCTTTCTTAAGAAATAGAAGGAAGGAAGAAGATGAAGAATGTTCTGTGTTGATCTGTACACAGAAAATCTTGTTTATATAGGACATCATTTTTCAATCTGCCAATCACAACCTTTCAATTTCAAATTTGAAAAGTGACACCCTTTCAGACATAACTGCAAGGCAGTTATAAATGTCTAAACAGTTTTTCTAGTTATTATCCAGAACTAGAAAATAATTTTTCAAAATAATATTAAAATTTTTAATATTTATTTGCAAAACTTAAATCACTTCAGTAACCCATTTGATTGCCAAGATTCGAGCTTTATGTTTACAAAAGCCTGTGTCATGGGGCTATGCCCAATGACTTTTGTCCGTCTCAAAAAGAGCTTCGATTTGATATGCTGTGCGTTTCGTGGTTCATCCGGAATCAAAAGTTATGCTCATTTTAGCGCACACACATAAATTTCACTAAAAACTCTATTTTTCAATAAACACCTTTAACTTTCATCTTTTACCACATAAGTCCACATAAGTTCCAACAAACAAATCATTAGTCCCTGAATTTTTATCGTTGCACAAATGGTACCTCAACTTTATTTTGAATAATTTTTGACATGGACCCAAATTGAATGACCCGATAAAGTATGAGGTTTTATTTTAAAACCAATTGGCGATGAGATGAATAGCTCGTAATCTTTATATAGTCAATGTTTGGCTAGTTAATTCCCGATTTGAGATAATTGCTACAACATGACCAATTTTTTTTCCAAAAAGGGTGACATTTTGAAATTTTTCTTAAAAAAACTGAAACTAAATGATTTTTTTTCAATATCTTTTTCATAGTTCATCATATTTTGAAAGTGAATAACAAAAATGTTTATGATTTTTTTTATGAAAAAATTAATTTTTTCAAAATGACCCTTAAATTAAAATTGGTCATTCATTTATGAGTGCGTCTGCTGAGAAACGCGTTTCTCCATAACTATGGAGAAACGTGTTTTTCATAGCCAGAAGCTTTACATTTGATAACCAGAAAAAAAAAACCCAAGGCGAGACCAAAAGCTTACGGATATCCGAAGCTTTGCATTGATAATGAAGCTTTGCAGTTGATATCCGAAGCTTTGTATTTGATAGCCGAAGGATGTGAAATGTATATCCGTAAACCGTTGCAGGTGCATATCAGGAAAACTGTTGAGTGCATATCCAGGAAATGTGTTAGAGGCATATCCAGAAATTGCTATTGAATGTTTACGGATATCAGAAACCTTCAATGTATATCCAGAAACATTTGAAGGTTTACGGATATTCATTTGAAGGTTTCTGGATATCACTTTCATAGGTTTCTGGCTATCTAGCTCATTGTCGCGCGACATGTCGGGACCCGTTTCTCCATAACTTATGGAGAAACGCGTTTCTCCCTAGATTTTGTGTTCATTTATTCATTAGGCGGGTACTTATTTTTTTTTTTGCACTTTTTTTTGTCAATTTCATTCACATATGCTTTATATTTTGATGGTAAGTTTATTTTTTTTTTTTTTTAAGCAAACGACAAAATCAATTACATTTATAATAAGAAAAGAGATGACATTCCCAAATTGAATGAACATTTTTTTTCTCAGAATGAGTGACATTTTGAAACGTTTTCTTAAAAAAAAAATGTCTCTAAATGATTTTTCCCATTCTTTTTGCAAAACTAAAAATATGAAAGTGAATAACAATGTTTATGATTTTTTTTCTATTAAAAATTAATCTTTTTAAAATGACCCTTAAATTAAAACTGGTATTAATTCTGGGAGTACTTATTTTTTTGGACTTTTTTTGTCAATCCCATTCAATTATGCTTTATATTTTGATGGAAAGTTAAGATGTTACATTTTTCCTAGAGTTTTTTCATCATATAGATTATGTAAAATTAACCACATTGACTAAATTACAATTTAGTTGAATGCATGTGTTGAATACAAGTTGTACTATACATGCAATCTATAGTATAAAACAAAGAGGTGTTTTGAACAATAGTATGAATAGTTTCACTCGTCGAAATTCCCATTTTGCCCTCACTATTTTGTCCCTTTCCCATTTTGCCCTAAAAAAAAAAAAATTTCCTTGAATTTTATGAAATTTTCAAAAAATTATACTCCCTCCGTCCCAATAAAAGCTTCACCAATTACCCAAAAGGGCGTCCCGTTAGAAGCTTCACCTTTCCTTTTTTGGACATAAAATATTATTATTTCCTCCACTCATTCTCTCTCCTACATTATTTTAATACTCACAACACCATTATAATTTATTATTCTCTCCACTAATTCTCTCTCCTATTTTCAAATTACAATCACAACATTTTTTTTCCCTCCCATTACCATAATTCCCGTGCACAAGGAAAATGGTGAAGCAATTGGTGGGGCGGAGGGAGTATATGCAATTCTAGTTCCAGACTTTTGTTTACATGAGATGACAAAAATACTGATGGAAAAGGCAAGTGAATTGCACATGTTAGCTTTTCAATTCAAAAAATAGGCAAAAGTAAAGTTTAGGGATCATTGCCATGATGAGGGAAAAGTACTGGGACTAGTAGTTTATTTTTCTCTTAAAATTTTAAGTAAACTTCATAAAATTTGACATTTTTTTTTATAAAAATGTAATTGATGTCACGAGCTTCTAAAAATTATTATTAATAATATTTTTAATGGATATTATAGTAATATTATTTTTTTTAAATATCATTTTTTGACACAAGCACTTTTAACACTTGATATTTGATACTAATACATAGCCTCTCCGTTAAAAAATAAGTGTCTTAAATTATTTATGATTAAACATACATTTGGACATTTATTAGAGAGTATATATACTCCCTCCGTCCCGTTCGAAGAGGCACAAAACCAACCTCGCACGCAAATTAAGGAAAATGATGTAGAAAAGAGAAAAAGTTTAAATGTTGTGAGTATGAAAAATTAAATAGGAGAGAGAATGAGTGGGAGGAATAGTTAGGAGAGAGAATGTTGTGAGTGTAAAAGTAAAGTAGGAGAGAGAATGAGTGGGTGGAATAGTAATAAAAACTTTTTTTTTTTGGGAAAGTGCCTTTTTAAATGGGACACCCAAAAAGGAAATTTGTGCCTTTTCGAACGGAACGGAGGGAATATTTTTTACAAGAATATGATTGAATTATTAGTGTAAAGATATTGTAGGAACAATTTAATACCCCTTTAGTCTTATACTAAGATTCTAAGTTTGATTATGCATGAAAATTAAGAAAAAAAATGTTGTGAGTGTTAAAAGTAGTAGGAGAAAGAAAATTGGTAGGAACAGAAAGTGAGTTGCTAGTGTGAGGGTAGTAAGTGGATACCATTGTCAATTTTAAGAAATAAAACAACTATTAACTGTACACTGGAAAAAAAAAACGAAAAAAATAAAAATAAAAACCTTATTCTTCTGAGACTGAGACGACAATCTAAGACAACAGTAGTTGAATTAAACAAACGGTTTTATGCCAGTGGTGAGAGAAGCACCAACAAAACTTGGTATTGGCCACCTTTGTATTTTTTCTTAACATTATCCAAAACACTAAAAATTCTTAACTTGATATCATCAACCCGGAAAAATATGTAGAGTTTGTTATATTATGGTCTTTTGTTTCCAATGATTTTTTCTTAATTTTCTCCCAAAAACACGTTAATTAAGGAGGGAGTATTATATTGAAAGTGTTGTGAGTGTGAAAATAAAATAGGAGAGAAAATGAATGGAGGGAATAGTAAATTATAATGGTTTGTGAGTATTAAAATAATGTAGGAGAGAGAATGAGTGGAGAGAATAGTGATTTAAGGTTTCCTTTTTAGGAAAGAAACAAAGGTGTGAACTTTGTAAACGGACGCCCAAAATAGAAAGTGTGAACTTTGTAAGCGGACGGAGAGATATACATATATAGTATATATATATATATATATATATATATATATATATAAAAGGAACACGTAAACACGAAATATAAAAACAGATGTTAAGTAGTTAGTTCTTTCTTCTCCAAAATGCTATTTTTAAGATGAATCAAAATGAAAAGTGAAATATTTACTCCCTCCGTCCCAATAGTAGCTTCCCATTTTGTCATTTTGGATGTCCCGTTAATAGCTTTCACTTTCCTTTTTTGGCAAAGGAATCTTTACTATTCCCTTCACTCATTCTCTCTCATACATTATTTTAATACTCACAACACCATTATAATTTACTATTCTCTCCACTCATTCTCTCTCCTATTTTCAAATTACACTCACAATATTTTTTCTTCCCCCCCATTTTCTTAATTTGCGTGCTTGGCAAAAAATGGGAAGCAATTGTTGGGACGGAGGGAGTATTACGGAAAGAAGGGAGTAATTGAAATTTTTTGAGCAATTGTTTTAAATTAATTTAATTATTCTAATGAACATCTAAAAATTATATATATATATATATATATATATATATATATATATATATATATATATATATATATATATATATATATATATATATATAATGATGTATCAATAACAAATTTTAATTTTTCATTAAAATAATTTAAATATTTTGCTTAAAATGCCTTCGTACAACGAAAAAATTGGAAACATTTTGGGACGGACGGAGGAGTTGCAACGACGGAAAAGAAACATTGGAAACAAAGCACATAAATTTGTGACACCTTAAGAATCTAGGAACCTTAGTTTATAGCTCCTTATGGAAACAAAGATACAATTGGAAATATCGAAACAACCAATCATTCTTGTTCTAAAATTAAAACATACATAAATCCAAGATTGATACTCGAAAACAAGGTTTTTTTTTTTTTTTTTCACTACTCACACACACACACATACATAGAAGCGCCTAAGAAATCCTAGGAAACCCATGACCTCCAGGTTGGAAGTCATGAGCTCTGACCACCAGGCCAAAGCCTGATGGTTCGAAAACAAGGCTTTTGTTACCACAAACGCAACATAAAATAGGGAGATCCAAATCATATTTAACGTTTTTACGGAATTCAAACATAAACGTTCTTTTCTTTGGGGCTTTGTTGGGTGAATAGCCCTTTAGAGTCACTCAACTAGATCTAATGTGGGTTCTGGACAGTTCAATCGCATAACAGTTGAATTTTGCAAAGTAACAAATCCATTTTTTACCTAAGCAAAACTTGTTGACAATGTCATCATTTTACTTATTTGGCATTAAACATAAACAAACTTTAAACTTGTTGATTGATGTGAAAGTTTAGGGGGTCAATATATAAGAAATGAAACTTTAATTCCGAAAATAAAAATAATAACTCTACACGCCCTCATTAGGTAGACCATCACCATGCAATCAATCAAAATAACTCTGTTCTAAAAGACCCTGCCTAAGGGCGCCTAGGCCCCGCCTAGGCGCTAGGCCCCTCTTCAACGCCTAATTCTAATCCCCGCCTAGGTCCTGACAGGTCCTGACTAATCCCGACTAATCCCGATTAGTCCCCGACTAGTCCCCGCCTAGGCGCTAGGCCCGGCTCCGCCGCCTAGCATCCGCCTAGCGCTTTTTAGAACCTTGCAAAATAAACACAGTTTAATACAAACTCCATTGAAATTGAAAGAGCAAATCAAAAACAAACGATAACTCCCAAAATTAACAAGCAGATAAAAGTCTACAGAAAATAGTTTAAATTAAGAGACGGAGCAAGAAATAGTTACAAACCTGAGAAACAAAATATGAACAAACAAAAAAGATCCACAAGTCTGTAACTAAATTTAGTCACCAGAAATACTGAATACAGTTGTACATATCTGAAAGCTTAAATGATCTTCCTCTCAATCACAATTCGAACAAAACAGTTTTTACTTGAATAAATGGGCGAGATCAGGATCATCCAGATTCAGATCTAACCATCCGTACAAGCGCATATACTCAATATAATGGGGAGGGGGCTTCACTGTACACGGATCTATTGGAGTTACGCCATAAATGCTCTTCCACTGTTTACGAAACTCACTAACATTTTCTCCATCCAAATCAAAAGAAGACTCAATGGGCATTTCAACTGGTGGCGGCCGTGGCACATTCTTTACAGGCTTGTTACCCATCTTGAACTAACCTGACAAACTCAGAAGAGAAAGTCAGAAAGACACAATATTTACTCTCCCGTCGAATATAATATACTCCCTCCGTCCCACCTGATCTTGCAAATATTTCCCCATTAGGTGTCCCACTTGAGCTTACAAAATCCATTTTATAAGTTTTTATTACTTAATAAAAAGTGGGGTTCACATGTCATAATCACAACAATTATCCACTAACTATTTCATAACCCACTTTTTCTCTCCTACCGAACTATCTACTACACTCACAACACATCAACTTTTCACTTTTTTCTTAATTTCCGTGCCTTGACGGTTATTTTGCAAGCTCAGGCGGGACGGAGTGAGTATGTCATTGGTGATACCACATCAATGGTATCACTACAATACACAATATTTGCAGATATACTCCCACCGTCCCTAAATAAATGTCCATTTTCAAGAAATCTTTGTCCCAAAATGATATCTTTTTTGTAAAAAAACTGTCCCTAAATATGTTTTTACCAAAAAAAATTCACTAGTCATTTTATATTTGCAAAATCAATTTGTTATAAAGTGGATAACAAGAATATTTATGCATATTTGTCATTTGATTGTATAAAAAGTAAACATTTTCAGAATATCCCCTACATGAAATTTGGACATTCATTTAGGTACGGAGTGAGTATCATATTCGACTGGTATCACCAATGACTCATGGTTCAATTGGAACTTTGGAAGTAGGATTTGTCTTAGGCTCCGTTTGTTTAGCGTAAAACATTTTCCGGAAAATGATTTCCTGCAAAATGTTTTCCGAAAAATGAAAATATTTTCCGGAAAATGAGATAAACATGTTCAGCGTAAAACATTTTCTCAATTTTCTGGTGCGAAACAAACACCGGAAAATGGGGAAAATGTTTTCCGGAAAACATTTCCCCCCAAACAAACGGAGCCTTAGTTAAAAACAATGAACTGAATCCACATGACCACCTTAAAACATTTCAAACAGAACTGAAGTTTGATTAGGTTTGGTGGATTTAATTAAAACATAATATATTATATTATTGCGATTCACTAATTGGTTTAAATATGTTTTGCATAAAACTATAATGTAAAGAACAAAATAAATTGATCTTACTAGAAAGTTTTGAAGTGGAAAGTCTGATCAAATACTAGCTTCTAGTTAGCCAAAGGAGGCAGACATTTAGTACACTCCACTCATCCTGGTTTTTGATGGTCAACGCAAGTGAACTTTGACCAAACATTAATGTCAATCTAATCATCCTAGTGAAATTATAGAAATTGTTATCGATAAGTCAGAGGTAGGAACCGTTAATCTAACCACGAGTCCAAAATTGGAAAATCTTGAACTGTGATTAAACAGTGAATTCAGAAAACAAAATCAAATGGCAGATTGGTTTGGCTAGCCTCAAAGGCATAGTGGTTCAGCCTTACAACCATAACTAAATTTTCTAATCCTTAGATAATAGTACTCCCTGTATTCATGATATGATTTTATCGAAAATTACAAGCAGTAAAAAACATTTGAAAAAAATAGAAAAAATGATTTGATTTATTCATAGATACTAATGTGTTTAATATGTCAAATGTTGCCCATTTGGATGGACCCGCAATCAAAGAAGAATCAACTAAGGTCAGAATTGCATAAGTGGCTATCAAAACAAGGGAAGTTTACAGGTCAGACATTTCTCATAGGACAAACTTAAAAGGAATTCCGTACACTTATTTTAAAATGAGTAACAGCAACAACAGATAATCTGTTACACAATTCTTAGTTCATGAACTCTAGCAAACGATATCCTGTCTCTTTTGTTGCAAATTAAACAAAGTTTGTATAAAGTTTATAACCCCCTTCATGATCATGCTATGATATAACCGACCCAAAGCAATTTGATTATAATTCAATTGGTTTATCACCCCGAAAGTAACACATTTACGCAAAATTTTCCATTATGACATAGGGATTGCTACTAGGTGCACTTTAGAGGTAGTAGTAGCAATCTCGGATAAATATGCATTAGTGAATTAACGCCTTTCAACCTCATCTTACTTTCGCTCTTAGCTAGGTACGGGATAGCAATAATTATCCATGTGTGCTATCCATTTAAACATGCAATGCCTTGAAACATTGCAGTGGCGTAGCCATGATTTTTTTATTAAAAGGGTCATTATTATTTTGAACATGGAATACTATAATAGTATAATGTAATGCCTAAATTTTGTTAAAGGGGGCAAAGTTATAATATAGAGTTATATTTTTCCAGTATATAAAGGGGCAAAGTTACAAATTTTAATGGTAAAAATCAAGTTAGTCAAAATTTGCGACCCATACATCTAGTTATCAGTGTCACATAATAGTCTAAAATCATACTCCGACATAAAGTAAAAGCCTCCAACCTAGAACTCCCGTATAGTGAGGTTAAGATTAACTACTCGCAAACTTTTCTAACATTGAGCACTCCCTTCTACTTTGAATAACATTTTGAAAAGGTTGATTTTTATGCAATTTAATTAAATATAGACACAAGTATGTGACAATCCACCTAATAGCTATCCACCTAATAGCAGGGGCGGATGTACATGGGGGCAAGAGGGGGCAGTTGCCCCTCCTTGACCTTTTTTTTTTTTTTCTGTTTTTTCAATCATTATTCCCTTCATTTCATCTAAAATTACACTTTAGTTTTGGACCTGAAGATTAAGTCTATAAATTTTATTGAATAAGGAAGTATTAAAACAATTTCATTTAGAAAGTGTAGTTTTCATTTTAGAAAGTGTGATTTTTAACGAGACACTAATGAGGTAAAGAGTGTAAGTTTTAGTGAGACGGAGAAAAATAGGAATTTAACTATGTCTATGTCTAAAGTTGTATTGTATAGGAGAAAAATAGCCAAAAAAAAAAATTCGGGGGCAGTCCGTTCATCTTTCCTTTGCTCCCAATTTTTTGCCCCCCCTTCCTAACATTTCTGGCTCCGCCCGTGCCTAATAGACATATAGCACTGCAATCATTCATTAGAATATAATACTCCCTCCACCCCATAATGATAGTCCTATTTAACAATTTACTCCCTCCGTCCCAAAATGAATGTCCAAAAAGTTCTCAATTGATCTTTATCAAAAGCAAATATGAATTTTTTTTGAACATTCATTTTGGGACCGAGGTAATATTTTCATATTTAGTTATTACTCCGTTACTCCCCTAGCAATTGTTCTCATTAGACACTATTCTCTTTCTCTACCTCTTCTTCCTTTTGGAAGATTCAATGATTTTAACATAACAATATCCAAACTATCTTTCTGGGAAAAAATAAAGATGAATTGTATAACTTTCTAACAAAAGTAGGGGAAAAATAATCGGACTCTTTCGGCTAAAATAAAATTTTCCAAAATATAAAATCAATATCATATGATTTTCCTATCTAAGATAGCCAACCTCGTTATCAATTGAACTTGTGACCGAAATAATATTTCCACCGTTCATCAAGTAGATAGAACTGGTGGGAGAAGGTATTTCCATGATCTGTGAATTCTAGATTTTCATAGTATTGGAAATTAAAAATAGATGGACAAAAAAGTTACCGGAGAAAGAGAAGCCGACCGGGGAAGAGCCTGCCGCGGAGGGAAAGGAAATGCCTGGGATAAGGGGTTGGGGGAAATGTGGTTGAGATTGAAAAGGGCCAAAATATAACTTGTTGGAAGCTCGTAGTGAACCAAGGACCCATCACTAATCGCCCTAAATCCACTTCATAAATTATACTCCCTCAGTCCCAGTAATTATTTCATCCTTTTTTGTTCGACACGCAAATTAAGGGTGAAGAAAATATTGTGAGTGTAATAGTAAAATAAGAGAGAGAATGAGTGAAGGAAATAGTAAATTTGAAAAATGTTGTGAGTGTAATGGTAAAATAGGAGAGAGAATGAGTGGGTGAAATAGTAAAGATTCTTTGTAAAAAAAAGAAAAGTGAAGCTTTAAATGGAACACCTAAAATGGCAAAAGGTGAAGTTATTAATGGGACGGAGGGAGTATAAGTTTCATTTTTCTCACTTTTGAACCCAAACTTTTTTTTATCGGTTTGAGGCCTAGACAAGTACTCCCTCAGTCCCGCGTAAAAACGCACTCTCCCATTTTACGCAAAAATTAAGAAATAAGATATTTTATTGTAAAGTAGAGAGAGTGAGAAAAGATTAGTGAGAATTAGGAGATGGGACATCTTCCACTACTATACTAATATTCCCCCTCCATAAACCAAAAAATAGTACAACCATTATTGACTTTCAATATTTACATTGATATCCGAAATTTATAAAAATAAAAAAAAACATCATAATACACAAAATATCAATCAGTTTGATTGATAAGTGATTGATAAGGAGGAAAACTCATTTCTTAAACCAAAATGAAAACCTATCAGATTTACAAATGAAATTTCAAATTTCACTCCACATCAACTTAAAACACCCTATAACTATCATTTGAATTCATTACATCAAAAAATTAACTCCAAATTCAAAAGCAAAGATGGTGTTTCCGCCACGAGATTGTCGGCCAAAGACAGCGAATAACTGATATTTTTGGCCGGAGGCAAATCTGAAAATGGTAACGACAGGAACTCGTACTGAAAACCTATATCGAGTGTACGGGAATCAGATTTTGGCGTCAATGGTATCTCCATCTTCGGCGAAATCGAACCGATATTTTTGGCTAGAGGCGAATCTTCCGATGGAAACCCTTAATCGAGTGTATACGAATGTGAAGTGTCCATCGAAGAACAATTCAACCATGGATGAAGTTCTTGTTGGATTTTGGGGTTAAAAACACAGCAGAAAATATTTATACAGCAACAAAACCCTAGTCCTTAAATTCGTCTGGCATAAAGAGATTAGAAACATGAAACAGAATTTACATACCTTAATGTGATTTGTTTGTTCAAAGCGGATCTCAAAATTCAACCTTTGAATTTTAATGACGAATCTTCAAACTTCTCCTTGATCTTCAAAGTGATGAATTAATCCAAGCTCAAGGTGACAACCTAATCACCCTCTAATGGTAATCCACACGCCAACGAACCAAGAACTCTTCTTGTAGGATTGCTAGATGATCCTTCTGATTATTGAATCAATATTCAATAATCAATGGCTGAATATGGAATTAATTTGAATGTTTTTGATCTTTGATTCTCAATCAAAATCAATGATTTTGTGTTTCTAAATCCCAAAAATCGTCAGTCTATTGGCTGGGCAAAAGGTCTTATTTATACTTGGTAAGTAACCCTAACAATTAGGGAAAAGACTCCTTTTTCAAAGCCAAAACGGACTCTCAGCGCCGCTATGCACGGCCGTGCAGTTTACTAAAGCACGCATGTACAACTTTTGCACGGCCGCTCCAAAAACCAACGCACAGCCGCTCCAGCCAGCAACTCTTGCACGGACGCTCCAAATTATAGTGCACGGCCGTGCAACAACCTCAGATCACAAATTCCAATTTTCAGCCTAAATCAAATTCGTTCTTTGTGTGTGACCTAGTAGGAATTATATTTATGTTGGTAGTGAGTTAAAACATCGACCTCACAAGACATAAGTGGTTTTTAGCAAACCATTATATCTACCCAATTAATATAACACCAAAGCTTGCTTCAATCCATATATGGATCTCTGCAACTTGCACACTTTGTTAGAATTTCTTGGATTGACAAAACCTTCGGGTTGTGTCATATACATATCCTCCAGTAACTTCCCATTTAGGAAAGCCATTTTTGACATCTATTTTCCATATCTCGTAGTCATAATATGCGGCTATGACAATTAAAATTCTAACAGACTTAAGCATGACAACAGGCGAAAATGTTTCATCATAGTCTACACTATGAATCTGCCTATATCCCTTTGCTACAAGCCTAGCCTTGTAAGTATGTACCTTCCCATCCATGTCAGTCTTCTTCTTGAAGACCCATTTACACCCTATGGTTTTTACACCTTTGGGTGGCTCAATCAAGTTCCAAACTTGATTATCCGACATGGATTGCCATTCGAATTCCATGGCCTCCAACCGTTCATCCGAATCAGAAGTGGACATCGCCTCTTGATAGGAAGTAGGTTCATCATTCTCAATGACTTCCACTTCATTACTTTCCGACATGAGAAATCCATATCTCTCGGGTGCGGATCGTAACCTATCCGATCTACGATGAACTTGTGGATCTTGAACCGGTTTCACAACTTCTTGTGGGCTTGGTTCCATCTCTACTATCGGTTCCATGTTATTTTTGGGTTCTTGAATTTCTTCAAGATCAACTTTACTCCCACTAGTTCCTTTCTTGAGAAACTGTTTCTCAAGAAAAGTACCATATTGAGCAACAAACACTTTGTTCTCATTGCAATTGTAAAAGTAATACCCTTTGGTTTCCTTAGGGTAACAAATGAAAATAACCTTGTCAGATTTAGGTGCTAACTTATCAGAGACAAGTCTCTTCATATAAGCTTCGCAACCCCAAATCTTCATGAAAGGCAAACTAGATTTTCTTCCATGCCACATCTCATGTGGGGTCTTAGGAGCCGATTTAGTAGGGACTCTGTTCAGTGTGAACGCAGCAGTCTCTAATGCATGTCCCCAAAAGGATATAGGAAGGTCAACTTGACTCATCATCGAGTGAACCATATCTAATAGGGTTCTATTCCTCCTCTCGGAAACACCATTCCATTGTGGCGTTCCGGGTGGAGTCAACTCTGAAACAATTCCACAGTTTTTGAGATGATTGTCAAACTCTTGGCTCAAATATTCTCCACCACGATCGGATCGAAGTGCTTTAAAAGTTTTGTCAAGTTAATTTTGTACTTCATTTTGAATTGTTTTAAACATCTCAAACGATTCACTTTTGGACTTTATCAGATAGACATAACCATATCTAGATAAGTCATCAGTGAACATAATGAAATACCGAAATCCTCCCCTAGCAATGCTGCTCATTGGTCCACATACATCGGTATATATTAGGCCCAATAAGTCACTAGCCCGTTCACTACTCTTAGTGTAGGGTGGTTTGGTCATTTTTCCCAATAAACAAGACTCGTATATCTCATATGATTCATAACCATGTGAGTCTAACATACAATCCTTATGGAGTTTAGAGATGCGTTTCTCGTTTATATGACCAAGCCGGCAATGCCACATGAACGTGTTGTTCACGTCATTCGGTTTAGACTTCTTGTCCACATGATAAATATTTTCAACATTATTTTGTTTCTCATCAACATCAAGAACATAAAGGCCATTAAATGAATTTGCAATACCATAAAGCATATCATTTAAATAAATATAAAATCTCTTATTCTTAATAAGAAAATTATACCCTTCATTATCCAAACAAGAAACTGAAATAATATTCATACTCAAATCCGGAACATACTAACAATTGTTCAAAACAATTACTAAGCCACTAGGTAAAGTTACATCACATGTCCCTACGGCTAATGCAGCAACTTCCTCCATTCCCCACACGTAGGTCGAGTTCACCTTGTTTGAGTAGCTTCCTATTCCTTAGTCCCTGCACATTTAAAAAAATGTGAGATCCACATTCGGTATCTAATACCTTGAATTAGAAATAGAAAGGAAAATATCTATCATATTGTGATGTACCCGATTTTTTTTGGCCGGCCCGACAATACTTTTTTGGAAGTTTGAAAAATCTTTATCGGACTTTGAAAAATCAACGGAGTCGCCACGCCGTTTTTAGTTTAAGGGCCAAAACTTTAAAAAATGCCCAAAATTAGAGAAATGAGTTTGGATGTCACGTTACACTCCGGGAAGAACGTTTGGCGTTCACCCGAAATGCCTCGTATGACGAGTCTTCCTCACTTGAAATCTTTTGTGTGTGTGTGTGTGTGTTTTGAAAAAGATTTTGAATTAAAGGATTTTCTGGAAATAACAAAAATACAAGGGACTGAACTGAAAAATAGTTTGAAAACAGTGACTAAACTGGAAAATAACAGAAACTGGAAATTTGTTTGCAGATGACAATGTTATCCGCGTGAATGAGATTGTAGTGCAATCTTATCCATGCGGACTAACCTGCAGTGTCAATATTTTTTACAGTTTCCTAATCAGTCACTGTAATTTCCAGAAATTTAACTGGATTTACAGGACTTAACTGGAAATATAACTGTAAACAGAAAACAAAGGAAATGTTTGAATTTTTGGCATCCATGTTTTGTCCTCTCTTTCCCTAGACTTTGATTAGTGGTCATAATTGATGAATCCACTTAATTAAGCCATTTCGGGGGTATATTAGGACTTGAAAAACATATCATTTGCGAAGGGGAGGGGGATTTGACATGAAAGTAAATTAATGAACAAGGGATAGGTCAAGATGTATCAACTTTTAGAGGAAGATCTCTAAGGTGGTCACAAGAAGGACCATCCTTGAGACCTATGCTCAAGTGTATTTCATACATCTTGTGTGACCTAATTTGTGCAAGTCTAGATGATATTCATTCAAGGAAAGAGTTCCAAGGTGAGCATCTTAGACTAGGGAGGGGAATTTGCAAGAAGATGAACAATTTAGACCATTTGGAGTGATCATCTATGGAGATGAACTCCAAGATGACCACATCCTAGGTCAAGTGAACAAATATGGACTAGAAATGTAAAGAGACATGAAAGTAAAAATATGGACCATTTGAAGTGATCATCTATGGAGATAAACTCCAAGATGACCACATTTTAGGTCAAAAGAGCAAGTAACAAGTAAAGACTAATTAATATAAAAGGGACAAGGGAAATACACCATAAAATGAGGATCCTTGTAGAGAATCATCCATGAAAATGAGTTCCATGGAGATCCTCTTGGATTCTAGGACAAAGGGGAAGAGGGATGAACAAAAGGTAAGTAAAATCACATTATGGAGACATGAAATTCATGCATGAACAAAGGAGTTTTGAGTAGGGAGAACAAGGGTTTACCAATGTTTCTTGGGTTTGTGTTTAGGATTTGAGGGTTTCAATGGCTTGGAAGTAGTTTTGGAGTGGATTTGGTGTTGAATTTGGTATGAAATTTGAGTGGTGAAAGTGTTTAAGGCTGTTTGAGGGTGAATTTTGACAGAGTAACAGTAGGATTTTGTAATTTTTAGCTTGTTAAAACTGAGGGAGAAGGGCTGTATTTATAGGTTGACTGGGGTGCAATCTTATCCTCGTGGATAAGATTGTAGGCACAATCTCATTCGCGCAGGTGGGATCAGCAGCGTACCTGGTCCTGTGCAGAAAGCAGTTTTAGATTTTGCTAAATGGTCAATATTCCTTTTCCTTGGAAATGACATATTTCCAGCGAGGTCCCATGCCATTTTCTTATTCCTAAGAGGTTTTTCCTCATTCAAATTGTCAAAATAATGTCCAAAATGCCCCTAAATGATTATAAATCATTAATTTGGGCTGACTGAACATTAACGACCCAGATTGGGGCACTTACAGTAGCCCCTCGGCGACGGTACTTCCAGGGGAAGTGGGGTCATCGACAAAAGCGAGGGTCCCAATCTGACAACTTTTACCTAGATGGGTGAGGAGGTGACCGAGGCGGTCGGATGGTTGGACCCTTTTAAAGGATTTCTACGTATCCCTAGTGGGAATCAAGCCGGTCGTAGTTCAGATTTTGCAGGGGAAAGGAGTGACCAAGGTGGTCAAACGAATGGACCTCCCCACCGCATTTTCGTTGTCGAAGGCAAACTCGGCTAACGGGGGCGTTGCCGAAGGCAGACTCGGCTAACGGGGGCGTTGCCGAAGGCAGACTCGACTAACGGAGGCGTTGCCGAAGGCAGACTCGACTAACGGAGGCGTTGCCGAAGATAGACTTGACTAACAGAGGCGTTGCCGAAGATAGACTCGACTAACGAAGGCTTTCTTTGTTTGCTTAGCTGGGGAAAACTCGGGCTTACGAATACTGCCGGGGTTTATCTGCTGTGGATATGTATTCTTTGTACGGGCTCACGATGACGGCCAGGGTTGAAAATCCGGAAGGAAATGGACTTCCGTTAAATTCCATTGAAGAAGGACGGGCTTACTTTGGAGGTCGGGTTTGGAAATTTAGGAAGGAAAAGGACTTCCGTCAAATTCCATTGAAGGAGGACGGGCTTACATTGGAGGCCGGGTTTGGAAATTAGGAAGGAAAAGGACTTCCGTTAAATTCCATTGAAGGAGGACGGGCTTACTTTGGAGGCCGAGTTTGGAAATTAGGAAGGAAAAGGACTTCCGTTAAATTCCATTGAAGGAGGACGGGCTTACTTTGGAGGCCGGGTTTGGAAATTAGAAAGGAAAAGGACTTCCGTTAAATTCCTTTGAAGCAGGACGGGCTTACTTTAGAGGCCGGGTTTGGAAATTAGGAAGGAAAAGGACTTCCGTTAAATTCCTTTGGGGAAGTTAACTCCTGTTAACTTTCTGTTAGACTAGGGATCTGAATGCAGAGTGCCAGGAATTAAAAGGGTAAAGTAGGGATTTTACCCTACAATCTTATTCGCGCGGACCAGATCGGCAGGGCGACGAGTTTAAAAATCAGAGCAGGCCGTATCCTTCTTCTCCCTTTTCAAACACAGCCAGTCGAGATAGAGAGAGAGAAAAGAACTAAGAAAACTTCCATTGTTGTCCAAAATCCTTGCCGAAACCTTCGAAATCAAGGCTATGGAGCGAGGGGAAGGAGCTAATGTAGTCCGCCAAGGTCGGGTGAGTAGAGAGGCTGCGGAGAAGAGGCTTGAATTGGTGAGGATGCACCGCCATTACACGCTCTCGCAATCGGCAAACAATGAAGTTTATCAGGATATGTGGCAAAATTGGGCCACCAATGAGGATCTTCGCATGGTATGACACTCAATTTTGTCAATTTTATTGATTTTTCATCAAAATTGGTTCATGCTAGATTTAGGGCTTGAATGTCAAAATTTGGGGCTTTTGTTGATTTTGCCGTTGGAATATGAAATTGATGATGCATATATTTAATTGAAAGCATGGGTAGTAGGAATATGCAATTTGCTTGTGAAAAATATGGGTAATTTGTATAATGTGAAAATAAAGTGGGTACAAATTTGTCGAATTTGAGACGGACTCATGCATGTGAAATTTTTGTGATGAAAACTCGTTTTCGTGAGCATATGTTTGATAACATGATGACTGAACATGAGAAAAAATGCATGCATGCTAGATTTATGAAAATAAAGTGCATGGAAAAAAATGTGTCCAAAAATGGGACAGAGTTTATTTTCTCTTTTCTGTTTGTGTTTGTGCCATGTTTGCCATTTATTGACATGCTTGCACTGTGCTTACTTTCAGGGGAGAGCGGATGTCATCCAGAGCAAGTTGGACAAGCTAAAGACTCGGGGGTCCAAGGAGGCGATCGTTAGGCTTTGGGATGCATTGCCCACAGCTGGTAGGGAGGGTTACAGGAGTCCTCGCCAGCTTGTGGTGGCCTCTAACCTCTACGGTTTCATTGAGTGCTTGAGAGGATTGGCGGGGTTGCATAAGAGCAAGGGGATCTATTTGGCTCTGGTTGAGCACTGGTGGGATGTTACCCACACGTTCCACTTCTTTTGGGGGGAGGCTACCATGACCCCCACTGATTATGCCGCTATCACTGGCTTGTCCTTCAAGGAGCTCAACTTGGAGTGGCATGACGGGTACACTGACAGGGAGCTGATGGATCTATTGGGGATCATTCCCGTGTCGAGGAAGGGGATGGGCATGGAGTATGCCGTGGTGGTTGCGAAGCTGACCGAGAGCATAGCTCGGTATGAGAGGGGGTATCAGACCATCTCGGCTGAGCAGATTGTCCGCTGCTTTTTGTAGTTCACCCTTTCTAGCACTTTATTTGGGCATGCTGAGGGCACAGCCGTGTTTGCCTTACTGGGGTCTTTGGCGGACATCGATAGGATAGATGAGTTCGCTTGGGGAGAGTCAGGTTTGGCAGAGTTGTACTTCGCCTTGGATAGGTACAGCAGGAAGGCGTCCACTTCCCTGACCTGCTTTGAGTTCCCGTTGGAGGTATACTCTCTTCTCCTTCTTCTTTTTTTTTCTTTATACATATTGTATATGCCCCTTTATATTTGACGGGTTTCTCTTATTGGATGCAGGTCTGGGCTCTGGAGATTTTTGGATGCTCCCTGTGGGATCATGTCCCGGGAGATGCTTTTGCATACCCGGCTATGCTTTGGTGGACAAAGGATGCCCGGGTGAAGAGGACCAACTGAACCAGGAAGAAGGTGAGTATGAGGACATGGTGCCGTTTTTGAG
This sequence comes from Adenophora triphylla var. japonica, assembly GCA_022495995.1. Taxonomy (NCBI): domain Eukaryota; kingdom Viridiplantae; phylum Streptophyta; class Magnoliopsida; order Asterales; family Campanulaceae; genus Adenophora; species Adenophora triphylla. Next base: position 252,737 of record JAFEMH010001617.1, on the reverse strand, counting down.
GGTGGAGACCGGGTCTTCTTCTTACTCAGCGTCGGTACATTGTTTTATCCCCGGGGTCGGTTTGAGGTTGACCAGCTGGGTGGTGCCGAGCGTTGGACGGAGCAGAGGTGTATCCTGCGGGGTCTTACCTGCGATGTCTATTACCTAGGGGAGAGGGTGACGAGATAGCACAGTTTGGGATTGGACCCTTTGGTACCGGTTAAGCCTCCGAAGGATATGTTGTATCCCCGGGAAGGGTCAGTGAACTGGCAGTGGTTTAGGGATGGGCGGCCTGCCATGGAGTATGTCACTCAGGAGCCTTATCTGGCATTTGTGAGACGCAGGCTGAGGACGCCTCAGGTACTGGCGAGGGAGGGGACTTCGGTCATCAGGCTTCCTCGAGCTGACTTCTCGTATACCCAGGAGGGGGTTAGGATGAGGGTACAGATACCCCTCCCAGAGGTGACACCGCGAGCTTTCCGGCCCCGACCGAATGCTCAGGTATGTGTTGATCGTATTCTGATTACTTAGCCTTTGTTCTTCTTACGCCATTGATTCAACTGTTTTTTGATGCTCTCATTTTTTGTGCAGTACTCAGCTCGAGTTGTCGATCGGCTTCTGCGCCAGGTCATCGGTGCCAAGAGGTTCATCCGCAACCTTGTGACGCGGGGGAACGCTCGGGGTTCTGAAAGGGAATCGCGACTAGCGCCTAGTGCCTCTGCGAGAGAGAGGTCGCCTATTCCTGCCAGCGGGACTATGCCAGGCAGACAATCTATGGAGACTCCCCGCTCCCAGCCTAGAGAGTCGGCTCCTTCGCGGCAGTCGACGGACGTCCCTCTCTCTCCTTACATGGATAGGAGCGTAGAGATCTCCCGGGACCACATCATCTTCGGGGGCATGGTGGGCCGAGCTACGTACAGGGCGGAGCTGGTGAGGGCTCCTCTTCGCACCGAGGGGGTTATGGCGCCTTTGAGTCGCAGGGAGATTACGGGACTCCCTTGCAGACCCAGGGGACGTATGGCCAGGGCTCGGACGCCTTCTCTTTTGGCTATGACTTCTTTGCCAACATCGGGGTGCCGTACCGAGGCATGCCTGCTGATCCTGAGGATACTTATTCTGATGCTGAGCAGGATGACGTAGAGCCGGAGATGGCTTTCCCAGAGGCAGCTGTGGAGGGACCGAGCACGGCTCAACGGAGGGTGCGGAGGCGCGGCAAGGGGATTGCCAGGGAGGATGATCCCGTTTCCGATTCTGGTAGCGAATCTGATTTATCGCGAGTGACTGCGTCTGTTAGGGCAGAGAGAGAAAACATATACATTTTATGCACATTATTTTTCTATTTTTGGAATGTAATAACTAGGTTAATACATTATTGTTTATTTCACTATATATATTTTTTGTATTTTTGTTTTGTTAATTCTGTACTGAATGCAAGTTGCATGAGCCCGATTTGGTGTTTTAAATGGGATGTAAAATGGGAGATGGGCTGTCTTTGTTTGTGCTTGGCTGTTTGGGGAAACATTTCCTCATTGGGGGACAACAGTTTTTACTGCTGTCAGAATTTTTTTTGACTGGGTGACAATCTCATCCGTGCGGACAAGGACAGCATCTGACAAGGTTATTTAAATTTTCACCTCAGATCCCCTTTATCTTCCTCTCTATTTTTTAAGCTTCTGAAGTTTCGAGCAAAACCATAAAAAACCATGGAAAACATGAAGAACTCTCCTAAATTGCCAAAGGAGTTGCAAATTATCTTCTTCAACAAGTTCAACGAGTGGTCTAGGGAAATCATGCATGGGAACAAGGTGTTCTTTGAAGAGAGGTATAAAATCAAATCCTTGTGGTCTCTTAAGGAGCTTGTCCTAGATTATGACTTGATGAGGGCTTCCGCCGCGTTTTGGGACACTCAGAGGCACATCTTTTGCTTCTCTTATAATGAGATGGTTCCCACCTTTGAAGATTTTAGGGCTTTACTCGGAGGGCCCGAGGTGGAAGAGGTTGCACTTCCCTTGCCCGGAGGGGTGTCTTTTGTCAACAAATTATCTAGTCTCTATCAAATCTCCCCGAAGGAAGCCCGAGGTATGATTCAAGGACCCGACTATTTTGACATTTCTGGTCTCCCCGGATAGGTTTAGGAGCTTGGGTATGGTTGGTCTTTGTGCAATCGGGTCCTTATTTATGACCTGTTTCTTTGGAATGTGCCACCGGTCTCTGTTGGACGTTGTTGTTCACTGTCGATTGGGTCGGGATATAGTTCCCTTGATCTTGGGAGAGACCCTTTATGCTATTGACCGGTTGGCTACCGAAAACCGGTACATGCATGGGGAAAGCCCGTTTCTGCTGTCGATGTGGCTGATGGAGAGGCTGGGGGTCCTGCGGGAGGCTCTACATACACTTAGACCATGGACTTTTTCCAGGAGAGGGGTTACTATCGAGATCGAGGATTAGGCCTCGTGGGAGTGCTGGATGGCTCAGCGCCGTACCCAGGATATCCGATGGTGGATTCCACACTGGCAGATAGAGACTAGGAGGACACTCCAGGATGAATCTCAGGTAGTCATGCTTCCGGGGCTTTGTTGGTCTACCTTCTACATTCCAGCTCTAGCTCTTCGACAGTTAGGGATGGAGCAGGTTCCTTTGGAGGGCTGCGATGATATTGCTACCCGGGTGGTGCTTTCCATTTCTATGGATGACTTATCTACATTTTCCTTCTTCTCCCGAGTATGGAGGTATCATGTTTTCCCTCATGTGGTCCTTCTCAGGCGCCCGAAGCGTATTTTTCTATCCACTTGGTACTTGGATTGGTACGAGAGACATATGGGGGAGACTCAGGTGGCTCTTTTGAGGAGGCGTGAGGCCATTGTGGGACCAAAAGATGTCCCTATTTCAGTGTTGAGGAGAGCCGAGGCGAGGGCTAATCTTTACGACAGGAGCGGGGACGACATGCTTGATTATGAGATGAGAGTGGAACGTTAGAGAGACAGGGTTCCTATGGCGCCGCCCAGGAGGCAGGAGATTAGACACGAAGCCCAGGCGACTAGAGCTCTGATAGAGGCCGGCTTGATGGACCCGGCCCCCATGCCGGAGCTAAGGTGGAGGAGGACGGACATCATTCCCGTGCCTAGGAAGAACACGAGGCATGGTGGGAGAAGACGGAAGAGGAAGGAAGGGGACGCGAGCACTAGTGGCTAGAGCTTCAAGTATCCACTGATCATCCTTGCAGGCATATTAGTTTTTAGTTATGTTATTTTTTTCTTTTTTTTTCTTTTAGCTTAGTTGTGAGTTTAAGAGTAGACCGGGCTTGAACTCATCAAAAAGTTTTTAACTGTAATGAATATATGAATTGCATTAGAGTTTTTTGAGACGCATTCATGACTTGATCAATGTGTCGATGACGAAATATGATTTTTGTTTATGTTTTAGACCGAATCGTTTCCGGCTGCCTACGTTCCCCTTTTACAAGAGGACTGAGGGGCTCAGGTCTCCGTAGTTCGACTCTATGAGTTATTTTTTTTGCTTTTTTTAGAGGGGTAGGTAGAGAGAGGGATAAGAGAAGTGTGACCCTATTTTTTACCTAGGCCCCCCTTTCGGGTTTTCAACCTAGTTGGGTATTACTCTTTTAGCAATTTTGAGAGGAAATGACTCGGTCTTCAGACATAGTATCTACGAAGCTTGTCTCTGTTTACTGGATGCATGAAAGGATTTCCATCTAAGTCTGCGAGCTGCATGGCTCCTCCAGAGAAGATCTTCTGAACTACATAGGGTCCGATCCAGACGGGCTCCCATTTGCCAAGTGAATTGGCATGGGTTGAAAGCTTCTCTTTTAGCACGAGGTCGCCTTCTCGGATGTCCCGATGGTTCAATTTCTTGTCAAAGGCTCTGGCCATTCTTGCTTGGTAAGCCCGGGTGTGTTTCATGGCTTTTAGACGACGTTTGTCTAATAGTGCCAGCTCATCATGGTGACTCCGGAGCCATTCAACTTCGTTGACCTGATTTTCCAACAACACACGAAGTGAGGGGATTTCCAATTCGATTGGGAGCACGGCCTCCATTTCGTAAGTGAGGGCAAATGGCGTTTCTCCCGTGGCAGTTCTGACAGATGTTTTGTATCCCCAGAGGGCAAGGTGGAGCCTGTCTGGCCAATCTCTGCCTCGTACAACCATCTTCATGATGATGTTTTCTAGAGTCTTGTTTGCTGCTTCAATGACGCCGTTGGTTTGGGGCCGATAAGGGATGACTTGTGACGAGTTATTTTGAACTCTGCCAACAATCTGTCGCATTCTCCTTCAAAATGGGAGCCGTTGTCAGAAATTACTTCAGCCGGCAACCCGTATCTGCACATGATGTTTTCTTTGATAAAGAGGACCACCTTCTTGGAATTAAGGACCTTATAAGACTTGGCCTCGACCCATTTGGTGAAATAATCTATGGCTACCAGGACGAACTCGTGACCGTTGCTTCCTGGTGGTGTAACCTTGCCGATGACGTCGATTCCCCAGGTAACGAAAGGCCAAGGGGATGTCATGCAGTAGAGGTCGTGTGGAGGCAAATGGTTGAGATTTGAATAGCGCTGACATTTGTCACAGCATCTCACGAACTGGATACAATCTGTCTCCATAGAGATCCATAAATAGCCCATTCTCAGAATAACTTGTATTAAGGCTTGAGCATTCATGTGGGGGCCACAGGTACCACCATGTACTTCATTCATTAGCTAGGCGTCCCTTTGTTTGCTGATACAGCGTAAGAGGGGACCCCGGTAGCGCTTTTTATATAGCGTATCTCCCAGAAGGACGTAGTGGGAAGCCAGGAGTTTCAGGGCTATCATGCTTCTTGCCTTGATTCCTTCTTTGTATTCCCCGTCTTCATTTGAAAGAGGCTTCACCGCTTTTCAGGTATTGGTAGATCTGAGCATACCATGGGTCATTCGCTGATTCATTTTCTGCTTCAATTTCAAAACAGTAGGCTGGCTTTTCTCTTCTCCCAACCCTGAAGGGCTTGACTGATTTTCCTTCGGGTATTTTGACAAGAGAGGCTAGTGTTGCCAGGGCATCTGCGAACCTATTGCAATCTCTGGGCAGATAGTGGAAGCTGACCTCTTTGAACTGGTCCATGAGGTCTTCCATATAGGCGTGGTACTTTTCCAGACTCGGATCCACTGTTTTCCACTTGTTGGACACTTGGTTGATGATGAGAGCAGAGTCACCGTATACTTCTAACTCCTTGATGTTCCTTTCTAAAGCAGCCTCCAATCCGGCTATGCAAGCTTCATACTCGGTGGCATTGTTAGTGACCTCAAAATTGAGCTTTACGGCTATGGGAGTATGTTCGTCAGTGGGATCGACCAGGAGTATTCCTATTCCATTCCCCCGTCTGTTCGCTGCCCCATCAAAGAAGAGCTGCCAACGATTTTCTCTTTCTAGAGCAAAAATTCCATCGTCGGGGAATTGAGGATCAGGTCCTTGGCATTCATCACTTGGGAAGTCGGCCAGTTGTTCTGCCATTATTCGCCCTTTCACGAATTTTATTGTCACATAAGTGATGTCGTATTCGTCCAGAAAGAATGACCATTTTTCCAATGTCATGGAGAGGGAGGGCTTGTCGAACAGGTACTTGATGGGGTCCAGCCTCGAGACCAAGTGCACTGAGTAAGACTGCATGTAATGCTTCAACTTTCCCACTACCCATACTAAACCTGCGTAGGTTTTCTCGCAAGCTGAGTAGTTGGGTTCTCTGCCTTGTAGCTTTCTGCTCACAAAATAGATGGCGCTTTCAACTTTGGAGTCTTTCTACTCCTGTGCCAGCATAGCCCCAATTGCCGTATCTGTGACAGTCAGGTATAGCAATAGTGGCTTTTGCCAATGTGGGGGGGCAAAGGATTGAGGGATTTACAAGGTATGCCTTGATCTTTTCAAAAGCAAACTGGCAATCAGGGGTCCATTCAGTGCATGTGCTCTTTTTCATCAGCTTAAATATAGGCTCGCAGATAGAGGTTAGTTGATTCACAAAGCGACTTATGTACTGTAGCCTTCCCATAAAAGATTTGACTTCTGTCAGTGTTCGAGGCGGTTTCATCTCAACTATGGCTTTGATCTCCTGAGGGTCTGCTTCAATTCCCCGTTCAGTTACCATGTATCCCAACACCTTGCCTCGCTTGACGCCGAAGGAGCATTTAGCTGGGTTCAGCCTCATGGAATGTTCTCTGAGATGGTCGAAGAATTTTCTCAAATCGATGAAGTGCTGACCATCAGATACTTTGGAGTGGACAATCATGTCATCCACGTAGACCTCGATTTCTTTATGAATAATGTCATGGAATAGGGCAGTGGCTGCTGTCATGACCCTAAACTTAGGCACCATTTTGGACACGTGGTGAGCACGTGGGGGTGGGGTGCATTGCATCTCATGTTAGGCATTATATGGTAATTGGAATGGTTACGTGTTTCTTTTGATATTTTGATAAATTACGTGATTTTAGATGTTAATAAATTAATTTCAATTATATAATGTCTAAATGGAATAAATAGGAAGTGTTGTAGTAAAGTTATAATATTTGAAATTTTAAATGAAAAGTTATAAAAAGTATTAATGAGCTTTAGTGTAAATATAACCTTAAGGTGGTTGGTTGTAGGATTTGAGTCTTAGAGGAGCTAGAGTGTAAATAGTTTTATATAAATCTTTAAACTTCTCCCAGAATATCATTTTCCTTCTTTCAGTTCTCTCTCTTTCTTCTCTCAGTCCCTACGTTCCTATCAACCTAGGGTTAACTTCCAAAAATCATCATAAATCATTCGTTGATCCGTTCTTCGTTTTGACTTCAAATAAACGCTCAGGGAGTCGAGTGGAACATTTACAATCGATCAAAGCTTTTCTTTATTTCGAAATATTTTGGTAAGTTATTATGATTTCTTTCAATAATGGTTCATAGCATGTTTAATGATGTTACTATCACCATGTAAATGATTATTGGTAAACTTGGCAATTTATTTGGCCTTTGGAATGAAGGAACTCATGGCTTTGGAAATGAGTAGGGTAAACGGTTGATATAATGTTTGGTAATTGAAAAGGTTGGTATAAATATTATATATGGCTTGGAGGGAGTACGTTTTATGGTTGGAGCTAATATAATGAAGTTTGGTTGGGTTGGTAGGGCTGCAGGGGAAGTGCCTTGGACATAAGGGTGTTATGTTTTGCCTTGGTTGCTGATGTTTGTACTTCAGCATGGATTCTGGGCAAGGGCACGACTCGTGCCATGGAGCACGAGTCGTTCCTTCCTTGGTCACTTGTGATAACGAGTCATGAAATTGGTTCCACCCGTGCTGGATTTTTTGGATGTCATTGGCACGAGTCGTGCCATGGGGCACGAGTCGTGCCCAATGCAGTTGACTGTGAAGCAGTTTTCAAGCATTATAGACCCTAGTTCCCTAATACATCTTTTAACACAAATTTACTATAACTCTAGTACAACATTAGGACTTTACAATGAAGTCTTAAATGGTTCAAAATGATATAGGGAAGGCCTTTAAATATGGTCTTGAAAATGGTTGGAAGGCCTTGTGAAACTTTAACCAAAGTTGATAAACACTTGGTAAATTGATATGGAACCTTTATAGAAGGTACTCAATATTGTGTAATGAATATGTAGGGTTACTTGTTATTCATCGTGGCCATATTTGATTACATATTCATGGTTGGTTGTGCACATAGTATATAAAATACATGTTGCACTACTTCATTGGTTTGAACATGAGTATTAATAGCATGTTGTTGGATTGTTGTTATTCAATAGTGTTTAAATATATGTTGCACTATTGTGATGATTTAACATGAGTAATATTACCATGTTATGTATTGATATCTCAAAGTGTGGATTTATTTTCAAGTATCTATTATGTGCTTGAATGTGTTTATATCAGCTGATCAGTGGGGGTATAATGGAATACGATCAATTATGAGAAATTGTTCCATAAGGTGATCAAATTACATTATACCTGTGACTATCCCCTTCTGTGGCCACAGACTGGGGTTGAATGCTTCTGTATCGAGCCAAAAGCCTTACAGATAGCTGCGGTTCTTATATGTTTCTCCGCATTAGGAGTCTTATAAGACGTGAATATGCCTAAGCAGTTCACAAATGAGTGGATTTTTACTCCCGACATTGTACGACTTATTGTTCAGACGGGAAAGGTAAAATGAGGTAACGTAATGTGTTTACCGCTTTACCAATGTGATTATGAGCAACCTGTTTATGTGTTGCATATTATATGGCATATTGTTGCATCCATAATAGCTTATTGAGATTTATTCTCACCCCTTCTCCCTTTACTGTTTTTAGATCCCACTGAGACATGAGGACCAGGCCGGTGAGGCCGGAAAGGAGTTTGGACCGCTTACTTTTGGGTTGTCAGGGTATGTTATAGTTTGGGAGTTGGGAGTAGGTGGTGGATGTTATTCTTTTGGGGGAGATTTGTATATAAAACTTTTATAAAATATTTTCAGTGTGTTGGTGTTGTAATTAAGTATGGGATTGGTTTTCTTTTAAGGTTGGCTCTGGTAAGCCTTTACATTTGTAGTGGTTGTAACTAAAGCAGGTTGTGACTTTTCAAACATGATTTATATACCACCTCCAAGTGAAGAGGTTATGTTGATTTGTTAAAGGTTGTTATACTTTCAAGTTAATTAAACAAATTTTTTTTATGGAGGTGGTTTGGGACCCTCCAGCTTGGGGCACGAGTCTATAGGTCCCGGGTTGGGGAGGCCCCACAGTTGGTATCAGAGCAGTGGTTTAGAAGTCAAGGGTAGATGTCTAGTTTAAGGGGGAGTGTGTGATATCTGTCGACGAGTGTTTAATGCAGGGATTGGTGTAATGGCGGGAACTAGTGATGACCAGTAAAGGGATTAAGGAAATATGGGTGATATAGGGGCCGGAGGAAACCAAAATGCAGAAATGATGAATATGTTTAGGGTTTTCCTTCAAAATATGGCAGCTCAGGGACAGGCTCAACAACAACCTGAGGGAAGACAAGCACATGGGTTAGAGAAGTTTGTAAAAATGGCTCCACCAAGCTACAATGGGGATCCAGATCCAGTGAAAGCAGAAAGATGGTTGGAACCTATGAATAAATTTTTTGTGGCAATGGAAAGTTCTGACGAGGAGAAAGTTAGATGTGTTGTATTTAAACTGGAAGGTCCTCCAGAGCACTGGTGGCAGATACTTAAGGAGAGTTGGGAGCTGGACCACACGCCCCAAACTTGGGACAACTTCACCAGGAGATTTAAAGAACATTTCATTCCTTTGATTACCCGGGACAAGAAAGAGGTTGAGTTTCTGAGGCTCGAGCAGGGGACGATGACAGTGGCCCAGTATTCGGCGAAGTTCATAGAGTTAGCAAGGTATTGTCCTCATTTAGTACCAGAGGAGGAGAGGAGAGTCTACAGGTTTGTGAAGGGACTGAGATTGGAGTTCCGAAAGCAGCTGTTGACACATGATTTCCCCAACTATCAAGCAGCAGTGAACATGGCATATAGAATTGAAAATGATATTGAAGAACATCGGGGCAGACCTGAAGGTAGTGGAATCAAGCCTAAGTTTTCAGGCCAGGGTTCAGGCCAGAGTAGATGACAACCAAAGCCTTCAACTCCAGGAGTGGCTAGAGGAGGAAATGTCACAATTTCAACTCGTCCTGTATCCAGCCAGTTTGGGACTGTTTGCAATTTTTGTAAGAAGGTGGGACATTCTGAAGACAGCTGTTGGAGCAAACAAGGGAAATGTATGAATTGTGGAGAAATGGGGCACTTCAAAAAAGATTATCCTAGATTTCGACGGGGTCAAGCTACGGGTGGCAGACAGCAGGGTGGCCAGCTAAGAGGTGGTGTGAAGAGGGAAGTTGAGGGGAAGCCTAAGGAGAGAGTGCAAGGTAGAGTGTTTGCCTTGGGTCGAGGCGAGGTAGATCCCACCGCGGTCATTAGAGGTATAGTACCTGTCTCAGGGGTCAGGGCTCGTATTCTTATAGACCCTGGGTCGTCCCATTCTTATGTGGCATCTCATTTTGCATTCACTTTCCACAAATTGCCTAAGTTGTTGCCTTATGTGCTAGAGATCTCTACTTCTGTGGGAGAGTGCCTCGAATCCTCTTTGATTTATCATGATTGTGAGGTGATCATATGTGGGCATGTATTGCCAGTGGATTTGGTAGAGTTACCAATCCGAGATTTAGATGTCATTCTAGGCATGGATTGGCTGAGTAATTGTCATGCCTTAGTAGACAGTCGCAAGAAACGAGTCTCTTTTTCTATGCCTGATGTGCCTGTGTTTATATTTGATGCGGATAAGTCTTTATTTGGCATTCATGTTATATATGCATTAAAGGCTAGAAAATTGTTATCAAAAGGGTGTGAGGGGTACTTGGCGTATGTGTTAGACTCTAGTAAGAAGTCTCCTGAGCTATCTCATGTCCCAGTTGTGAATGAGTTTATTGATGTATTCTCAACTGAGTATTCGATGCCTCCGGATAGAGAGGTGGAGTTCTGTATTGATTTATTGCCAGGTACTTCACCAATTTCCAAAGCACCTTACAGAATGGCTTCAGCTGAGTTAAAAGAATTGAAAATTCAGTTGTAGGAATTGTTAGACAGGGGTTTCATTCGTCCAAGTGTTTTGCCCTGGGGAGCACCGATTTTGTTTGTCAGGAAGAAGGATGGTACGTTGAGGTTATGTATTGATTATAGACTGCTGAATCAAGCTACTATTAAAAACAAATATCCTCTTCCGCATATTGATGACCTGTTTGATCAGCTTCAAGGTTCCGTTATCTATTCCAAGCTTGACTTGCGTAGTGGATACCATCAGTTGAAAATCAGACCAGATGATATTTCTAAGACAGCCTTCAGAACAAGGTACGGGCATTATGAATTTGTTGTTATGACTTTTGGGTTGACCAATGCACCGGCAGTATTTATGGACATGATGAACAGAGTCTTCAAACCCTATCTTGACAGTTTTGTTGTGGTCTTTATTGATGATATTCTGGTATATTCAAAATCCCGGGAAGAACATGAGCATCATTTGCGAATAGTGTTGTCTATCCTTCGTGAGAAACAGTTATTTGCAAAGTTCAGCAAATGTGAGTTTTGGCTTGAACAGATTTCTTTCTTGGGTCATGTGGTGTCGAGTACGGGTATTTCCGTGGATCCTACGAAGATTGAGGCCGTAGTCAACTGGAAACAGCCTTCTACAGTAACTGAGGTTCGTAGTTTCCTTGGGTTAGCGGGTTACTATCGGAGATTTATAGAGGGATTTTCGAGAATTGCAACTCCGTTGACCAGATTGACTCGGAAGGATATACCATTTGTTTGGGATGCGAAGTGTGAAGCTGGCTTTACTGAGTTGAAAAAGAGATTGACTTCAGCTCCGATCCTTACACTTCCAGATGGATGCGAGAATTTTGTGATTTTCAGTGACGCCTCCAAAGAAGGATTAGGTTGTGTTCTTATGCAAAAGGGGAAAGTGATTACTTATGCTTCGAGGAAATTATCACCAGCGGAGCAGAACTATCCTACTCATGACATGGAGTTGGCTGCTATTGTCTTTGCATTGCATAAGTGGAAGCACTATTTATATGGAGCAAAATTTGAGATATTCACTGATGATAAGAGTCTGAAATACCTGTTTACCCAGAAAGAGTTGAACAACAGGCAGAGGCGTTGGTTAGAGTTGCTGAAAGACTATGATTGTGTCATTTCCTATCATCCAGGGAAGGCTAATGTGGTAGCTGATGCGATTAGCCGCAAGGCTCATTTATCATCCTTGATGTCTCGTGAATCGAGAAGTGAAATGTTATTTGCGAATGTCCGAGCCATTCCTACTCTATATGGAGATCTTAGGGAAGCTCAGCAAAGTGATACAGAATTGAAGAAAATTTTGGAGAAATTACAAGATGGAAAGATCAGGGAGTTTATGTTGAACAAAGATGGGATTTTAACATTTAAAGCCAGAATCTGCATATCTTCTTCCCCAGAGATTAAAAGGCAAGTGTTAGAGGAAGGTCACAAGTCCAGATTTGCTATTCATCCTGGAAGCACGAAGATGTATCAGGATTTGAAGAGAGGGTATTGGTGGAATGGCATGAAGAAGGAAATCGCGGAGTTTGTCTCAAAGTGCTTGACTTGCTAACAAATCAAAGCGGAACATCAAAGACCTGCGGGGTTACTTCAACCATTGGATATTCCGGAATGGAAATGGGAAGGCATCTCTATGGATTTTGTGACTGGATTACCTCCTACTTCGAGGAAGATGGATGCTATATGGGTGATTGTGGACAGATTGACCAAGTTTGCACATTTTTTATCAGTTTCAATCAAGTATTCATTGGAGAGATTGACCCAGTTATATATTCGTGAGATTGTGAGACTTCATGGAGTGCCTGTCAACATTGTTTCAGATAGGGATCCGAGATTCACCTCGCGGTTTTGGAGGGCTTTACATGAAGCTCTAGGTTCCAAGTTGAGTTTTATCAAGGCGTTTCATCCTCAGACCGATGGGCAGACTGAGAGAACCATTCAGATTCTTGAGGATATGTTACGGGCGTGTGTGATGGATTTCCACTCATCATGAAAAGATCATTTGCCTTTGATGGAATTTGCGTATAATAACAGCTATCAGTCCATCATTGAGATGACACCGTATGAGGCATTATATGGGAGAAAATGTAGGTCTCCAATGTATTGAAACGAGATTGATGAAATGAGATTTTGGGATCCAGACTTGATTAGAGATTTAACTGAGAAGATTAAAGTGAGATATCTTATACTCCCTCCGTCCCACGTGAATACAAACTTATTTCTTTTTTGGTCCGTCCCACATGAATACAAACTGCCCAAAATGGAAATAAATTTATTATTTTATATTCACTCTACCCCACCCACTCATTCTCTCTCTTCATTTCCTACCACATAATTTATTCAACCAACTCCACTCATTCTCTCTCTTCATTTCCTACCACACATTTTCATTATCTTAATAATACTTTTTAATTATTGTGCCCAAGAAATTGGTTTGTAATCACATGGGACGGAGGGAGTATATGATACTCCCCCAATAATTACAGTGTGACATGTGTAAATTAATAATGTTCATTTCACCACTACATATCTATAAGTACTCACTTCCTCCGTTTGCAATCTAAGCGCTCTCTCTCCATATTCAGTTCACTGTGGATAAACACACTTGCTTCAAATCGGAGATTTATAACCGGGAAAATCCCAACCTAGCTCACGGTTTATTAATGGTTTCTAGATCGAAGGTCCTAGCTGATGTATCTGTAGACTACAACACCCTCAAATCATGGTGCAGACCATTTTTCTTGACATCATCGCTCCCTTCTCAATATTTCTAGAGATGTCACTTATCAATTAATTTTAAAACGCAAAAATTATTTAAAACAAAAACTTACAATATTTATTATTATCAGTTCAATTTCGTTAGATTTTTTAGTGAATTTGTCAATCGAGTGAGAACATTTTGAAAATATGAAATAGCACATTTTGAAAATGTGAAAGTTCAGTGAGAACATTTTGAAAAATAATAGTTCAATGAGAACATTTTAAAAAAAACTAAAGTTCAGTGATTAAAATATACTCCCTCCATCCCAACTGAAAAAACACAAAATTCTATTTTGGATGTCCCATTAAAAGAGATATTTCCAAAATGAAAAATTTTTAATACTTTTTTATTCATGCAACCCAATTATCATACTCACAATAACTATCAACTTACTATTCTCTACCTCACATTCTCTCTTCTACCTTATTTTTCATACTCACAATACTTACTTTACTATACCCTCTCACTAATTCACGTACAAGACTTATTTTGTGTTTTTTCAGACTTATTTTGTGTTTTTCAGATGGGAGGGAGTAGTTTTTTCCCTAATTAAATGCTTTTAACTACTCTTTTCTTTTCCAATGGCAATCCGCCAAAAATAGAAGTAAAAAAAAACACATTGTTTAATCATATTCCCTTATTTGACTCTACTCTACACTGCCTGCCCCTGTTTCAGCGCATTTCTTGGCTACTCTACAGGTTTAAGATCTCTCCGAGTGAGTGTCGGCGGTTTGCGAGCTACCTCTCGCCGGCGCCATGGCCAAACTTTCTTCAATCTCCCCATCCATTTTCCCATTGCTCCTGCTTGCTCGATTCTCAGCTCTAGTAGTCGCCATTCTTGTTCTTACTTGGGCTCTTCGCTTCACGACTAGCTTCCTCCCCCACCATCATCCCCCTCAAGACCTCATCTACTCTGTAAGTATGTGTGTGTTTTTCCTTCTTGAATTTCATTCACATTTGAGCTTAAATTGGTGTGTGTTTGTGTTTGTGCTTTCAGTGCAATTTTTTCGGTACACTTAAATCCGGGTAATAATGCAAGCGGTTGGAATCGATCCCTTTCTGATACCATGTTAAAGTTACCACTTAATTTAAAAGCTTAACATGTTCTGTTGTTAAATCAATTATCCCACATCGGGAATAAACAAGTCATGTTCTCAAAATATAAAGATTTTGGACTACTATTCTCATAGCCAACTGGTTTTGAGATATAGCCTCATTTTTTACTATGGTATCGGAGCTTCTGTACGTGCGAGCCCAACTAAAGATTGGCTACGCCTGAGGGTCATAGCCAATTAGTTTAGAGATAGAACATCAGACTTTATCACTTCCATTTGAGCTTAAATTGATGGGTTTTATTTATTCTGTCAGGTACTTCATCCATTGTTAATGGTGATTGGCTTCATTCTCATCAGTGGAGAAGGTCGATATATAACTACATAATCCAGATTATTATTATTATAGTGTTAATTAAATTGATTTTTGGAAAAAGGGTTTTGATTAATTTTATGTTGTTTTTGATTGTTAATAGCGATTTTGGTGCATAGATGGTTGCCTGGTTCAGGGAATATGAAAAAATCAGTTCATCTGAGCCTTCAAGGTGTGGCTTTGGGTTGTGCCATTTTTGGAATTTGGACTAAATTTCAAGGCACAGATGGTGTTGTGGCTAATTTCTATAGCTTGCATTCTTGGATGGGATTATTATGTGTTTCTCTCTTTGGAGCCCAGGTCAGTTTGCTCTTCATCAAACTCTTAATTTTATCAACTTAGTTTTGATTGGAAAAATGTACTAGCATAAGGTACAACATCTGAAAGAACTAATTGCACATGGAAGTGATGCTTTTTGTGGGCCCTTCACCATTGTCATTCTTATTTTGAAAAGTAAACATCACTCTGTTATTGTTTTGGATTTTATTGATTATTTCGGAGTATACTCAAGATTCTTCTAATGAAAGAGTGCAAGCATCTTCCAAGTGGCGTGAGATAAGTCAAATCTGTCCCGGAATAAATTTCGCAGGTCAAAAAAGTTGAAATTTTACCAACATGATAAATTGTTTATCTTTATGAAAATTTAAAAATAGATATGAATAGTGTTTATATTGGTGTAACAATAAGAATAGTATGCTAACTAATGACTGTAGATGGAGTCGAGTTAGTAAATAAAGAAGGGATAGTTAGTTTTTTTTTTTTTTTTTTTTTTTTTTTTTAACACATTAATGAATTAGGAGGATATGCTTGGTTAAAGTCTTTTACTAACGAGGGTTACTTAACGGGTGTTAATTTTTACTGACGGCATTAGCAAATTGGTTTGATGCAGTGGTTGATGGGGTTCTTAAGCTTCTGGCACAAAGGGGAGGCACGGACAGTAAGAATAAGAGTCTTACCATGGCACGTCTTCCTCGGCCTTTACACTTATGGCTTGGCAGTCGTGACAGCGGAAACTGGGCTTCTTGAGAAGCTGACATTCTTGCAAACAAAGGGAGTTGTATTGAAGCATTGTAGGGAGTCTATGATTGTTAATGGTTTAGGACTTGGTTTGGCTTTGCTTGGTGGTGTTGTCATACTTGCTGCTGTCTCACCCAAGCTCAATAGTTCTTCACATATTAAGCCCATTTATTCTAATAGCAAGTGCTTAAGTTCTTGAATTGGAGTAAGAGCAAATATTATCTATGGGAAAAAACATTTATCTATCTTGATTTTTAAGCTAGTGTTTTTAGATCACTTGTAAATTGGGTAAAAATCAATATTTGATTATATCCAATACTCCATCCGTCCCACCTCAGCCTGCAAAATTTGACAAAAATGGTCAAAATGAAATTAAGTTTACAGTTTTGGTCAAAATTTTGCAAGTTGAGGTGGGACGGAGGGAGTATTTAGCACTATATTTCATCCTACTGTAAATGAAAGTTAACTTCAAGCATGAAATATACTCCATACTTGTATGTTAGCAGTGTATAAATCAATCAGGGCTCGGTGTTAAGATCATGGTAGAGCTAGAGTCAAACTGTCAGGAATCAAGATCACAACTAATACGGAGTAAATACTTACTAAAGCCAAAAATTTAGTGGTTTTACAACATTAAACACCTTGTCAGACACATTAGGCATGAACATGAGATTCAAGCCTATCGAATTGTGATAACAAGACTTCTATCCATAAATTTGGCACCACTAACCTTTCCTTGAATTTGAGAGGGCAAACGAATAACACGTCTTTGATCCCCTGCTTCCACCAATAACTCCGATCCTCCCCGATACTGAAATCAAGAAGTATTTGTTAGATACTACTTTGTTTTATAATAAATAAGTAATCAGTAACTTTTAATGGAAGTAAAGTTCATACTTGGTAAAGCTTGATTTCTGACTTGTCAAAACCGGGCATGAACAGAGTGACTGACTTCTTCGCTGAATCAAATGTCACTGGACTTGCAATATCACTTCTTATGCGTGTTGGCACGGAGAGAAGATCTTGCGCATCTTTACTATGAACATTCAGCAAGATTTCATTCCATTCTAGAGGGGATCGGCCAGAAGAAAGATGAGGAAGCAAAGTAAAAGGTAAGGGTGAAAATTTGTTCTTGACTATCTCTTTTGATTCTTCCTGGCGACTCGGAGATGAAATGCCAAATGCACCAGAAACCTGAGAACCAGCTTGGATTGCACAACCCCAGTACCGTAAGGCACAACTTATGGAGATTGGGTTGCTTGGATCCATCACGAGGTAGCAGCCAAATGTCTGTGGTTCAGCTAGGAAAGAAGATCCAATCTGCAACATACATTAGTACATGAAATCAATGTTACTACGGTTTGCATTCTATAAGCCTGCAGCTCTAATAGAGCTTAGCCGAGGTTTGAGTGGATGCTTGCTCAATTTTTATTTTTATTTTTTTTACTCGAGCTCATGCCAAAGAACCTAGATTCAAGCTTGAGCTGATAACTTCATGATACTCCCTCCGTCCCAAAATGATCTTCCCACTTTTTTTTGTCATTGACATGAAGGTACTTTGAGAAATAATTTTAGGTTGATTTGATTATCATAATGAAATTTAAAACTTGTTATCTATGCACCATTATAAATACTATCAATAACAATTTGTAGATGTTCATTCGGATAATTGAATCAACCTAAAATTGTTGCTCAAAGTACTTTTGCGTTAACGCTAAAATAAGTAGGAGGATCATTCCGGGACGTAGGGAGTACTATTTATAAGCAAACCATTTTTGCGCTTTACTCGGGCATGAGTCAACATATACTAACTCGCGTAAAATATGCTTTTTTTCTATTTTGTTCCATAATTACCTCCAGAGTTTGTTCTAATTTGTTCCATATGTCTCCACTTGATCCCCCAGTAAGATTGGCTCCACTTCCACCTAAAGTTAGAGATTCTTCTACAAGTCTTAGAGCTGATGGACCCGCCAATCTACCAAGATCAGTCTTCTCAGCCAAATTCCTAAGATATTTTAAATACAATCTGCGCACAAAAATATTATAATATATTGAGATAGAGAGAGAGAGAGAGAGAGAGAGAGAGAGAGAGAGATCCCTGACCTTGCTTTACTGGCTGCCCCGATAATTCGTAATGTTTCTTCAGTGCTTATGCCATCATATATAACTATGTCAAATTTAACATCCTGGCTTTTCCTCTGAGTCAATTTCCCGAAAAATCCTACAATCCTATCAAGTGCTAAGGCTGTGAAAATAGAATCCATACCCGGGAGCACACCAAGCTCTTCTCCTACCACCTACTACAACAGGATGAGTGATGCATGAGAAGTAGCAATAAACGTAAATGTTTAGCTCATACTCCCTTTGTCCCAAAATAAATGTCCATTTTTTTTTCAAATTTGCTCTTGACCAAGAGCAAATTTGATTTTTTTTTTCGGACATTCATTTTGGGACGGAGGGAGTACTATTTTAACGGATAATAAGATGGTTACATACCTACCCCTTCGAGAACTCCTTGGCTCATATTAAGACGAGCATCAGCTTGCTTAAGTTGATTAAGAGGCTCAAGAAGCATCTGAAAATTATTGACCATATTTTTCTAATGGTTAGTTAGCATTGAAAGCGAAATCTCGGTGATGTAAAAGAACATAGAAGAGTAAGAAAAACACACTTTTGTAGTTTCCAATCTAACAGCAGAAAGGTTATTGTTGCATGTAACAGGAGATGTTCCGATGTTACAATTTAGGAGATATTCAGCAGTTGGATCTTGGGATTGTGTCACCAAGCACGTTTTAAGCCCAGCCTTAGCATAATGCTGTGTACAGAATTTATAAGTCAATAGGGATGTCATTGGTTAAATAATTGACATGTAAACACACCAAGTTATGCAAAATACCAAAATGAGAGGGAAGAACAAAAAAAGTTAAATTTAATTGTAAAAGAATGGTGAAGCTTATCATGCTTGCTCTTAATAATTTTTTAACGTCCCCCCAAAACTCCATTTTTGGAGTGCCATTAACATCATTTTGATATGATTAGAGAGAGCCATTCGAGCAAAATACACATGAAAGATTGATTTGCTTTCAATAAACTAATGCAGGACCTTTCAGTCCCCTAAACACAATCTTAATTAACTGACTCAAATAAACTTAGTGCTAGTTTGGTACATGATAATAATCATTCCATGATGTTTTACTGTAAATTTTATTATATTATAGTGTAAATAGCATGGAAAGGGTATCACGACGTTTTCTTACCAAACAAGCAGGACCTTCACTTTCCAGACACAATCTTAACTAACCGACTCAAATCAACTTAGTGCTAGTTTGGTACACGATAATAATCATTCCATGATGTTTTACTATAAATTTTATTATATTATAGTGTAAATAGCATGGAAAGGTTATCACGACGTTTTCTTACCAAACAAGCAGGACCTTCACTTTCCAAACACAATCTTAACTAACTGACTCAAATCAACTTAGTGCTAGTTTGGTACACGATAATAATCATTCCATGATGTTTTAGTACGGAGGGAATAGCATGGAAATGCATCACGGCTTTCTGACCAAACAAGCACTTTATCTTGCCTCCAAATATTTGGAATTGGCTATGTATACATTCTATTCATCCATTCACCACCATCTTAAGTGATGAATTATAATTAAACACAAGCTGTCATATCCTACTTAATTATCACCATCCATGTCAGTTTCGGTCTTACAGACAACTAGTTGATATCGGTAGCAACCTAACAGGCACACATACTGAACTACATCATGTATCCAAAACAACATAAGCTTATCTGACGTGAAAAGCTTAATTTAACTTCCGACTAGCAGGATCGCATCATTTAACAAGTGTATTTGAAATAGAAGACTAAATATTAACTTATTCTTACCAGTTAAAGATTTAACACTAGATAGACTGGCAATGTAAAGCCTCCTGAGTCCTGACAATGATTATTCAGCTTTCTTGAAGGACTTTTACTTTGGATGTGCTAACACCGAGCTGAACCCTTCTTGCATTCTAAAAAACAAACTTCCCTTGCATTTGTCTCCCATTTAATCTAATAGAATTTGCTACTAAATTTTTTTGGCATTTATTTTGGGACGGAGGGTGTACTTAATTACAGGTAGTCCTACCCACGTTGTGGATTCCTATAAATCTAAGGTATCAAAATTTGCTGAATACTTTACCAGAATATTTCCAGTCACTTCCTCAAACAAATGATTCCATCAAATTCACCAAAGCAGTCCATACAAAAGAAGCAACAATGTTAATTTCTATCAATCAACCAACAAGAATTCATCAACAGCATGATTTAGGATATTGTACATTGAAAATGGGATTATGTTGATTAGTGCGTTTAATGCAGTAAACCTGAAATTAACAAGAAGGTAGGTAATGTACAGGTACCTGAGCAGCAAAAACGGCGGAGGTAGTTTTGCCGGAACCACCTTTACCCAGAAAAGTGACCAATTTAGTGGGCTTCTCAGTATTGGAAATGGCATCTTTGGAGGCCATGGCAATTGCAGGTTCAAATTGAAATCTTCTTCCGGGAATAGATTGGGAATTGGGGTTTTTTCGCAGGAGGAAGGGGGAAGAAGATTTGGAAGGTGAGAGTGAGGGAGATGAGAACGCCATTGGAGTAGAATGAAGGAATTTGGTGAAGGCGGGGATTGGGACAGACATGAAGGATTTGGTAGGCCGTTAACGAAGGGAAAATGTTCGGTAACTCCTTTTGCATTTTATCTTTCCGTCGCAAATTAACCAACACTCAAACTACACAGGCTGGGTTAGAGTCTTGGAGATGTCCATACGGGCAGCCCAGGCCAGGACCGACTTGATAAATTTCTCGGGCTAAACCCACCTACCTCAAAGGTTTTTGGGAGAGTGATCGGAAAGTTCTAAAAAAGTATCGTAATGTTCGAAACTTTTCTTCAACATGTTGTATTATAGATGCAGTATTATATTCACATATGAGTGAATATAATAATATTGCATGCAGTATAAGAATTTTTAGGTCATTTCGATTTAATAAGAAACTTTAGGAGGAAGTGATTTATTCCAAAAGGAACTTTCGGTCAAATTCCCAAGGTTTTTTGGGCTTGACTAAATACTTTGACCAAAAAATGTAGTGTCTCATATATTTTTTTTTAAATAAGTAAGAAACATAAGAATTAAAATATTATAGATTTTAAAAATAAAAAAAATATTTACAAAATATACAAAATAATAAAATATATTTTTATATATTTCTATTTATTTTATATATTTTTTAATTTGTAATTATCTTAAGTAATGTAATTATCTTATAAATAGGAACATTTGACAAAAATACCTTGCCAACATCTACTAACAACAAAAATTTAGGGACATGTATATTATTTATTTATTTTATAAATAAAATTTATTACAATAGACCCGTAAGTTCATGGGTGGGCCGACCCAAACAAGTTGCAGGTGGTGTGTTTCTCGACTCTCCACATCTCTATGTATCGATTTGACAAATTGTAGTTTATTGAGCTTAAAAATATCTCTTTTATTACGTATAAAATTGTCAATTGCTTAAAAAATGAAAAAAACAATTCGGGTATTGTCAACAGTATTGGCAGCATTATGGAAAATACTGTTCACACCAAGCCAAAAACTTGTAAAAAATGCGTTTTTTGTTAACTTAACAAAAAACGTGTTTTACCGTCTTCGTTAACACAGCTCTCTCTCTTCTCTCTCTCTATACACAAAGGAGCTCCCTGCGTCTTCTTCTTCTCCAAGCCCAACCTCCATTGCCGGACCAAATCCCTCAACCAAGCCTCTTCCTCACCGGCGACTTCAACCAAACCTAATTCTCCCTCAATCCAAGACCAACGCCAATTCCAAATCAATCGGCGACAACCAAATATGAATTCTTTGAGAACAAAACTCAGATCGAATGCACACACGCTCGACGGAAAGAGATCCAAATATGAATTCTTTGAGAACAAAACTCAGATCGATTGCAAGCTTAGGTCAATTTTGGTTGGTCGGCAAAGATGGGGGCACCGATTTGGGTAGAGATCGGAGAAGAAGAAGACGACTGGAGAGAGACGAATGGAATTGCGTTTAGAGAGAGGTTAGAGAGAGAGACTGGCACGTTAGGGATTGGGATTTTTTTGTGCCCGTTTTAGTGTTAATTAATGTCAGTTTATAAGTATTTGAGTACCAGTTTGAGAATTTGATGTATTGGTGGACTGGGTAAATTAGATGCCAGTGTATGTGTTTTGGAGTGCCAGACCATGTATTTTGGAGTGCCAGTTAGTGTATAATAGAGTGCCGGTAAGTGTGTAACGAGTGTCAATGTATTTTTGAATGCCGATTCTTGTAATTTTGAATGCCGGCCATGTTTTTTTGAATGCCGGTTCATGTTTTTGAATATCGGCAAAAATAATTATCGGTGTTTTTAGTGCCAGTATATGCATTTTTGAGTGCCAGTAAATGTGTTTTCAAATGCCAGTCCATGTATTTTTGAATGCCAGTGCTTGTATTTTTGAGAGCCAGCAAAAATATTAGTGTAACAAAGTGCCAGTGTTAGTGTAACATAGTGCCAGTGTGAAGAGTGCCAGTTTATGTATTTAAAAGTGCCCGTGTAAAAAGTGTCAGTTTCAGTTTAACAAAGTGCCAGTACCAGTTTACACTGGCACTTTGTTAAACTGTATCGGCACTTTTTCGCTGCACTTTGTTACATATGCACCGGCACTTTATCACACCGTGGCGGTTGTTAAACAGGAACTGGCATAAACGGGGGAACCATTAATTACGAAAATGCCACCGTTTATTTTGAACATGGTTGCCAGTAATTACAAAATTGCCACCGTTTATTTTGAAACACGTTTTTCCTTATCTTAAGAAAAAACTAGTTTTTTATAAGACCAACTCTCACACCAATACAATAAATTAAAAATAATTAAAATAATTGCATCAGTCCGAAGGCGAATAGCTTTCAATAAATATACTTTAGTTATAAGGCCAAAAAGTTTCCTAATGATTTTAAACCAAAAGCTTAACGGAACGACTACTATATAACACACTCTATTGAATAACAGTCTATCTCACACACAGAAACACTGAAAGAATGAAAGCTAAATACTATAACTTACTGGTAGGGTGTTGGCAACACTTAAAACAGCACACCGAGAATTTGTTCTTTCTTTGTGAAAATCTCAACTTTGAATTATGTGTTTTGAAGTTGTAATATCCTTGCACTAATATACGCTGGTTGAACTTGCAGGCGACTCAAAATAACCAGATTTTCATCATGTGAGAGAAGTGAAACCACTTTCCACTTTAAGCTCCATCTTCCTTGATTGTAGGGAGACTTGATCTTCTCTTGCTTCTTTACTTGTACTGCCGTGCTTCTCCTGCCTTGCTCTCATTATCTCTTCAGTACTTTAATGTAGATAACTCTTCAACAACCTTTGCTTGATCTCCATATTTACACATAAATAGTGATTTACATGTAACTTCCTTTGTTACTCATTTATCCACATTTGCACAACCTTTTTGACCAGTTAAAACACACTTCTAACACACTAAAAACAGATATGAAATCAATTAACAATCACTTTATTTTTATGAAAATAAATATAGTAACTATTTTGAACTGCTAGCACATTGGCAACACTGAAGGCAATACAAGTGGAAACACAGGTGTTAACACTAACAATTTCCTACTTAGTTGCACATTTCTTCACAAAACACAAAGTGATGTTCATGCATACGACTGTTAGAAATATAACTCCAAAACAAAAACCCCCTTAATATATTGATCCTCCTCAACCCTAGATTTAAAATTAATCGAACCCAAGGATTATATATGCTAAGCAAATGAATATCTCAAAAAAAAAAATTATCCAACATTTTATCAAACCAGCCAACCAAACCAAAATAAATTGTTCAAGCAACAAAACCAAAATAAAAATTGTTTAAGAACCAAATCCAAGACAAAATATTAAACCCATCAACCAAATACTTATCCTCATGCTTCGGTGGTTGGATCAGCCCTTACACCGTCTTCAGTTCATGTAGCCTCAGCTCCAGCACTTATACTTGCTCCACTTGTACTCTATTTTGGCAGTAACATTACGACGTCTATCTCCCCCTATTTGGGAAGAAATCAAGTCTATCATCTGCTCGATGTCTGCATGCATTTCCAGCCACCTTTTGATCTGAGAATCAATGTGCTTCATTTGCATGTGGAAAAAACATAATACAGCCGAAGCATCAATCATAACTGGTAGAGTGTTGGCTTCTCTCGGGACAACACTTGGGACAACACCTAGAATTGTGGCAGCACTAGGTCTAGCAGGAGCAACAGGTAAAACCCAAGGGAGATCTTTGTATTTATCTCCCTCAATGAAGTGCTTGTTGATCTTGTAGTACACAGGTTTCTCAGAAAAATGATCAGCATTCCAAGGGGTTAAGAATTGAAAGGTGAGAAAATTATAGATGAGAGGTGGGATGCGGAGGTACTCAGTTGGTTATACAAGGTGGCTTGTTCAAGGGTAATAATATTCTCATTAGAAGTAGGAAGCCAGTTGGTTATACAAAGTTTATGGAGAACATAAAACAAAGAGGTAAGATGGGCTGCCTTAAAGTGATCACTCCATACACTCACTCTCCCACCCGTAAGATAATTGGCTAAGTTATTCGTCTCAATAGCCACACTCTCATCATCAACATTGGGAAGGTCGTAGGATTTTTTGATCACCTAGGGGTTGAAGTCATAAATGGTTACTCTCACAAAAATCTTTCAATAGTAGGGTGTACTCCTATCATCTGTATCTTCACGGAGATGGGCATAAAAATTTCTCACTACACTTTCAACATATTTTGAAACTTTAGTAACAATAGGTGAAAATATCCTATCCTCGAGAAATTGGTAAATGCCATGGGCTTTGAACTTAGTGACATCAATATTTCTTTCATTTAAAATCTTCTTTTCTAATTCATGAACCCATTTGTCTAAGTTATTCTAACAGAAAAATTCTTTAGAAAGAAAGGGCAGTTAATAAAACCCAAAAGATTCATGTTTGTTCGTAGAGTCTTGAGAAAAAGTAGGTGGTACATCTGGTGATGACTCAAGTGTGGTGGTGGATGTGGTTGCATGTGTTGGGGTTGTTGCAGGTGTTATGGCTGGTGTTGTCTTTGCCACAACAACACTTGAGACAACACTTCGTTGGAGCCTCTGTTTCTTGACCAATCTTTCATTGGCTTTTGCTAGGGGTTCTTCGAAATCATCTTCCAACCAAGCTTCTTCATCTGAGGATGATGATTGCTCTTAGCCTACCTTATAGGTTTCATCTGAACTCTCATCAGAAGATACCTCGAGTGAGGCACTTGATTCTTCATAAACTATTTCAACTGGTTCATCAGGAGTGTTTGAAGTTGCACCCTTTGGTCTTGCTAAGGTCTTAAGTCTCCGATTGATGCCTGCCAGAATGATGAGCCCTAGAAGGGGCGCCACTGATTTTTTCTTCCTGGTCTTCTTTGGAAGAGCAAGAGTGAGCTCTAGAGGCTGAGGACTTTCAAGAAGGGTCATTGAAACATGAGTAGAAGAGGATTCATCACAACCTAATTAAGAGTTGGTGTTGCTGATAGTGTTGCCCCAGGTGATGTTTCCATGAGTATGGCAACACTGGATGCAAAATTGGATGAAGCAAGGGGAAATGTCCATAGGAGATGGATTTTGAGAGTTGTTGGAAGGACTAGCCATGGATGGATTTTGGGAAGGTTGAGATGAATATGGAAGGTTAATTTAGAGAGAGACGTGAAAGAGAAAGAGAAACAGTGAAGAGAAAGTGACGGTGGAAGAGGGAGTAATTAGGGGAGATAGGGAGAGAAAATGGATATGATTAGAAGTTTATTTGATTTTTTTAACCTATTATCGCTTTAAAATTTGCAACCTCTTTTATTTACAAAATTGAAACAAAAGAGGAACAACCCCTATCTCTAACTACCACATGGAAATCCGACCACAATGTAATTTTTTTTATGTTAATTATACAAATAAAAAATTGAAGATAAAAGTAATTAAAAGAAATTCGAATACTTTGGATTTCATATTTGAGAATCAAGTTCAAAATAATTTGAACTTCAAAATAATGAAAAATCCTTAATTACTTCTAGCAATTTAAAATTTAGGGAATTTTGTCAAAAACCTTTTGATTTCACAAAATCTAAATCTATACAACTAGACTTTTTGAAATTCAAAGTTTAATTAATAAAAATTCAAAAATAAAAAGAAGAAAGGTAAAAAAATAAATGTAGCACATACTAATTTGTTACTAGCAATGTTGGATAACACACAAGATAACACAATTGAATAAGATCCCATTGATATTTCTCAATATTTATGAGCCTTTAATTATCAATACTTAGGAATTTTGTAAGCAAACTTTATCCTCATTTTATTTACAAGGAAGCATCGTAGTAGCGAGCACATTGCCCCGATTTTTTTAAAATAAAGTGTAAAGTTATATATATTGAATTTTATACCTTTCAAGTATGGTACACTGTATTATAGAGCTCCATGTCCCTAATACTAAATATAAACCAATATATTAGACTCCCGTTTGGCAATAAAGCATCGTCGCATCGAACGTTATACCCCGAGTTACTTTAGGAGTATTACAAATAATATTTGTCTATTAAACATCAACCATATAATTAGTGACTTTGTCACTTTAAGCATGCACAAAGGGGAAATTATCAGCATATTAACCAAAGTATACACCAATACTATAACAAAAAGGTCAGTATATGCCGCTCATAAGGAAAAATATAAAAAGAAAGTATATATTATATATTTTATTTATTTATTTATTGGTACACAGTGTTGCTATCTGTGTTGTCAACATCTATGACAATAATTCGAGACAGCAGTTCAAACAAAACAAATACCAAGAGATCTTTTCAAGCTTAAAAATCTCTCTTGGTCAAGAGTTTTAGTTAAAATATCAGCAAGTTGATGTTTTGTATCAATATATTCTATTTGTATTAGTTCCTTTTCAACTAATTGGTAGATATCAATGTGTTTAGTGTGAGAATGTTGTACTGGGTTTTTGGAAATATTTATAGCACTTAAATTGTCACAGTAGATGGTAAAAATATTGCTATCAATACCATAGTCAACATATATTTTAGCCAAATTAATTGTGAACAACAGCTCCCAGCTGCTACATATTCTGATTCAGCAGTCGAGAGAGATAAACAATTTTGCTTACGACTATAACACGACACTAGATTATTACCCAAGAAAAAACATTCCCCACTAGTACTCTTTCTATCATCCATATCCACTCCCCAATTCGAGTCACTAAAACCAACTAAGTTGGTATTTGTGTCTTTAGTAAACCAAATCCCTAAAGCACTAGTCCCAGATAAATATTTAATATTTTCTTGACAGCGTTTAGGTGAGCAATTTTAGGATTAGATTGATATCTATCACACACACCTACGATGAACATGATGTCGGGACGACTAGAAGTAAGATATAGAAGACTAGCTATCATGGATCGATATATAGTTGGATCAATGTCCTCCCCTCCTTGGTCCTTGCCTACCTTAAATGTCGACCCCATAGGTATTTTTGAACTCTTGACACTTTCCAATTCGAAACTTTTTTACCAAACTTCTTGCATACTTGCTTTGAGAAATGAAGATCCCATCATTTGATTGTTTAAGCTGCAATTCCAAGAAAAATTTAGGTCAGCTATCATGCTCATCTCAAAAGTTGACGTCATAGCCTTCATAAAAATTTTGTAAACACGTTTTTGAGGTGGATCCATAAACTATGTCATCAACATAGATTTGAGTAATGACAAGTTCTTTTCCATGCCAAATAATAAGTAATGTCCAATCGGCTTCGCCTATAACAAATTCATATTTAATTAGGAAACTTGTTAACCGTCCATACCATACATGAGGATCTTGTTTCAAGCCATACAAGGTTTTCTCAAGCTTATATACATGATTTGGGTGTAATGGATCTTCAAAACTCTTAGTTTGTTCAACATATATTTCTTTATCTAAGTATCCATTCAAGAAAGCCGCTTTAAAATCCATTTGGTGTAATGTGATTTTAAGGTAAAATGCTATTGTTAAGAGAAGTCCTATTGACTCAATTCTGTTGGAACATAAATCATCCATTAAACCCTAAGCCGACTCATAACTAGATTAAGAAGGAAAAGAAAATGAAGACGGAAGCGTGTACCTGAGGAATCCATTATGTGTTCTTGATCTTTGTTCTTGAATGAGGGAGAGATTAGGGAGATAATCTTCTAAACGATAGTGCCCACACTTGTGTTCTTCTTAATGAATGAAGAGAGTTTTGTGACTGATTTTAGTGAATGTCAAGTGTCTCTAATGGCTGATGGATGGCCTTTATATAGATAGAGAAGGGGCACTTCATTTAGGGACTACACCCTTTCATAAAGATGATGGTGTGAAGTTACCATTATGCCCATCATTTAATGGTACTTACACCTAATGGAATTCTACACATTTTGTCTATACTTTAATATTATTAAATAATTATAACACATGGAATTAAATAACACATATTAATTAATCCATGTTCTAACAATCTCCCACTTGGATTAATATTAATATGTATCTTTTACTAAATAAATTCCTTAAATCATTTATAATATGAATGACAACCCTTATGTGCACTTTTATTGTCATCCAATTCAATCTCGTCCATTAGTCTTATAAGTATAGGGACTAAAGGGGCGGTCGTTGTAATTGATTCGCAACTAAACCCACATTAATCACACATATATATATATATACAACTAAATGACATAGATTAAGCATAGATATGTAGCATGAAATATTAATGAATATATATTAAGAACGCATATATATATTCTCCAACTAGTCCTAATTAACCAAATGAGATCAATATAAATAAAAAACAACACAAAGAAATAGAAAACAACACAAACTCCCACTGATTTAAGCATTATCAAAAGTCGTTACACCCATATGAGCAGTATGCTCGTGAAACATCAAAAGAGATTACGCTTTATAAAATGGATCCAATAATATGGAGTTTGATCATATAAGTTGTATATCTATTTGTTCATTTTTATACTTATTTCTCTTCAACAAGAGACATAACTATATGATGTCTTTCGACATCTTTGCATCCAGTAAAACAGAATCGGAATACCTAATGATCTCAAAATGATCCGATTTTATATACATAAGCATGTAGTTCAATATTTTATAGGTATTTCGTCATTCTTTTGGATGCGACTTAATGTTCTTCTTTTCCGAATTGCTTTGGTATTGACCAAGCATCCCAATAATAAATGCAAGGTCTGGACGAGTACAGACTTGCACATACATTAAGCTTCCTACTGCCGGTGCATAAGGGATATTTTCCATATACTTGGATTAAAAATTAATTTTAGGACATTACTTTAAACTGAATTTATCTCCCTTAGAGACAGGGGTGTCATGTGGTTTACAATTTTGCATGCTAAACCTTTGTAATACCTTCTTTATATAGCTCTTTTGTGATAATCCCAAAATACCTCGTGAATGATCACGATGAATTTGGATTCCTAATACAAAAGATGCCTCACCAAGATCTTTTGTCTCAAATTTGTTTGAGAGAAATTTCTTAGTTTCCTTAAAAAGTTCCTTATCATTACTAGCAAGTAAAAATGTCATCCAAATATAAGACCAAAAAAATATAAATCTACTTCCAATGAACTTATGGTACACACAATCTTCACCAAGATTCATTTCAAAACTAAATGAAAGAATAACTTGGTTAAATTTTAAGTACCATTGACGAGATGCTTGCTTAAGCCCATAAATGGATTTCTTAAGTTTACAAACTAGTTGATTAGTTTGACCTGAATCGGTCACCATTTCTGGTTTCCTTATATAGATGATTTTCTCAATGTTTTCATTGAGAAAAGCCGTCTTATTATCCATTTGATGAAGTTCAAGATCATAATGTGCCACTAATGTCATAATGATCCTAAAAGAGGTTTTTAGAAGATGTCGGAGAAAATGTTTCTTTATAATCAATGCCTTCTTTTTGAGTAAATCATTTAGCAACAAGACGTGCCTTATATCTTTCCACATTACCTTGCTAATCCCTTTTGGTTTTAAATATCAATTTATAACCAATAGGTTTTACACCTTCAGGTAATGGGACAAGATTCCAAATGTCATTGTATTTTATTGATTTTAACTCCTCATTAATGGCATTGATCCACTTATGAGAATTAGGACTATTAATGGCTTCATGGAAGGTGATTAGATCATCTCTCACTAAACCTAAGGTGTCCTCATTCTCCGCAAGACACATACTATAAATATCCGGAATAGCACTTCTTCTAGTAGATCTCCTTAAGGGCACTGGTTCATCCTCATTTTGAGGTTGTTGAATTTCCTCATGTCCAACATTTTCATGTTGTCCGTTATTTACGGGAGTCTCTATATTATTTTGAATTGTATGTTCTTGTTGAATTTCAGGTGTAATTACTTGATTTCCAACAGGAACTAAAGTTTGAGGAATATAGAGTGGTTCCTCTAACTCTTCAAATTCAAAATAGATCATTACTATTTCTCCCACTAAATTCAATATCCTCAAAGAACCTAACATTGCCAGTCTCGAAAAATGTTTTAGTTTTCGGGTCATAAAATTTATATCCCCTAGATCTTTTAGCATACCCTACAAAGTGACTACCAACGGTCTTAACATCCATACGAAGTTTTGTCGGTAGCCTTTGAAGCAGCTCTATTGAGAATATAAGTAGCGATTCTTTAATGCATCGCCTATAATGAGTGAGGTAAGGAAGTACAAGAAAACATACTTCTTACCATATTCTTAAGGATTCTATTATGTCTCTCCACTACACTATACTAGGTTTGCCCGGCATGGTGTAGTGAGGGACAATCCCACACTCTTCAAGATAGCGAGTATAAAGGGCCCGAACGTTATTCACCCAATACGTTATACCGTACGCAGTTTTCACCACCATGATCGGATTTAACGTTCTTAATAGTCTTTCTTATGCCTTAAAAAGACTTGAAAACGTCCAATGATTGAAAATTTACATGTAGAAAATAATGTATCTATAACGAGAGTAATCATCCATGAACGTAATGAAATATTATTGACCATTCCATGATGTGGTAGTGAATGGTCTACAAATATCCGTATGAATTAGTTCCAAGACGTTTGATACTCTCAAAGATCTTATTTTCTTTAATGTTTGTAAATTTTTTCTTTAAGACACTTAATGCAAAAGTTTTTATCCGGAGTATCAAGTTGTTTTAGGATTCCCTCTGACATAAGCTTTATCAATTCTCCCTTTGGAGATATGACCCAAACGCCTATACAAGAATTTTCACTTGATAATTTTTATTTAGTGCCTTTAGTTTTGGTTTCATTATTATGGGATTCATTCATTTTTTTTAACTGTGTCAAGTAAATAAAGATTATCGATATATGACAAAGTACTAGTACCGACAAACTTGGAATTTAAAATAAAGATCACATTTATTATTACCAAAAGAACAAGAGTAACCTTCCTTGTCCAAAACTGTGATAGATATTAAATTCCATCTAAAGGATGGTATAATGAATGTATTATTTAGTACAAAATAATACCCAATACTTATCATTAATCTAAAAATCCCTATGCCTATAACTTCAACCGGATTTCCAGCTTCCATATAGATATTTCTCTCATCTTCACTGGGGATTCGATAATTCAGGCAACTCTGCATACATGACCTAATGTCAGTTGTCGCAACAGAATACAACCACCATGTATATTAAGGAATTAAAACCAAATTTGCCTTAGTACAAACAAGATCAAGTGACTTACCATTCTGAATTCGCCATTCGCGATACTTATGGTAGTCGTTCTTCATGCGAGTAAGGTCCTTGCAAAAGAAGCATTTCTTGACTTTATGACCCTTAAATGATCCCTTATGCTTCTTACTTACAACCGCAATTTCCTTCCCTCTTCTCTTAATCCCACGAGAAGAAGTAAATGCTGAGTGAGTACTTTCTAATTTAAGATATTTCATCCTATCTTCCTCTGTCATATGTGAAAGTAATCCATTAATATTCCACTTGTACTTTCGACATTTATAGGTCACCTCAAAAGGACCAAATTGAGGAGGAAAATAGATCAAAACGAAGTGCACGAGCAAATCTTCCGAAATCTCAACTTAAGTGCCTTTAGTTTGATCAAAAGATGAAATAATTCAATAATGTACTCCCGAAGATTTTTCTCACCCTTGTACGGAATGGAAACAAGTTTCCACAAGAATTCAAGAAAAAACTCAGCATTTCGATCTCAGAAACATTGTCCAAAAATGCCTTTGAAACTGCATTTTCTATGATCATTAGACTCACGCGGTTGGACCGTTCCCATTTCTCAACATTTTTTCGTTCTATAACGGTATTTCCTTTAGTGAGAGCAGCGGGAATTGATTCCCCTAATGCGTGATCGATGTCCATACAGCCTAAGATCATCGTTATATTATTTTTCCAAGTTTTAAGGTTAGTCCCAGTAAGCAAAGGTACATTGTTTATAGCAGTAGTTACGGATGAAACATTAATCAAATCTAAGGAAAAAGAACAAGATAAAACATAAAACATATGTAAGAAACTACATAATGAATAAAGTGATTAACTATATCAATGAATCCCATCAAAAAGATAATCAACATGACATCAAAACTAATCTTTCGATTGCGAATTGACTCATAATTTGATTTATCTTAGGGTAATAAATGACTTTAAAAAACACATTTCAAATACTTGCCTTCCTTTGGGCCGGTTCAAGTATTAAAAATGTCCTAACATTTAAAGTATTTGTTATCCAGCAATAAAGAATATAAACAACTCACTTTAAATACCCGCCTTCCTTTGGGATGGTTCAAAGTATTTAAAATGACCAAACGTTTTATTCAATTATTACCCCATGAATGCAAATACTTAGTCAACAACAAGGTCTCCTTTGGGAAACAAGCATGTTATCACATATCAATAAGAATGTTCATCACTTTACAATTTCGTATCTAAACAACGTAAGTCACTTTGGCGACAATATTGTTTAGAAATGAATAAAATTGTTAAGCATATAATTAATCACACTTTAGGGCACAAATTAATGTATACTTTATTCAAATAATGAATTAAAATTGACCAAAATAGCAAATAAAGCACAACATTTACATTCATCTTTTAACAAGTTTGAATTTAATCAACAAAATCACTTTGGCGATGATGTTAATTTTGTCCAAAAATGTTAAAGATATAATTAATCGGAAACATAAGGCCTTAAGGTAATTTCTGAAAATTTAAAAGGTAAAGAAACAAGCGAAATTCATTATTAAAATAATATCCTTTTGTTCTACCCATCCATTCTTAAAGTTTGATAACTCTAAGAACAACCGAAGCGCGACTGGTGTCCAGATATTATAATTTATTAATGAATTATCACAAAATTTTGGGCAAAATGACTCCTGAAAGCTCTCTGGACGACTCGTCCCTCAGGGGATGACTCGTTCCTGGAAGGGGGACGACTCGTTCCTGCAAGGGGGACGACTGTATCAGAGATACCCTTTTTTTGAAAATCAAAGTGGACGACTCGTCCCACAGGGCACGACTCGACCCTCAGGGGATGACTCGTCCCTGTAAGGGGAACGACTGAATCAGAAAGGTCCTATTTCCAGAAATTTAATGGGGACGACTCGTCCCCCAAGGGACGAGTCGTGCCTAATGCCCAGATTGACGAAAAATCACCATTTTTACACCCTTTTATGAACAGGTTTCATCCAAATTTCCATACTCAATGCATAATAAAATGCTGGCTATGTAAATGGGATACGTTTGCACTTTAATTAACATGATTCAAACAAGTAGACCTAGATTTACACACTCCAAACATTACACAATGTTGGCTATGTAAATGGGGTAATCTTGTATGAACCATTGTGCCTCTTAAAGCTTGATTTCACCATTATTTCCAGAAATTGAATGAAGTTTTGAACATAATACTCTTAGACAAGATGAGTATCATGTACAAGAACAAAATAAATGATATCACACAAGGATATAAACATGAAACAAAATTAAAGCACAAGGCTTTACAATAAACTTCAAACTCAATCTAGTATATGAGCAGGCTTTGATACCAATTGTTGGAACATAAATCATCCATTAAACCCTAAGCCGACTCATAACTAGATTAAGAAGGAAAAGAAGATGAAGACGGAAGCGTGTACTTGAGGAATCCATTATGTGTTCTTGATCTTTGTTCTTGAATGAGGGAGAGATTAGGGAGATAATCTTCTAAATGATAGTGCCCACACTTGTGTTCTTCTTAATGAATGAAGAGAGTTTTGTGACTGAATTTTAGTGAATGTCAAGTGTCTCTAATGGCTGATGGATGGCCTTTATATAGATAGAGAGGGGCACTTCATTTAGGGACTACACCCTTTCATAAAGATGATGGTGTAAAGTTACCATTATGCCCATCATTTAATGGTACTTACACCTAATGGAATTCTACACATTTTGTCTATACTTTAACATTATTAAATGATTATAACACATGGAATTAAATAACACATATTAATTAATCCATGTTCTAACAAATTCTAGCCACATGTGCAAAGGTCTCATTATAGTCGATTCCTTCTACTTGTGTATAGCCTTGAGCCACAAGATGGGCTTTGTTACAAATAATACTACCCAATTCATCAGATTTGTTTTCAAAAATCCATTTAGTTCTAATTATATTAGTATGTAAAGGACGGGGAACCAAGCACCAAACATTGTTTCGGGTAAATTGTTCAAGTTTTTCTTGCATATCTTGAATTCAAAAATTGTCTTTTAAAGCTTTAACCACATTTTTAGACTCATGATCAGAAACAAAATAGGAGTTTTTTACCTTGAAGTATGTGATGGACATACACATACACACATACCTTACCATATCTATATAGTTAATCGGCTCCTTATTTCTTATTCGAATCCCCTCATTAACCTCGACGATTACCTGAGTAGTGGGATGGTTCTTACTAATTCTTGATGGGGAATATCTTCTAGCCTGCTGATGCATCACATCATCCTCTTCTTCTAAGACATTTGTTACAATGCCTGTTCTGGAATCATGCGTTGTCTCAGGTGTTGCCGTCTAAGGCAACACTTGAAGCAACACATGACTCTGAAACTGAATCATTATGTGAGACAGTAGCTTCTCCAGCTTCTTCTAGCAACATCAAAGGCATATCCTCAGTTGGTTTATCTGTAACACTCAATAAGTCATTAAAAACAATGTTTATCTATTATTGAATAATTCTCAATCTTAAGTTATATACTCGATATGTACGATTGTTTTGAGAGTATCCAAGAAAGATGGCTTTATAACTTTTTAAATCAAGTTTTTCTAAGTGGTCTCAGTCATATAAAATGTAGCACAAGTACCCAAACACATGAAAATAGTGTACAGTAGGTTTCTTTCTATTTAAAAATCTCATAGGGTGTCACGATAGTACCGGGTGTTAAGAAAACTCTATTTGAAGTGTGACATGCCGTGCTTAAGGTATCAGCCCAAAATCTTTTAGAAATTTTCTTTGAAATTAACATTACATGGACCATTTTTAATAAAGTCCTATTTTTTCTTTTGGCCACACCATTTTGTTGTAGGGTTTTGGGTGCCGAGAACTCATGATGCATTTTCTTTTTATTACAAAATATAAAGAAGGAAATATTATCAAATTCTTTACCATGATCAGACCTTATCCGAAAAATAAGTGAACAAAACATGTTATAGATTTTGGAGTGTAAGTTTTTAAATTTATCAAAACTTTCAGATTTTTCTGTTAAAAAATAAATCCAAGTAAAACTAGAAAAATCATCCACTATTACATAAATATACATTTTACCTTCCATACTTTCTACCTCAATTAGACCCATTAAGTCTATGTGTAAAAGATGAAAACAATGTATTGTCCCTTAGTGTTGTTCACTGTGTTGTCCAACACTGTGAGCAACAGGAGTTTGCTTACCTTTTTGGCAGTCACCACACACCACGGTATTTTTTAGATTAAGATTGAGAACACCTTTGACAGCATTAAGCTTAATAATCTTCTCAATATTTCTGTAATGAGCATGTCCCAACTTTTGATGTCATAAGGTTGTGTCATCCATCTTAGTCGAATTGCAGCCTTGTTGTTTACCAACAAGATATCAATTATCACTCGATCTTGTTCCTGTCATAACACAAATGTTAGTGTTATCAAAGACTTTACAAGTATCTTTATTGAATTTTACCTCCAAATTGTCATCTCATAATTGACTAATTCTAATTAGATTAACAACCAATCCATCTACATGTATGACATTTTTAAGGGAGGAGATATGGTAACACTGAGTGTTCCTTTTCCTATTATGTTACTCTTGCCTCCACCTCCATAGGTTGCTGAGCCTCCGTGGATCAGTTGGTATTCCTCAAGAATGATCTTGTTCCTGTCATATGACGTGAACAACCAATATAAAAGTAGCAAGCACCTGAAACGTTAGTCCTTAAAGAAGCATAGATAACATTGCATTTCAGATTAGCTTTGGGCTACCAAACAATTCTTTTTGAGTTTTGTGTTTTCTGACCACCTGTATTGTCTCGAGTGTTGTCTCGAGAGTTTGGAAACACTTGAGGCAATACCTGAGAACTGGACATTTTCTTTTGAAGAGTGAAAAATTCAAATTTATTATGTCCAGCAATGTGACAATACTCACACACACGTGAATGAACAGAATTTTCACTAGAAGAACTATCTTTTTCCTTATTATGCTCTTTTACAAAACTAGTTTTAGTTTTTTCAGTCAACAAGGTAAAAGTAATTTTTTTTCAAGTGATTCTTGGAAAAAAATACATGCTTTGAGAGGTTTACTCAAGTTAAGTATTTCATCCAATTTTTAGAAACCCGTGTTGAGCTTCTTGAAGGTGGTTTCAGCTAGCTTAAGTTTGGACTTGAATTTATCAAGTTTTGCATCCTTTTTAGTGAGTTGAACTTCTAGCCGAGTTATACGAGCCTTAATCTCTTGGTTTTCCTTGGTCAAGAACACCACCATCTTGTTCTCCTTTTTCCATTCTACAAGAAGTGACTCATAGAGGTTCTTTAATCCATCAATGATCTCATCCTTACAAATATCATCTTCTATAGCATTTCCTGCATCAATACTAATAGAACCATGAAAGCATACAAGATTAGAAGGACTTAATAAATTATACCTGCTAAATGTTGTGTCATGTGTTGTTATGTGCTGAACAACACCTGAGACAACACATTCTGAATCTGTCAAAGAAGGCTCCTCCACCGTGGCCAACATTACCACTTGCTCAAGTTCTTTACCTTTTCCAATGTCTTCCTCCTCTTCATCACTAAGTGACACCCACATATTTTTGTCCGCCTTTCTCATGGTATTTGTATATTCATTGGCATAGTGACCCCAACCGGAACAAGCATGACATTGAATGGATTCAATGTACTTGAGATCAGTTCTAGACTTTTCTGAAGATGCTCTTCTAAGTAATGTACCTCTTTGATTTGGATGAACTGTTCTCTTGGGCATGGAACTATGCACCCTGGGTTGTTGTTCCTTTGCTTTAACCTGCACATTGTTAAACTTTCTAAGCATGAAATTATATTTCTTATCAAGTAAGGTCACACTAGCATTCTAATACAATTCCTCAAAAACCTCATCTCCTTCATCTACAGCCACGTCCGAAGATTGAATTTTTACGAAAATATTTTTACCTTTTGAAGCTTCACTTTGTTTATTAAGATTTAATTCAAAAAAATTCAAGATTCTCATCAAGGATATAATATTCATAGTTGAATGATTTTGAGCCTCTTCAATAGCAGAAACTTTAATGTTAAAACGGTCAGGAAAAGTACGATTAGCTTTTGAAACAAGTAGTTTGCTAGTAAAAGGTTCACCTAACACTTGACACTCATTTGCAATATCAATCATTTCAAAATATAAATAAATATCTTCATTTTCAACCATTCTTAAACTTTCAAAATTACTGGTGAGACCCCTAAGCTTTGTTTCACGCATACTACCATCACCTTCACAAAATCTTTGTAAAGTATCTCAAGCATCCTTTAAACATGTGCATATCAACCCATTCATACATGTCATTAAGTGTATTTTCATTGAAACTAGCTAGCTTATTTTCTTCATTTGTCCATTCGAATTCAGGTTTGACTTGAACGTCATCATCCTCATTCGAAGGTAGCAATGGAACAAAATAACCACTAGTAACAGATCGCCAAACCCGAATATCAATTGATTTTATATGTGAACGAAGTCGGATATTCCAATATGCATAATTAGACCAATCAATAAAAGTAAGCCTTTTTTTATTGGGATTAGCAGGGCATAAGTCATAACTACTGGATCTAACACTTAGTATATAAAGTGCTTGGCTCTGATACCAATTGAAATTGTGAATGGCTTAAGAAAGGAGAAAAACAATTTGGGTGTTGTCAATAGTATTGGCAGAACTAATGACAACACTTTTCACACCAATCCAATAAATTGAAAATAATTGAAATAATTGCAGTAGCGGAATTCAAACACACACAAGAGAGTAGATTTTCTCAAGTTATATAAATTTAAATTGAGGTTGCCCAAAGGCGAAAACCTTTCAATAAATATACTTTAGTTATAAGGCCGAAAAGTTTCCTAATGATTTTAAACCAAAAGCTCAATGAAACAATTACTTTAGAACACGCTCTATTGAACAACACTTTATCTCACACACAAAACACTTAAAGAATGAAAGCTAAACACTATAGCTCACTGGTGTTAGATAGGGTGTTGGCGACACTTGGGACAACACACCGAAAATGTGTTCTTTCTTTGTGCGAATCTCAACTTTAGATTGTGTGTTTTGAAGTTGTAATATCATTGCACTTATATAGACTGGTTGAACTTGCAGCCCACTCAAAATAATCAGATTTCTGTCATGTGAGAGGAGTGGAACCACTTTCCAATTTAAACTCCATCTTTCTTGATTATAGGGAGACTTGATATTTCCTTGCTTATTTATTTGTACTCCCGTGCTTCTCTTGCCTTGTACTCATTATCTTTTCAGTCATTTAATGTAGATAACTTTTCAACAACATTTATTTGATCTCCACATTTACGCATAAATAGTGATTTACATGTAACTTCCTTTCTTACTAATTTGTCCACATTTGCATAACCCTTTTGACCTATTAAAACACACTTCTAATACATTAAAAACAGACATGAAACCAATTAACAATCACTTTTACTTTTATAAATAAATATAATAACTATTTTGAACTGTCACCATAATGACAATACTGAAAATAATACAAGTGTCAACACATGTGTTAACACTGACAAAATATAAAAATAAAATGAGATGATCAAATATGTTGTTGCAAATCTTAACCATTGCAAACAAATGAAAATGATGAAGCGGTTCCATTTCTGACTGAAATCAGATCTTCCTAGAGAGGCAAAGTGCTGATTGATTTGACTTTGTTTATAATTAACCGTCGTAGTCAAAGTGCGTTGTTATTTTATGGTTGACTTTTCTATTAGCTACATAGCATTTGCATTATAAATTACGTAGACATGGATTTTGATGATGCAGGAAATCGTCCGGGATCAGCTATCGAAGTCCAGCAGTAATATAGGCTGACTATGGAGACCTGCACACCACAAGAAATGAACCGTGAACTGCGTCGGGGCTTGTCCGGCAAGGCCCTCCGGTGTGAGAATCAGTGTGGGCTGGAGAAAATGTGTGGGTATGTATGCGTGAATAGTGAAGAGTCATTACCTTAGCCCAAGACACTGTTTATGTATTTATAGTGGATGAGGGGATCTAGGGTTTCCATCTGAATCGTTGGATTTGACTGTTGTCAACCGTTGGATTGGTTTTGTCCCCATGTGTCCACGTGGCATCCTGCGATTGCTTCGTACGAGCAAGGACACTGCTGTAACTGTCACGGATAATGGTTTGCCTTATAATGGAAAGTGTAACCTGCACAATGCGACGCCACTGCTAGTTAGGTGAGGACATGTGCAGAGTGGTCCAGTGGCAGGTTTGAGTTTATCAGAAGATGGCTTGTTGAGCAAGCTATGTAAAACGACGACCTGAAGCTGTATGTCCAGGAGGGTCGTCACTTGATAGATGGATCGACGAGCGAGTGTCCGGGTGAGATACCTCGTCTTGGGATGGGCTTGGTCGCTCAATGGCGACGACGGCCATCCATTGTTCAACGGGCTACAACCCAACCCTTGTGTCTATCCTCCAGCCTTGGTCCCTTGGTGAGATTGTTGAGCCCACTTTGGAAGGGATTGGTTTGGGCTTGGCCCATCACAAATTATTCCGTTCAGTGGCCCTCAACTCTTGGGTCGTCTCGACGGGCCGGGAGTTTGTGTTTTTTAGGGTTATTAAACCCTAGCTCGTTGAACGGCCGTCAGTTTGAAATTTGAAACGAAAAGGCGATGTGACCATTGATGACGTGGGCAGCTAGGATTTGACTGCGCCAACTTTTATCCCTCATTAAATGACACGCGTTCCCTGAAAGGACATTCCCCTTGGAAACCTCAATTTGCATTTAATGTTTCTCATCATTATGTCGGGTTTTTGGCGTGGGTTTTTAGATAAACCCTTTCCCCTTCTAGTATTAGTGAGTATAAATACATCCCCTTTCCTCCATTTTAACCTTTTACATTTATGAGATTTTCAAGAGTACAGAGCGAGGAGAGCGATTTCGGCCATCAAAATACAGACTCCGGCGACAAAAGGTTCTGGCTTCTCCACCCCTGCGTAACACGAGGGCTTGGATAAGAGATTTCTTCGGCTTGCCTTTGGATTCTCCTTCAACAGGTAATTTCTTCCTCTGTTCTTCAATTTTCTGGGTTTTGAGGGTGTAGGAACTCCATTAATGGCCCCAAGGTCTATTAGCACTACTACATTTCGGAGCTAATGTAACGCATCTAATGCAACGACAGAGCTAATGTAACACATCTAATGCAACGCCAGAGCTAATGTAACGAGTCTAATGCAACGACAGAGCTAATGTAACGGCACATTTTGATTAATGCAACGGCTTTGATCTCAGCGTTACATTTGATTTTTTGGC
Organism: Adenophora triphylla var. japonica; assembly: GCA_022495995.1. Classification (NCBI taxonomy): domain Eukaryota; kingdom Viridiplantae; phylum Streptophyta; class Magnoliopsida; order Asterales; family Campanulaceae; genus Adenophora; species Adenophora triphylla. The sequence continues at coordinate 211,711 of JAFEMH010001617.1, read as the reverse complement.
GTTACATTAGATTTTTCTAATATAACAGCTAAATTACTAATGCAACGCCGAAATAATTCCCTCTTTTTTTTTTAAGGCGTTTCATTTGTTTATTTTTTTTTTTCTAAATTTTTTATATAACTTTTTGAAAAAAACTTCAATACTAAAAAATGTCCAAAATATTTATTTATATTCATAAAAAATAAAAAAAACTATACATTTATAAATAAAAATTAAAGAATTTTATCCGTCCCTGATTTCTTTATTATACTTTCATTTGTTTATTTCTTTTTTTTCTAAATTTTTTTATATAACTTTTTGAAAAAAACTTCAATACAAAAAAATGTCTAAAATATTTATTTATATTCATAAAAAATAAAAAAAAACTATACATTTATAAATAAAAATTAAAGAATTTTACCCGTCCCTGATTTTTTTATTATACTTTCATTTGTTTATTTTTTTTCTAACTTTTTTATATACTATAACCTATACCCTATATACTATACCCTATACCCTATACCCTATATACTATACCCTATACCCTATATACTATACTCTATACCCTATATATACCCTATACACTATACCCTATACAATATACCCTATATATTATACCCTATACCCTATATGCTATACCCTATACCCTATACGCTATACGCTATACCCTATACCCTATGCCCTATATACTATACCCTATACCCTATACGCTATACGCTATACGCTATACCCTATACCCTATACCCTATACTCTATACCCTATACCCTATATATTATACCATATACCCTATACCCTATACCCTATATACTATACCCTATACCCTCTATCCTATACCCTATACCCGATAGGATATAGGGTATAGTATATAGGGTATATGATATATGGTATAATATATATGGTATATGGTATAGGGTATATAGTATAGGGTATAGAATATATTATATAGGATATAGTATATAGGGTATAGGATATATTATATAGGGTATATGATATAGGGTATAATATATAGGGTATAGGATATCTGGTATAGGATATAGGGTATAGTATATAGGGTATAGAGTATAGGGTATAGGGCATAGAGTATAGTATATAGGGTATAGAGTATAGGGTATAGGGTATATGATACTTTTTCTAGATATTTACTTTTTCTAGATATTTACTTATTTTATTACTAATTACTATTACAGTTATAATTATTTAATATTTTTATTTTTTTCAATTATTATTATGAGATAATATTATTTTATTACTAATTACTATTACTGTTATAATTATTTAATATTTTTATTTTTTTTAATTATTATTATGATATAATATTATTTTATAGTTTATATTATTATTAATTATTAATTATTTTTATTAATTATTATAATATTACTAATTACTATTACTGTTATAATTATTTAATATTTTTATTTTTTTTCAATTATTTTTTTCAATTATTATTATGAGATAATATTATTTTATAATTATTTAATATTTTTATTTTTTCAATTATTATTATGAGATAATATTATTTTTATTATTAATTATTATTTACCATTAAATGCATCACATTCAATGGTTCAAATTTATCCCATAAAAACAAAAACACACTTTTCTTTGATTGGCTCTCCAATATTCACATGGATTCACAATAAATCAATCTAGACCATTAATAACACTCAAATCTAATGGTCCTAATTCATTTACTTCCCCCAAACAAAACCCTACCCACTTCAACGATCTCTCTGCCTCCCTCTCATCTATCTCTCTAACTCTTCTCTCTCTTTACTCTTCCAGCACCCTACCCACTACCCTTCATCATCTCCGACATCATCTCCGGCGACGGCGATGGCAACGGTGGCTCCTCCCCATCGCCACTTCTCGACTGTGCCGCTTCTCCAGATTCCATCTTCTCCCTCTCTCATTAATCTTAGCCCTCGTTTTCGCCGAGGTATCTCGATGTGCAAATTCGCCGTTGTCATCTCCAAGCTCGGCACCTGCAATCCCCGCCGACACGCCATCGGCTCCGTCTCCGTCCGCCAACACCAGTTCGCCTCCTGCGCCTCCGCCTTCTTCTTCGGATCCCTCTCCGTTTTCCTCTCCTACTCCCGCTCCGTCTCCGATGATGAAGCCGGAAAGAAGGCCGAAATTGCAATTGGGATGAGGGAGAGATTTGGGGAAGAAAGTGTTTTTTTTTTTTTTTTGAGAATGGGGAAGTGTTATAATTCTGCATATAGTACTTAGTAGGGGTACATGATTACAGTCAAAATACTCATATGGAAGTTTATTCTCTAACTGGGAAACATTTGCAGGTTGTACATCGAAAACCAGATAGGAGGGTGTCATGGTTGAGCTTCAAAGTTTAGATCCAACAAGGAGAAACTGAGACTTTAGAGGTTCAATAGTTTGGCATTTTGTTGCTCGAGAATATGTTGGAAGCATTGTAAAACTTGTGTGTGGAGTGCTGCTACAAATATTTGAGTTGCTAATTGTTTCTTCATATTTATGTAATTTTAACTTGTTGTTAAAAACTTGTTAGGTTTTTACCACTTATATTATGTAATTAGTATGTGTCGATGACACGTTGTCATGTGTACATATATATATTATGTATCTTTTGGGAATGAAGTTTGTCAATACATGTTAATTATCATGTCAATTAATTTTTTATATAATATTTTTTTATTATTTAATTGTATATATATTACTATTAGTAATCAATATTAATACATAACAACAACCATTACATTAGGTGTGCATCTAATTTTTGGCGTTACATTAGGTATTCAACTACTTTTTAAATTGGCGTTGCATTAGGTACTCATCTACTTTTTGGCGTTGCATTAGGTGTTCATATAGTTATAAAATTGGCGTTGCATCAGGTATTTACCTAATGCAATGCCAAAGCTCTGGCGTTACATTAGCGTACTATGTCGTTGCATTAGACCTAATGCAACGCAAGAGAATGCAACAACCATTTGGCGTTACATTAGGCCTAATGTAACGGTTTTTGGGCCCTAATGCAACGAAAATTGGCGTTACATTAGCTTAGAAATGTAGTAGTGTAGCTTTGAGCGCTGGGCACGATTTGGTTTTGGGCCCAACCAGAGAGTGTATAAGATTATTAGGGGTCTTTATAGAGAGATTCCTTTGAGTGAGTGTTCTTCGATTTTGACAAAATTTGGTTTCGAAAATGAGGGTTTGAAGCTCCCAACTGGTGATGCTCTTGGTGATTTTGAAGAAGATAACCCTAGGGTTGTTCCCTTTAGATCCATGAATGACCTTCCAAATCATATCCAATTAAATTATTCCTTAGACCGTCGTGATTCACTTAGGGATTTTGCTTCAGGGGAATCTAGGTCGTCCCTAGGTAGGTCGTCGTCTACTAATGCTAAGACTGATTCCCTTGCTCTTTCCAACTGTTTTGTAGATATGAATCACGACAGTCGTCCCCAACGAACAACTCTGGAAGTGAACGAGGCTAGTACAAGCGCTGGTGGCCCTCGTATAGTCGACGCTTTTCACACAAATGTACGGGCTGGCCGAAATGAACGAGGCTTCGGCGGTGGAAAGGAAGGTCGGTGGGCCATAACCAAGATCAACACCAGGAAGAAAGATATCAAGACTCAAATGATTAATGCACTACGAGATTCATACAGAGTCCAGGCCTCCACGTACAAGCTTGAGTATCTACATATCAATGATTTTGAGCCTCGTCGAGAAGCCATTCTACGAAGCAAGAGGAAAGTTGCTTTCTTTTACAAGCAATTCGAGTTGGGCTTGAGGTTACCCTTGGATCCTTTTATCAACGAGTTTCTGGAAGACTCGGCTTGTGTGCCTATGGAGTTGAGTGCCAACGCAATTAGGATCATGTCCTCCTTCATCATCATTTGTAGATTCTTAGGCCACGAGCCTTGCAATAAAGTTTTCAGAGCATACTACAAGACAAGGAGGTCCACTCCGTGGGCCGAGTATGGTGTCTAGCCCATCAATTGACCCTCCACCCCTCGTTCGAATCAACCTGGACTATCATTATCCCACATGGTTCATCCATGATGACCTGGGTTGGGAGGAAAACTGCGTCAATTGCCTAGGGGCATATGCTAGCCGTCCTGAAGAGCGTTGCGCCAACTTAGAGATGACGGGGGGTGAAGTCTTGATAACTCGTCTTTTTGTTATATACGGGCTTATCTCTTTGTCTTGTCGAAAACAAATTAACTCTTTCCATTTTTGTATTTTTTGCAGTCATCTCTCAGCAAGATATTGATCGGATTGAGACAAAAATCATGAACAATACAATCAGAGTTCAGGACCGAAGAACTGTAAGGAAGAATAGGGCCTCGTCCAATGCTATATTCAATCGTCAAGAGAATATGATGACGAGAAACGAGGCTCTCCCAAAAGAAGGTTCCGCCGCCATCACCTTGGTTGAGAAGGAGAATGTTGAAGAGCCCAATGCTAGAGGTCGTCGGCAACTGATAGACGAGCCTGAAAAAGTTGTGAATATTGAGGCTGAAAATGTAAGTGCTGCTAACGTGGGCACCCAGCCTGTCAACGTGGAAAACGTTGACCATGAAACAGTTGGATGTTCCGACTCAAATGTGGAGGTGCTTGGTGACGGCAGTCACACCTCAAAGAAAAGGAATGAGTGGCCTACGGGCACTGAGGAGGAGTGGGAGAACAATAAGAAAGCTTCCTTCGACCTTCCACTTGCTTCCGATCCTTCATCCTAAAGGACCCCAGCTCAAGCCTCGTCTTCAGAGGTTATGACCAAGGATATGGCCTGTGACTTGGCTGCTCAATATGCCTCGGTTACTCCAATGTCTGGGATTCCATATTTGAAAAGGGCTGGCTTGTCACTCGTACTAGGGGCGTCTATTACTCGTCGATCCGTGGATGCTGAGCACGTCCAAAGACTGAAAATAGCCAAGCTTTCACCGGAGACCTATCATGCCCGTCTTGGGTTAATTCAGACAGAGGTACACTTTATCCCTTTATTTTCACCAAGTCTTTTTCAACCTGATTACTTGTGCTAACTTTGTCCCTACAGATGTCGTCGATGATGGAAGCAATGAGCTCGGACTATAGGGATTGCCTGGATGCGGAGCGCCGAGCCCAGGAGCAGCTCATCCAATCGGTCGAAGCTAAAGAGATTGCAGAGAAAAAACTTGTTAACGCTGAAGGGAACGTTGGCTCGTTGACGAGCGCTTATGAGACCCTGATGCAGCAGAAGGATGAGGCTCTTATCCGGATTGGCCACTTGGAGATTGATAATGCTAAGCTCCAATCAGAAAAGAAGAAAGTAGAATAGGAAGCGGCCTCCTTCTCTGACGGCCTTCGTGCCAAGAGTGTCCAAATTGAGAAAATGAAAACTGATCACGAAGCTGCCATCGAACAAGCTAGGAAAGAGGCCGTCCTGGAGTTCAAGCAGAGCAATGAGTGCAATCAACTGATCACTGACAAGGCCATGGGATTTTTCAAGGTCGGAGCTAAGCATATTACTAGACGAGCTCTCTTGGATCCTGAGACCAAGGACTTGATTTCAGTTGAAAAGTTTGGGGATTTATTTTCCGAGGACGCGTATGACATGGACGCTCGTTCGGTCTACCAACTCGTCCCCTATGATGACAATGATATATCCCTCATTAAGGGTGATGATGAGAATGATAGGAAGGAGGTGCGGCCCGTCCCGGCTGTTGATCCTAAAAACTTTGATGCTTATTTAGACTATTTCACTGAAAAAGGCCCCAATTCCAACGAGCTTTCATAAACTGACGACTGTCAACAATATTTGTTCTTTCAAACAATGTTTCATTTGGCTTTGTAATCTCACCCTGGCCCGGTTTTTTGGGGGTGTTCAAACAATTTTTACTTTGTTGTGTAGTTAACTTATTCCACGTTGTTTAAAGGAAATCGTAATTTGTTTTGTTATTAAATGCTTATGTTTTCTATCTGTTAATCTGCATGTTAACGTAGATAGCATGTGATAACTAGTGAATGTGAAAGTGTCAAAGACAAGTGTGTATGGTCGTCGTTGATGATGACCCGAACATAAGTCGTCTCTTGTAAGACTGACCTGTTCATACTTGTGCCTTTTTACTTTTCAAAATGCTCGCAGGTATAGTACAAAGGTCCATAGATCGTTGCTCGGAGGCAAGATTGTTTGGACGAGTTGTCTATTCCGTTATAGCTGTCGACGAAGTCTGGCTTCATCTAGCCTTTATACTTGGCTCAAGTATGTGTAAGGGTCGAAGTCTGGCTTCAACCAATCTTTATACTTGATCAAAGTGCTAGAATTTGTAGAGTAGGGAATCAAGAAAACAAAGAACTTCCATTGATAACAACTCTTCAATTGCTTACAACTTCTGAAACTTTCGGGATTTATAAACATCCCTTACAAACTTCATACTTAAGAGGAAATGAAGAACCACAAAAACAAGGTGACCTGAGGGCACTGATGTCAACCGACGAGCTCAGAAGTAATATTTGGTGAGGTGTTTGGCATGCCAAGGATGATTGAGCTTCTCGCCATTTGGTTTGGCAAGCCGATATGTCCCTTCCCTGACGATGTTGGTGATGATGTAAGGTCCTTCCCAGTTGCGGGAGAGCTTGTTCTGACGAGCTTTGAGGCCCGTTACTTCAATTTTCCTAAGAACATAGTCTCCCACTTTGAAAAATCTTTTCCTGACCTTTTTATCATGGTATGCCTTAGTTCGCTTCTTGTAGTTGGCCATCCTAAGCTGGGCATCCAATCGTCGTTTGTCATGGAGGTCGAGGTCGACCTGCCTACTATGAATGTTTTTCTCAACGTCATATAGAGCAACACGGTCAGTTGGGAGTTGAAGCTCAGTAGGAGTCATGGCCTCAGAACCATAGGCCAGAGCAAATGGGGTTTCCCTCGTAGGCCCCCTGGTGATTATCCGAACTGCCCAAAGAGCCAACGGGAGTTCGTCCAACCATCTCCTATCTCGTCCTTCAAGATTTTTGTACAGGGCTGACAATACTAGTTTATTCACAGCTTCAGCTTGCCCATTGCCTTGTGGATAGGCAACCAACGACTTCGAATGTGTAACCCCCATTCTGTTCAACTCTTACTCAAACTTTTTTGAAAACTGAAGGCCATTGTCAGAAACGATCACCCTTGGGATCCCAAATCGACACCAAATTGAGTCATGGATAAAACTCAGGGCGTTCTTTTCTGTGATCTTGTTCAACGCCTTAGCCTCCACCCATTTGGAGAAATAATCAACTGCCACAATCATGTACTTAACTTCCCCTTTGGCCTTGGGAAAAGGTCCAATTAAGTCAACACCCCACATATCAAATGGCCTGGTCGCCATTACAGGGGTTTACTCGGTCGTTGGGAGTTTTGGGAGGTCAGCAAATCTTTGACAGGTGTCACACTTCTTCACAAACTCTTTTACATCTTCTCGAAGATGAGGCGAGTAATATCACATGGTAATCAATTTTTCTGCCAAGGTACGAGCTCCTAGGTGGCCCCCACACTCTCCTTGGTGGACTTCATACAGCAGATTCACAACTTTGTCCAGGTGCACACACCTCAACAAAGGCCTGTTGATAGATCGTCGATATAGTTCGCCATTGACGACCGAGTACCTTGGAGATTTCCTTTTAATTTGACGAGCTAGGATCTCGTCAGCTGGTAACTCGTCATTTTCAATAAAAGCCTTCATCTCATCAATCCAACATCTGGGGCCGTCCCCAACACACATCATCTTCACTCTTTCGTAGGTTAGTTGCTCGAGGTAGGTCAAGTGGTGGCCATGCTCGTCCTCAGGGAGTTGATCGGTGGCCAGCTTTCAGAGCAGGTCTGCATGCTCATTGTTCTCTCTTGCAATTCTTTGAATGGCCCAAAATTCTAACTCTTGAATCATCTCGCCAACCAGTGAGTGATATTTCTGCAAAGTTGAATCGACGACTGCATAATCTCCCCGGATTTGGTTGACGATCAACTATGAATCACAATAAGCCACAATTTTGTTGCTCCAAAACACTTGGCATATTCTATTGCTGCAATGAGTGCCTCGTATTCCGCCTGATTGTTCGAGGCTTGAAACTTGAACCTTACAACTTCCTAAAAAACAGTTTCACTTTCTAGCTCCACCAACACAATTTCGGCCCCACTGAGCTCTCTAGTCGCCGACCCATCTGAAAAAAATTTCCAACATCCAACGGGCAAAGTCAGTTGCTCTGGTTGATCGTCAAATTGCTTGCCCTTGCTAGCTTTCTGGGGTGGCACTCTTTGATCGTCTTAAGAGCTGAACGATGTCTCAATCAAGAAATCAGCCAAGGCTTGGGCATGCAACGTCTTTCGTGCCCGATATTGAATGTCAAACTCCGTCAATTCAGTGCTCCAGTTCAGCAGACGACCAGAGCTTTCAGGTCGATGTAGGATCTTCCTTAGTGGGGCGTTGGTGTAAACAATGATTGGGTGGGCAGAAAAATATGCTCGTAGCTTTTGTCCTGCAATGACGAGAGCATAAGCAATTTTCTCTGCATTAAAGTAGCGGGTCTCAACATCAGACAAAGCTTTGCTCAAATAGTATACTGGCCTCTGTATTCCATCCTCCTCTCTTACCATTACGGCGGCGACGGCCTTGTCACCCGCCGAGAGATAAACATACAAGTCTTCCCCGGCTATGGGGCTACTGAGGAGAGGTGGAGAGCCGAGGTATTCCTTGAGCTGGCTGAACGACTGAGAACATTCCTCCGTCCATTTAAAAAAAATCCTTTGCACCACGAAGAGCCTTGAAGAAAGGCAAAGATCTTTCCGCTGATTTTGAAATAAAGCGACCCAGGGCCGCCACTCGTCCATTCAATCGTTAGACCTCCTTGATACATGTTGGCTCGGCCATATCCATCAATGCCTTGATTTTCTCAGGGTTAGCTTCAATCCCTCTTCGCGAAAGCATAAACCCTAATAACTTGCCAGCTGCAACATCGAATACACATTTTGCTGGATTGAGGACCATACTATTGGCTCGTAGGTTGGCAAAGGTCTGTTGCAGGTCGTCAACATGCTTCATTTTCCTTGACTTGACGACCATATCGTCTATGCAAGCCTCGAGATTGTCACCCAACTGTCCCTTGAAAACTTTATTAATCATTCTCTGATAAGTTCCCCGGCGTTCTTCAACCCAAAAGGCATCTTCGCATAATAATAAGTGCCACCCGCAGCTTGGAAGGCTGTCTTTGGAATATCCTCCTTGGCCATCTTGATTTGATGATAGCCGGAGTATGCGTCCTAGAAACTGAGGGTCGTATGCCCAGCTACAGAATCGACGAGCTTGTCAATTCGGGGTAGGGGGTAACTATCTTTAGGGCACGCCAGGTTAAGGTCCGTGAAATCCACACACAATCTCCATTTTCCGTTGGGATTTTTAACGAGCACAACATTTGCCAACCACGTCGTAAATCCAGCATCCACAATGATTCCTGCACTAAGCAACTTGTCAATCTCTTGCTTTATCGCTAACTCCTTTTCTGCGGAAAAAATTCTCAACCTCTTCTCCTTGAACTTCATTGTTGGATTCACCCCAAGTCTATGGACAACAACATCCTCCCTTATCCCTTTCATATCTTTGACCCTCCATGCAAAGATATCGAGGTTAGGTTTGAGTAGGGTGATTATCTCATCCCTCTCCTCAGTTGTTAGCTGAGACCCCAGTTTAATCTTTTGCTCAGGGTAATTTTGGTGGATGTCTAATTCAATCAGCTCGTCGGCAGGCTTGAGCTCAGGTGCCTCATCACGGAAATCCATAGATTCAATTACAACCTCCTTGATTTTCTTCTTGACTTCAGGGGTGAGGTCAGGCACTTCATCCTCAATTAGCTTATCCAGCTCTGCCCCCGAGTCCTGGTTGACCAAAAGCTACGTAGCTGTTGTTTGGTCGTCTAGGAATATCTCGTCTGTAAAACTTTCAGGATCGTCCCATCTGACCATTGGCTCATCAACACATTTAATCATCGAGACGTTGGAGCAGGAGGTTGTGGTTTGCTTAATCGATTTTGAAAACTTCACAATATGCTCAGGGTCGTCAATTTCAATGGTCCTTTTGCTCTTCAACACATACTCAAGGAATTCTGGGGCCGTCCCCAATACACATCCTACTCCCGAGCGTGTTGGGAATTTGATTCCCTAGTGAGGGACTGAAGCAACGATCCCTAGAGCAGCCTGTCCAGGTTTGCAAATATGGCATGGCAATCACTCACAACATCGATCACAATGAAAGTTACAGTTTGAATTGTTCTCAACGGATGGTCCCCAATATCGACGGGCAAGTCAATTTTTCCTTTAGCGTCTACTTGGTGGTTGGTGAATCCCACAAGATGACCTAAGTAGGGACTTAGCTGACTATCAGGTAGACCCATTTTTTGGTAGACGCTGTAGAACAAAATGTCCTTTGCCGCCCCTGTATCAATGAGGATCCTTCTTGATTCAGAGTTATCGATGAAGCCTGGGACGATCAAAGTCTGCTGACGAGCGATCACATTAGTTGACAACTCATACGGGTAAAAACTGATTACATCATTTGGAACATCTATTTTTGGAGGAACATGGGGGGCCTTCTTCAAATGGTATATGGCACTTTTGATTTGGTTCTTGCTTGATTCCTCAGAAATAACTAAGACCAATCTTGGCTGCCTTTCAGGTGGGTCATTGTTAGAGGCTCAGTTGTTAGTTGCTGGACGATCCATCTTTACATACTGGTTGAGGCGACCGTCATCGATCCACCGTTGTATGATCCTTTTCAAGCTAAAACATTCTTCTGTGTCATGCCCCCTGTCCCGGTGGTACTCACATTATTTGTTCATATTTTCCTTCCCCTTTGCATTGGGGTTCATCTTTGGTGCTGGTCCAAAATCAACATTGCTCAGAATTTCTGCACAGGATAATGTCAATGAAGTGTACGACTCAGGTACCTTCTCAGCTTTTTCCGACTTGTTTTTTCCCTTGTCTCCGGCCTTGTCTTTCTTAGATTTTGCCGCCTCGTCATTGACGGCGGCCTTCCCATCGCGTTGCAACTTCTTCTCTTCAACTTCGGCCACTGCATAGGCCTTGGCATTGAGGTCCTTTCTTGACTTGGTCGGGTGGACTTGAAGCTCGTAGTCCAAGGTTGAAGATACGATCCCATGCCTGAAACAGTTGATAATTTCACGGTCTGTCAAATCCTCGTCGATCTGGTCGACCAATTTCTTGAATCTTTTGAAATAATTCATCGAGCTTTCATTTGCTCCTTGAGTGATATTGCTTAGGTCGTTTACTGTCTAGCGATGATCTCCAGCAGTAGCAAACCTGCCCAAAAACTTCTTACGCATGTGTTTCCATGAATCGATGCTTCCCTTTGGAAGGCTTCTAAACCATCTCAGAGCTGCTTCAGTCAAAGTTCTAGTGAGAGCTTTACACATTACATCGCCTTGCCTTGAATACCTAGACACCAGTATCATCTGAGCCTCAAGGTGCTGCATATGATCCAAGGCACTTGTTGAGCCGTCATATTGCTTCAAGTCAGGTAGTTTGAATCCTGGCTCTGGTGGTCCCAATTCAAGCATACATGGTGCCAAAGGTTTCAATGTGCCAACATCATCCTCCGAGTCATCACTATCAGTGTTGTTCTTTCTTGCCGTCAACTCCTCAACCTTATGCTTGAGTCTGAGCACCTCACGCATCTCAATATCTCCTGCTTGGTCGGCGAAAGGAACCCTATCTCGACGATGTCCCCGGGAGACAGTGTTCGATCATTGCCTTTCAGTGACCGCAGGTCGTCGGGAAACCGTTCTCTCTGTTCTGTTACCTCTGGGAGGGGATGGTCTGTAAGACCTGGATTGTTCCCGTCCGCGAGGATGAGAGGGAGTACGGGTCCTTTCCTTGTAGCTCGGAGCTCGTTCATTATGCAGTGAGGGGGTCATTTGACGACCTCGATTAACTTGGCTCGGGTTTTGCTCAAGATTGTCATTTGCAGGAGGAGACCTCCGAAGCTCTCTTTCCGCCTTTTCTCATCGTTGCTGAGATAAGTGTCCTTCACTGCGAAGACGGTTCAGGTGCTCTCTGAGGTCTTGCGGCGGCACTTGACGATCGTTCCCGACAGCAACTTCTTCACGACGACCATCAGCCCATCTCTCGTTCCTTCGTCTTTCGAGCGTGACCGTATTATGGGATGCCTAAGCAGGTCGGTCCTCGGCCATTCAGATCAATTCGTTTTGGATCTGCAGGAGTTCGTGAAGGGTGTTTGCCCTTTCGACGAGAAAAGCGGTTCTGTCGAGAAGTGGGTTGGACGGGCCTCCCACATTTCGTACAGTAGCTCCTTCAGTCCTCCTTCCGGTTGGGGGTCGTCGTTGACGCTGATCTTGAGCAGACCTTTTCTCTCTTCTTCTTGCATCTGGGAGTCCAGTGTCATCCACAACACCATGTGACCTGGTAAACCTCATATTAGGGTTCCTAAGTTGAGGTGATGGAGGCCTGGGGTTTTCTTGGTGGCCTTGCTCAGGCGAAGGTGGTCGGCCATCATTTTCCGTTGACATGCTTGCTGTGTGTCCGTCTGACACCATCTCCAGGTTTTTTTCGGCGAGTTTCTATGCTTGGCTGAAGTCTCCGACAAACGTTTCCCGACAATGGAACCACTCTGATGATGCAGGAAATCGTTCGGGATCAGCTATCGAAGTCCAGCAGTAATATAGGTTGACTATGGAGACCTGCACACCACAAGAAATGAATCGTGAACTGCGCCGGGGCTTGTCCGGCAAGGCCCTCCGGCGTGAGAATCAGTGTGGGCTGGAGAAGGTGGTAAAGATATGGAGAAAACATGAGGGTGTGTGTATGCGTGAATAGTGAAGAGTCATTACCTTAGCCCAAGACACTGTTTATGTATTTATAGTGGATGAGGGGATTAAGGGTTTCCATCTAGACTGTTGGATTTGACTGTTGTCAACCGTTGGATTGGTTTTATTCCCATGTGTCCACGTGGCATCCTGCGATTAATTCGTATGAGCAAGGACACTGCTGTAACTGTCACGGATAATGGTTTGCTTTATAATGGAAAGTGTCACCTGCACAATGCGGCGCCACTGCTAGTTAGGTGGGGACATGTGCAGAGTGGTCCAGTGGAAGGTTTGAGTTTATCAGAAAATGGCTTGTTGAGCAAGCTATGTAAAACGACGACCTAGAGATGTATGTCCAGGATAGAGCTGTCAATTCGGGAATACGGGACGGGACGGGACGAAATTATGTTGTCCCATGACGGGAACGGGATGAGACGGGACGGGACAAAATGGGACGGGACTAAAATACTCCGTCCCATCCCGTCCCATTTACGGGACGCGGGATTCCGCGGGACCCATACGGGACTCGTTGACTAGGAGGGATAAGCGTTGACTTGGCGCCAAGGCCACGGCGAAGGCCAAAATCAAGCATTTTAGAACAGAAAATAGGTTGAAATTTTGTAAAGTTCATTTTAGTGAGTTTTGTACTACTGCATGCATAATGAGACACTCATTGTTAGAAGAACACAACAACAGAATGGATGAACACTATGATGCTCGAACTCTTTGGTTGACTAGGAGGGATAAGCGTTGACTATGACCTTTTCATTTTAGTGACTATTTTCAAGAGAGCACGTTGTATCCATCGTAATGCTGGCTTGTCTCTAAGGATCAATAGACTAATATATTTGCTACTCCTTCAATTTCTATTGGGTTGAAGACTCTTATTCAGGTACCGCTTGTAAATCTTGCTAATTATTCTAATTCGAAAGTATTGGTTATGTAGTGTATACTCATGATAATAATGGTAAGTGCGAGCCTATATCACAGAAATGCATATTACTAGGTTATGCAAATAGAATGAAAGATTATAGGTTGTGGTGTGAGCCTAATTCGCCTAAGTTGTTAATGGAGATAAACATTTTGTTTTCTCCTATTGAAGCATAGCTCTTTTTTTCATGAGCATGAGCATGAGCATGAACAGCTCAATGTCAAGGCAACTTTTTTGCATGGTCAGCTTGAGGAAGAAATAACCTGCATACATCAGCTGCTAGAGAAATTTGATATTCAAGGTAAAGAAGACCATGTTTGTTTGTTGAAAAATCATCATATGGCTTGAGATATGCGGGACGGGAACGGGACGGGCAGGACCGCACCATGTTGTCCCGCGACGGGAACGGGATGAGACGGGACGAGACTAAAATACTTAGTCCCATCCCGTCCCAAATCTATTGCGGGACGAGATGTCCCGACGGGACTGTCCCAACTTGACGGCTCTGCCAGGAGGGTCGTCACTTGATAGATGGATCGACGAGCGAGTGTCCGGGTGAGATACCTCGTCTTGGGATGGGCTTGGTCGCTCAATGGCGACGACGGCCATCCATTGTTCGACGGGCTACGACCCAAACTCTTGTGTCTATCCTTCGGGCTTGGTCCCTTGGTGGGCTTGTTGAGCCCACTTTGCAAGGGATTGGTTTGGGCTTGGCCCATCACAAATTATTTCGTTCAGATTTGATTATATTAAGGTTTATTGTTTGATTGACTAGTATGGATTACATAATTATAATGCTCCTATGTCTTCAAATTGATGGATATTTTTAGGATAAATGATGAATATAGTCCAAAATCATATGATCATCATCACATTATAATAAAATATTTTAATTTATCAATTTGGGATCTAAAATTACAAAATGTCATCGATGTTTAACAAAAAAAATAATCTGATTAAATCATTACCCTGAAGGCAATTAGCATGAAGAGAGCTGGACAAATTAATATGACAGTTAATTTGTTTTAATCACTAATATATAATACAATAGAGGATTGTTTTAACTGCCTCTTAGCTAGGGATAAGTGGTGGCTGAGATTGAAAGTTGAAAATCTGATCGAACGGCTGAAAATTATCCTCATACCCACGTCTCCCACGGCAGTTACTACTTCTCCAAAAATCCTTTGCGTTCTTCAGTCTTCACCCACCCAGGTATTTCACCTCTCTCTCTCAGTTTCTCTCTCTACTCCATCTCTCTGGTAACCCCCTCCCCACCGTTGGAGATCGAGTTGTCGTCGAGGGATTTGAGGTTGGAGGCCGGAGTTTTCGACAGAGATGGATTCGCCGGGGTCTGAATCGGGTACGGCGACGTCGACGATGCGGATCTGTTTCAGTTTCATACATATCGGAATAATGTTGAATTCGGCCGCCTTTGCCCTCCTCCTCCGGCCACCATAGGTTTTGCCCTTTTCTGATTCTCTTCTATTCTCTCTCCTCTCTCTAATTTATCGTTTTTTTATTATGAACGCTATTTTTTTTGTTTCTATTCTATTTAGATTTGAAATCCTCTCCGTTGTTTCTTTGAATCTGATTACTGAGTTATTGAATTACTGTTCTGTAGTGAATCATACTTTTCATGTTCCTAATTCGTATGTTATTCCCTTTTGACTCTGTCACCTCGGATTAATTTTATTTGTTTTTGGTTTATGTTAGATGATGCTTCCTCTTCTTATTTATGTTTCGGATCCTAATACTAGATTTTTTATTACTGGCTTTGTAGTAGTTTATAAAGATGGAATTTTAGTGCAATGCTTAATGGTATGTTTGGTTTCTCAGTAATACTAGGTTTTTTATTACTGAGTCCTTCATATCTTGAATTCTTTCCTGACTTTATTCTCTTCTAGCTTTTAATTATCTACATCTATTAAAATAGATTGGAGGGTCTCCTCAGAGTGCTGGTCTCTCCTTTCTTAATGGTAGAGTGCTCGGTAGACTGGATGATTTACGTCAGGTGGAAGCCAAGTACCCAGCTTTGTTGTTCAAACAGCAGCTTACTGCGTTTCTTGAGAAGATATATGGAATGATAAGAGATAATTTGAAAAAAGAGATATCTCCTTTACTTGGATTGTGCATACATGTATTTATAACATTCTTCGTTGTTGAAGGTTTTAAACAAAAGAGAAGAACAGGAGATGATGGCAATCAGGAATGATGTATATATATGTTTTTTGTGGCTAATGTGTAATTTTAGTCAATCTCGAGAATATACTTCGAGGGATTTTATGTCATCTAATCTCAGTTGCTTTTCAATGATGATAACCAACTGAAATTCGATGAAGATACTACTTATGCTTAAATCAGAAAAATATTTTTGGTTAAGTAAAGCTAAAACCGACACTTTTCATTAGTCTAAATATTAGTTGTTTTATTCCTCACTGTGTAAGAGTACACCTTGACCTTGACAAGGTTCAAATATCCAATATCTATACTGCGAGAATGTCCACATTAACATTCAGTTCATGGAACTATTTTTTGACTAAGTTATCTATTCTATTCAATGCAGGCTTCTAAGACATCTGGTGCAAGTTTAGTGAAAGGGCGTTCTCAAGCTAATGTTGTTGCTCAACAAACACTGATCGCTCATTGACAGAGTATTGTAAAAAGCCTTAATGGCTATTTGAATACTATGAAAGCAAACTATGTGAGCTCCGAAGCCGTTGTATGGATACACAAGTTATAATCGTATTTGTTAGGAAAATAATCATCATTTTTTTCTTTTGTTGCTTTACAGGTACCTCCATTCTTGGTCATCTTGGTCAGGAAAATATTCACACAAATATTTTCATTTATCAACGTGCAGCTATTTAACAGGTTCATGCATTAGATTATTGCTAATACCACCAGGATTTGGTTACATAAGATTCGCAGAACTATTGCTGATGGTTATCTCTTTTATGGTGGCAGTCTTCTTCTGCGGCCTGAATGTTGCTCATTCAGCAATGGGGAATACGTAAAATCTGGCTTAGCTGAATTAGAACAATGGTGTTGTTACGCAACAGAAGAAGTAAGTTATTATATCAGGGTTCGAACTTAGTACCTGCACTTGCATTGATTATCTTTTTCTTAAAAACATTTTTATTTTTTCAAGACTAGAGTCGCAGAATTACGGTCTGGAATGGAAGAATTGCAATCTCGACTGCAGGAAGCTATAGCAAGATATAATCAGTCCCAAACCGCATTAGGTGTGGCTTTGAGTCGAATCCATGAGCTAGAGTTCCCTGTGGAGGCACATGCTAATGACTTAGGCGGAGTCGAGGCTATGGAGGCCGTTGGGAATGAGAATGAGGAGGATCCCGAGGAGGATTCATCAGAAGAACCCGAGGAGGACCAAAATGATGATTCTAAAGAGGATCTTGAAGAATGAGAATGAGTAGTCAAGTTGTAGGAGGAAGGTTTAGTTTAGTTTGGTTTAGTTTAGTTTAGTTTAGTTCAATTTAATTTAGTTGATTTTTTATGTACTCCCTACAAATTTCATGTTTGTTTTATTTACTTTCTGTAAATATGTTTGTTTGGATCTGTTCTATTGGTGTTTATTTGTTATCTCTAAATATTTTGGTTTGGATTTGTTCGTGATTGCGTACTATCCCTCTTTCCATCTATTTAGATACATAGATGGAACATGTCACATTTTGAGAATTTTTATTCATTCTTTTCTCTTTTTTATTTTTTCCTAATTCCACCTATTTCTTCTTTTAACCCCCCCACACCATTTTCTTAATTTATTTTTTATTTAAATTGACCCAGATCATTTTGGGACTAGGACTTTATTGTTGTTGTTGTTGTTGTTATAGTTGGAAATTTTGATAATTTTTAGTTTTTAGTAGTTAGTTAAAATTACATTTAATACGTCATATAGTTAGCATGCGATTTCAGTTTTCCCACGTCTTTCTCTTTTCATACTATCTCCCTTTCCATACTGACCCATGTCAATGACACGTGCTTTTGAGTACTAGTGTAAATTTATTAGAGAGATGAAAAAGATATGACTTATGTTAATTTGTTTTAATCACTAATGTAAATTTATTAGAGAGATAAAAAAGATATGACTTAACTCTGTTTAGTCAATTTATTTTTTAATCGTGTTTCACTTTTACCATTATAATATATCCATCCCACTCGTAAAGAAACAAAATAAATCTTGCACGAGAATTAAGAAAAGTATATAGTGCATTAAGTGTTGTAAGTATAAAATGTTAGGTAGGAGAAAGAAATCGGTGTATGCAATAGTAAATGGATAGTTATTGTGAATATAACAAGTGGGTGTTATAAATAAAAAATTATTAAAAAGTTTCTATTGTGGAGTGTGTCTTTTTTAAGTGTGATATTCAAAATGAAAATTTGTGTCTTTTTTAATGAGTCGGGGAGAATATTAATTCTTTTTTCGTAAAAACCTTTGTACCATAAATATAATTTTCATTTTAGCCATTGACGTCACCGGTGAAGCCATGTATACGGCATGGGGTCACTTACCCCCTTCAATTTTGGATAATGTCCATCTTAATGCCTTCAAATTTTAAAAAATTTACTTCTTAGTACTAAAAATGAGAATTTATACATTTTGATCTCTTAATTTTATATAAAGTTTATACTAAATTATTATTTTGATCCCCTTTTATTCAAAATCTTGATATCCTAGCTATAATATTTATCCCTAAAGCAATCTCGACCCCTATTTCAAAAAAATTGTGATAAAATGTTTTTTATGGAGAAAAAAGTGCACTAGTAAATGTAAATAGACTAAAATGAAGTTAGGCAAAAAGATATTTGGGGAAAAAAATAGTAGGGACTAGGAGAGTTCGAGAGAATCATGAGGCTGCTGGTGTTGTTGAGCTAACAACAGGAAGCTCTTATATAAAACCCTAAAACAACCTCCTCCGAGACTACACTGAATGAAACACTTCCGGATAGAGCAAACCATCTTATCATAACTTTAAAAAAAAAAAAAAAAACCATCTGAAATATACATATAACTTATATCGATTCTTTAACTATCACCGGAAAAGAAAAGGTGGTCAACAAGGGACTCGCCCGTGGCGACCTCGGCGGCAACTCAGAAATCCTCTTTCCATCATTATCATAATAAATCACCCCTGAAAACTCCGGTGGCTGGCACTTCTCCCCCATCAAAATACCCTTTCGCCACAACCCATCCTCTTCTTCAAATCCATTTTCACCCTTCTCCACTTCAAATAATTCACCACTATCCCCCTTTTTATTGAACATGGAAAAAGGGCTCATAGCTTTGTTACTAAAAGTACTAATAAGTTGCCTAGGAGACCTTAGTGGCGATCGAGGTGGGAGTTTATGATCATCGTAACTTGATAAAGTGTCGTCGATGCTATCAGCAATCACTTGTTTTCTTGATTTTTTTCTGACGTGATTAGCACATAAGCCTACTACTACGGCCAATACGGCGGCGAATAGGCCGATTGCTAGTGGTATGGAACAAAATTTGTCACTAGAATGTGTTGGAATTGAACGTACCATTTTGGGAAGTTTGATGTTTTTTGAGAAATATAACGAATGATTTGAATTTATGAATATGTGTATTTATATGGGTGAGGTTTGATTTATTTTTTATTTTGGTAGCAGTTGGAGGGTAGGAAGAGACAATTTCAAGTCTTTAACAACTAAAAGTTGTTTTAATTGAAATCTTGTAGTAAATAATTATGAATATAGGTATTGGTTGATGTCAACCTTTATAAATTGAGGTCATTTAGACCAATTTCTTAAGGCCACATGGTTTGGACGTAATGGTTGTCACAGGGAGGTATAATAGTTGATGCATATTGTACAACATTTGTATACCAATATTTGTGACAATGTCACTATAATGTGATGTTGATTTAAATTTGGATTGATAAGTTTGATTATTTATTTAAAACTTATGAAATGTCAACTATGCTGATAATAGTTTACTTAGTAAATCGGATATGAATTTATCTAAAGATCTGACCCGAAAATTAAATTGTGTATATTAGGTACTATTATAAGCATACATTATATATATACTCCCTCCGTCCCAGACCATGGGTATATGAGGTGGATTTCACGCTTCTTAAGAATTTTTTTAAAAAATGAATAAAAGTTAAATACTCCCTCCGTCCCGCCCGAAAAGCCACAAAATGGACCTCGCACGCAAATTAAGGAAAGTGATGTAGGAAAGAGAAAAAGTTTAAATGTTGTGAGTATGAAAAATTAAATAGGAGAGAGAATGAGTGGGAGGAATAATTAGGAGAGAGAATATTGTGAGTGTAAAAGTAAAGTAGGAGAGAGAATGAGTTGGTGGAATAGTAATAAAAACTTTCCTTTTTGGGAAAGTATCTTTTTAAATGGGACGCCCAAAATAGAAATTTGTGGCTTTTCGGACGGGACGGAGGGAGTATGAGATAGGGAATAGTAGTTAAATGTGTGGTAGGGAATAGGAGAGAGAATGTAAAAGTTAAATACTCCCTCCGTCCCGCTAATATCCGCACACTTTCCTTTTTGGGCGTCCCGCTAATATCCGCACACTCCCTAAAAGGAAACTTTATATTAATAAAATATTCACTCAACCCCACTCATTCTCTCTCCTATATTATTTTAATACTCACAACACCATTATAATTTATTACACCCTCCACTCATTCTCTCTCCTACTTTACTTTTACACTCACCACATTTTATTAAAATATCATATTCCTTAATTCCCGCGCAAACAGTGTTAGTGCGGATATTAGCGGGACGGAAGGAGTATGTGGTAGAGAATAGGAGAGAGAATGAGTGGGAGGAATAGTAGTTAAATGTGTGGTAGGGAATATGAGAGAGAATGTATAAGGGTATAATTAATGAATGGTTTTTTTTGTAAATATATGAAGTTGATAAGGGTATAAATATATTCAAAAACTTGTCATTTATGGAAATGAACTCTTGGTCTGGAACGGACCAAAAAGGAAAGATGAACCCTTGGTCTGGGACGGAGGGAGTATAATTTATATCTTGAATATTAAATTTCGTCAAAGATAATTTTGGATTATATATTTAATTTTATTAAATAGATTCACTAGTACATATTTAATTTTGAAATGAAATATATTTGATCATATATTAATCAATAATATTTTATTTGTCTCAAAATTAATGTTTTTTTATGATGTCCCAAAGTCAATAGGTGATGAGAGGGTTCAAACCCTAGTGCTCACCGAGAGTGAGTCATGAATTTACCATTGTACCACTCATTTTCATTTTTGGAGACTGTCTTAAAATTAAAGTAAGAAAAATCAGATTCGGATTTCTAATATTATATGATCCATTATAATGCATATCCAATGTCTTGAGTGGGGCTAATGAGGGGCCAAGGAGTTGAGTCAACTCTACTAGATATGCGGAGAAGATGAATAAATGTTAGGTCATCTCAATTTTGGTGCAGCCATTGATGACTTTTGTGGGTTAAGGTTATAGGGTTGACTCAGTCTGCAAGTTGCAAAGGAAAACAAGTGTACAAGTCACTGTCTTTGACAGCTTTGTTCACTCCAAATGATCTTCACGTACTTTTGACCCCTTCCAACTTTTTGTTTAACACTACCTATCAAACAAGTGTACAAACCGGAAGGTTTATGGATGGCATGCATAGTTGCTACCGTCCATTTTGTGATACCTAATTAATTGACAAGAAGAAAAGCTAAAGAAACCTCTAACAACCCATGCTATACAATTCACACAATGGGTCCATATATGGTTGACAAATAATATTGTCATCTTCATCTCGAAACTACTGAAAATCTTCTTTGAAGTAATCAAATCAAGACTGAAATAATTTATTATTTCATAAACTTGGCCTGATTCCCTACAAAAAAACGCATCAGAATATAGAATTGGTATAAGAAATTCATCAATATATTTTTGTTCAAATAAAATCCATTAACGTTTGAGAAAATATCTACTAAATCCAACTTCGTATTGAAGATTTAACGAATTCCATAGTTAGATGTTAATGTGGACGCTTGAGGGATTATTTTTTGTTTTGTTTGACGTAAATCTTCGTCCAGAGTAAGTAGAACCCACAAGTTATAGTTTAACGGGTATTTATGTTGGGAAATTGATGGTATATGAGCAGTAATTGTTCCATATATAATGAAGAGAACAATATGCAATAATATTCATATGAAGGTAATAAAAGACAATAACACAAGATTTGTTCACCAAGTTCATGTCGCCGTTCACCGAGATTTCGGTCGCCGGCCCCCTATCATCAGGTTACCAACTTCCTTAGTGCCTTTTTGTTTAGGGATGATCGCCTGTGGGATGAGGCGGTTGCCTTCCCTCCCTTAGTCCACCTCTCAGTGGGTGGGGGGGGGGCTCGCACGACGGGCTATTAGCTCAATGCGTAGAGCAGGCTCCACGGAACAACCTATCCAAACTCTGTTCTCCCGTCATTTAGTTTGAGAAACTTTTCGCCCTCTACTATCAGGAGAGCGAGGAAAGCTAGCAGCTATCATAGAGGGATCTCATTCACTCACTCCCTCAAGAATATGAGGGCACTATCAAACCAGGGTATTCAATAATATCAAATCTGTTTTGTAACAATCAAAGCTTATGATCTCCCTCTAAAGTCATCCCCTTTATCTATTTAAACACACACTACACATATAACCCCTAATATAACTTAGGTTATCTATGGAATGCCCCTAAAGGCACCTCAAAAATCTATCAATGCCTTTAACTCTATTTGTGGATGTCACAGATTCTCTCTGATTAATTTCTCTAGATTCAATAATATTGGCTGACACTTGATTTATATAGGACCCTATAAGAACAAACCCTAAACCTTGTAGGAGAAGAAATCCCAAAATTTAGACAAAACAATCCCGGCCCATGAATTCGTCCAGCCAGTTTCATGGGTTGCCTATAGTTTCAACCATACCCATGATTCTTGTTTTCGGAGTCTCCATCACTCATCAGCTCGCTTCATGGCCTGCTCATGGTTTCAACCATAGCCATAATTATTTTATTTCCTGATTTCTTTCTTTCAAATTTACCCCTTGTCTTCATATCCTAACAATTTATGGAATTAGTCCCATATACTTTACTATCTCTATCCAATCAAATAGCAAATTTTCAAAATTTTTAGTCATTTATTTTAGGGCTTCAGACCCTATAGCACCTACCAGAAACTTATAAAAACCCAAGACATACTGAAAATTTCATATAAACACACGCTTTTCCCAGTGCGCTCTTATATATAAGGTATAAGACTAAAATTAATCTTATAACTTCAATATAAGAGTAATTTTTTTTTTTGGCAAATTGCAATTTAGGGTCAGAAGTCGAGGGGGTGTTCTCGAAACGGGGCCCCATATTTTTTTTTTGCCACATCAGGGCTCAATATCTAAATTTTTCATCAATTAAGTACTTTTTGACGAATTTCGTTAAAAACTCAGTTAAGTGACATGTGTCACGCATATACTGGACAAGTTGGACTAAATTGAAATTTAAATTAGTTATTAAGGAGTGAAATGTAAATTTTTAAAATTGATGACCGTTACAAAATATTTTTTTTAAATAATATTTTTTTGAAAATATAATATATTGTGAAAAGCTGTAATTTTTTTATAATTTTTAAAAATATGTTAAAATAAATGTTATAAATATAAAAAAATTGTATTTTTAAAGAAAATAGTATTTTTTTAAAAAAAGAAAATTAATTAATTTTTAACGTAAATCTTGTAAAATAATTTTTATAAATATAAAATTATATTTTTAAAGAAAATAGTATTTTGTTAAAACAAAATTAATTAATTTTTTTACAAAACATATGCTTTTCTGAGTTTTTATAAATAAGGGATCATAGAACAAAATAAACCTTTTATTTTATTGAATTTCTTTTTAATTCTTATATTATCATAATTTATTAAAAAATTATCCAAATTCAAATATTTAATTTTTTTTTTTAAAAAAATAATTAGTAAATTTAAAATATTGAAAAAAATAAAGATAATAGTTAATATGATTTAAAATAATTTAAGATATTAACTATTATCCTTTTATCTAATAATTTAAATTACTAATTATTTTGCTTCAAAAAAATTATTAATTATTTTCATAAATTAAACATTTTCACCACCATCAACCTTCATCTCCATCATCAATCCACCACCATCTCCACCACCATCAATCCACCATCTCCACTAACAGCCCTTCATTTTTCATTAAACCCATATTCAAATAAAAACACCCACATTAATTTTACCTTATCAAACACAAACATCACAAGAATCTTCATAATCAATCAGACTCAATACCCAATACCGGTTTCATACACCCATGAAATCCCAAAATGTGAATTCGGCCAACCTAAAGCCGATTTCCCGTTCCGCAAAATGAAGCACGTTATTTAGAAAGAAGAAAGGCGCGAAAAAACTAATCGAAAATTTTGAAAAATTGCCGAAAATCGATGAAGCGCCGAAAAAGTGGCCGGAAAATGAAAGCTCCCAATAATCTAAGAATCCGCCGGCGAAATGGTATAAAAACACCACCAACGAGCTCGAAAATGCTACTAGTTCACGAATCTCCACAAAAATTAAGATGAATCTCACCGGAAATGACGAAAAGACTCGCCGAAAATCACCAAAAACCAGTTGGCCGAAAATGGGGAGAGAGAAGAGAGAGAAGGTTTGATTTTGGGGAGAGAGAAGAGAGAGAAGGTTTTTTCTTCACCCCCACTTTTAATTTATTTCACTTAGCCCCTTAAATTCAAATATCAATGCAAACTAATCAAATCTGTTAATCACGTGAGTGGCACATGCTACTAAACTGTGTTTTTAACGAATTTCGTCAATAAATCCTTAATTGACGAAAAATTTAGATATTGAGCCCTGATTTGACAAAAAAAATATGGGGCCCCGTTTCGAGAACACCCCCTCGAGTTCAGGCTCTAAATTGCAATTTCCCCTTCCTTTTTTTTTTTACAGTTTTTCACATTTTCTTCGAAAATAATAAAAATCTCATATTTTATTAATCAGTCCGCACTCCGCACATATACCTAAGGTATAAGACTATAATTATTTTTTAAAATAAACAAAATATTAAACAGACTACTACAATACCTAAGTATAAGTGCTCCAATTTGAGTTGTTAGCATTTTCGTTAGAAAATTAACGAAAATCTTAACATTCCTAACATTTCTAACAATTCCTAACAATTATAACAAATCAAGGGCAAAGTAGGCATTGCTATTTAAGGTTAAGCCAAGAGAGGAATCTTAAAAAAGAAAAGAAATTGAAAAAACCCGAATTGGCAAGCTGAAAAACAGCAACCAGTTTGAATATTTTGAAAATATTCCTTGTATCCAAAGCCTGCAGCTGTAATTAATGAACAGTGCACGCTGAGGTTCCTATCCGCGCGGATGACTCTGTAATTTTCAGAGGGCTATAAATTGAGCCCTTCAGTCACAGAAATAAAGAGCCACAACACAATTCACAACAAAACCTTGGCGAAAATACTAGATAAAACAGTGAGAATTCCCTTGAATTGTCACCTTTTTCTCTTGATTATTTTTTCAAATCACACCCACTCACTCTCAAACTCAAAGTCTCAAACACAAACACAAGAGAAGATTGGTAAACTCTCCTTCTCCTTACCCTAAATTTCTCTCATCCATGCATGCATCTCATACTTTGAAGATGTAACTTGTTATTCTCTTGCCCTAGATCCAAGAGGATCACCATGGAAGTTCATCTCCATGGATGATCCTCTACAAGGATCAACATTTCTTTCAAAATTTTTTTTACTTCTTACAAACATATTTTCAAAACCCTAAAACCATTTTCATACATAAAATCTTGATTTCAAAGTTAAATCTCCCCCTTCCCAAGCAAATGAAGTGCTTAAGTCCTAATGTACCATAAGGATGACTTGATATAGTAGATTCACCACTAAAATGTCTAGTGACTACTAATCAAAGCCTAAGGAAATGGGGACAATCATGGATGCAAACCCCTTTTAAAATCACATTTTTCTTCTTGAGAAAGTTGCTGTCCAGTAGCCTTTCTCTAAGACTCTGTCCATGGTCTAATTTTTTGGACACAGAAGAACTTGGAATTTGGTGTTGACTATAAAATACTTTTTGTAGCCAACATTCATCTATTTCCAGACATATTTTTACTTTATTTTTTGCGTGAGTAAAACTCCTTTTTTCAAATTATTTTCCAAAGGTCAGTTCAACAGTCTCTGAAAATCCAGATTTCATATCTGAAATTTCCAGAAGGTTTTGGTCCATCAAATCATCTCCAAATGGAAAATCCTTTTGCAGAAACCTTATTTAAGGTGTTTTGAAAAACTTTCATTCTCGGACTTTCCCCAGATTTTGAAGTTTTAAAGCTCTTAAATCTGTTTTAAAATCAAGTGTCCACTGCCTTTTTCGTTCTGGCAGAATTGGTTTCCAACTTCAAGAAATCTTTTGAGTACCAAAACTCAACCCAAAAATCATACCAAAAATCATGGGACTTGTTTAATGTCTTATAAAGAGTTCCCAATTTTTGGTTTTCTGAGTTTGAACTTATTTTGGCCAAAAAAACACACTCACACACACACACACACACAAATGGTATTTAAGCTTGGAAGACTCGTTTTACGAGGCATTCCGGGTGAACACTAACGTTCTTCCCGGCGTGTAACGTGACCTACGAACCCAAACCTCTCATCTCGAGCATTTTTCAAAGTTTTGGCCATTAAAACAAAAATGGCGTGGCGACTCCGTGTTTTTCGATTGATTTTCAAAGAAGAGAAAAATACCAATCTTTTGAAAAATGGCAACATCGTTACAGTGACGACTCCGCTGGGGACAAATAAGTTTTATCTTTTCAAAAAAAAAAAAAGAGGAAAAACTTTTGTGGGTCAAGCTTCCGTCCCGGCATTTGAAATCATTTGTTGTGTGTGTGTTGATTTTTCACATTTTCGTGTTGTTTTTGGTCGCCTCGAAAAAGTCAAAATTTTGACTATCGGACCCGTTGACTTGAATTTTGAATTATGTGCTTATGTGTGCATTTACTTTTAAAAAAAAAAGGATTTTCAAAAAAAAAAAAATCATTTTCAAAAAAAAAAAAAAACCATTTTGTGCATGCATCATACTTTTTAAACACATAAAAATTTCTATTTTACTCAGAAAAAGAAGATAGACTGCTTGCACACTACGCGCACTTGGCCTTACACTGCACACTACGTCCTTAACCCGGGGAAATCCCAGTAGCAGCCCGTTTGGCCTTATTACGCCTCTCGATGCGAGCACGGGACTACCCAAACATCCCATGGAGCCTCGTGTCGACCATGCACTTGTCCGTGACACACTTTATCTGAGACCCGGTTGGTTTTTAGTCTGGTCTGTGTCATGCACTGTCTGTGTATAGACCTTTCCTTTCAAGCCTTAGTCGGCCTACCAAGTCAGTATCTTTCGGGACCCTAATCAGTCGAAGTCCTGCCAGTTTTCCGTCAAGGACTTTGACCAGATATTGACTGGCGCCTTGACTTTGACTCTGACTGACACAAATTATACACTGACTCCCAGCATGACACTGAG
Source organism: Adenophora triphylla var. japonica (assembly GCA_022495995.1). Classification (NCBI taxonomy): domain Eukaryota; kingdom Viridiplantae; phylum Streptophyta; class Magnoliopsida; order Asterales; family Campanulaceae; genus Adenophora; species Adenophora triphylla. Next base: position 184,363 of record JAFEMH010001617.1, on the reverse strand, counting down.
TCATCAAGAATTAACGATCATTACATGCCTAATTACGGCCAAAATGACGACGGGTCAAGATCAATAGCGGACATTTATCAGTCCAAATCATGTCGACTTTTTGTCGAGCCCTCGGACATGATCTTGACCTTTGACGTCAGCTTTGTCCGTAATTTACATCGAATGCTCGTTAAGACTCGATTACCCGTCAGACTTTTAGGATTGATTTTCTTTTCGGTCGATGGGACCCGCTTGCCCTATAGGACCCTCGCCCGGGGTTGTTCGCCCTGGGAAGTCGAAATACAGGTGGAATACGAGGGGCTTATAGACGTAGTGATGGGGCCTACTGATCCAGGATCCAGAGTAGTTTGCGAAAAAGAAGAGCAATCTTTTCCAACCGATTAGGTTAATAAAATACGTTTTAAGTAAACAAGAACAAATAACTGCATGTTGCATGAGCCCAAAGCCCAAACACCTACCTTCCTTCATTCCCAGACATCTGAACCCTCGTGCCTTTCCCCCGCAGCTCCTCACAAAGCTTGGTTTCGGGCACCGGGTCACCGTTTGATCAGTTGGGAAGAGTCAAGCGCATCGTCAGCTTCACCGTTTGTTCCGACTCCGGGTTTCAGAATGTCTGCATCAGCTGGTAATGATGGGGACAACGTCACTCCGCCTCCCGGGACCCCTCAAACAGAACAGCAATGGAATCAGTTAGCCGAACAGATGAGACTGCGACAAGAAGCACAGCTGAATAGCCTTATGGAAGCCATCAAAAGCCATGGTTTGGCCGCCAGTCTCAATCCCAATGGCACTTTTACCGTGAAGAAGGAAGAAAATCCTCCCCCCACTCTCCATAGTCCCGGATACGTCAAGGTGCCTTCACCAGATTCCTATGTATCCACCGCCGGAACTCCTGCCTGTCGATTGACAGGCCAGCTAGCCCCCAAGCAGCAATTCAAAATACCACCAGTCCAACAACAGTCAGGGATGGAACAGTTCGGCATGCCTCAGCAGTAGTCAGTGTCCTCTCACTGATAATCTGGTCCCGCGTAGAATCGCAAGGGAAACGGAGATTGGGAAACAACGGAGGAAATATGGTCAGCCATCAAGGCTCTTGAAGAACGTCAGAATAAACAGCAGGCCTGGATCGAAGAGGCCACTCGTCATTTCGGAACACTGGCAATCCCCCAACTAACTGGGGCTCCCCTGAAGGACAAATATGTGCCTGTTTTCCCAGCTCCTAACGCCTCTCGTTACTCGGCAGAATCCGACCCTTTGCTCCCCAGTGAGCCCAACAGCCAGTCTCCCCAGATTAGTCCAACTCAGAGTCATTCTAGCACAGCTCAAACCGAGTTCCCAAACCCGCCGCCAGTTTTTGAGCACATTTGGTGGGATATCTGTGACTGCCTCGACTGTCTTGAAAGGGACTACCAGGATTGGATAAACGAGGACCGTCCCCCTAAGAAGAAGAAAGCTTCCTCCCATCAAAAATTAAAAGAAAGGTTCGAAGGCGGGGATACCAGTGTGGGTACACTTGGAGAGCCATCCGGAGGGTTCGATTACTACGTACTCTACTCCAGCCAGTCCTCCCTTCCTCCAGGCCATGTAGCTCTAGAACAAACAGAGGCTAGAAGGCCGAAAAGTTCTGCCGACAACAGAGTTCAGACCTTGGGACACAAGAGCACTTCAGATCTGGGAAATTTCTTGCCCGGTTCGAAGCTTCAATCCCTACGGGATCAGCCAAGGTTCAATTTGTCCAGCTTCCAAGCACATACCGGCAAAGAAAGATCAAAGCCAGTTTGGCGTTCGCACTCAATCAATATGCTGACCAAGGGTGGCAACCGCTACAAGAAGCCTCGGCACAACCCTGAGGCTTCAGCAAAAGCTTTACCTCGCAAAAGAAAGACAGGAAACAGACGGTTTGATGGCTCTCTTTCGCCAGATAGAGACCAAATCTACGATCCTCGACTATATGGTAGTATGATCACCTTCTGCGACGAAGACCTGCCAAGAGATGCCTCCGGACACAACGAGGCCTTGTACATCACTCTCCGGCTCAACACCGTATCACTCCCCGGAGTATTGGTGGACAACGGATCAGCCGTTAACGTCCTTCCTCTCAGCATGATGCGGGCCCTACGCATCAACGAAAGGTACGTGATCCCATCTACCCGGACTATCAAGGCCTATGACGGCACGTCTCGCCCCATCTTGGGGATGGTGACTCTGGAGCTCCGGTTCGAAACTCAGATGGTGCCAGCAAAATTCCACGTGATGGACATTCAGTCTGAATTCACAGCTCTGTTGGGATGCCCCTGGCTACATCACATGAAAGCCATAGCGTCCACCCTCCACCAATGCGTCAAATTCATTAATCGGTAGGGAGATCTTGAAGTCATCAGAGGGGATAGTTTCCTCATAGGGAACGAAGGCGGGAGCCGTGTGCAGTGTGCACGCATGACCGAGACGGCAGGGCTACCTCCTTCAAATCGACCAAGGGACTATCAGGGCAAGTCTCGTCGGAACCCTCGAATCCGGCGATGCCGGCTATGTCAACGCACTCAGCGGGCGGACTACGAAGAAGTTCGATACATCAAGTTCAATTGCCATTTCCAACATTTGGAGGCATACTGGAAAGAAACAATGAACACCGCCATGATACGGGCACACAAACCCCCAGTCTCCAACCACAGATTTGTCAGCATTCTCCAAACCCACTCTCTGACCCTGCCAAGCAAAAAGATTTTCGTGATAAAGGTCGACAAGCATCGTCATACTCGACTCGAATCTATGAACGTCGTATGGGACGTCCTCCTCAAAGAACTACCCGCTAAGCCTTTCCGCTCTAACATGGGGCATGAGATTTTTCTAGCAGCTCCAGCAGCGCACCAAGGTTCAAGACGTCCTTACATCTGGATTGAGCGGTCAGTCTGCGACGAGTTAGAATTCTCCAGAATTGAGGATGCGGCTGATCCGCAAGCAGATCCTTATATTCATATGCTCAGTTTTGAGGATAGTACCAGCCCCGATCTGATCTACTTTGGTTCAGTCAAAGAGATGATAGCAATGATTGAGAAAGGAGGTCAGAAACAGCACAATTCCCGAGTCATGAGGCCACAGACAGCAATGCCATTGAAGAATTGGGAAACTCTCTCAGGCCCATCCGCGAACAAAGAGGAAATGATCACCAAGCTTGGATTGGTCCCCCGTCCCTTTGTGTCAACCCATGTCAAGTCCTCCGAGTCCCTCATTGTCTAGTTCGAGTCGCTAGAGTCGTCCGATGGCCTTACGCCTAAAGACTGCGAAGTTGTAGCCAATGCTGTATTTCCTTTCATTCTCAATGAAATGATGAATCTTTCTGAGTATTCCTTGATTGCCACTTTAACTAATTAAAAAAAAAAGAATTTTTAATAATGATTCACTAGATAAAGAAGCAGACACATTAAATAAAAAAAAAAAAAGAAGAGAACAAAAAAAATCTTTAAGCAGGTTGTTCGGAAAGAGGAAAATCGAGCCCAAGCTGCCGAAAAGGTTTTGACAAGTGTGAATCTGGGAACTTGCGGAAGAGCCTAAAGACACGCAGATTGGTAGTTTCTTCAAAGGAACTGAAAAGGATGCCCCACAAAATCCTACAAAGTTCTCAACTCAAAGAAAGTAGCCCTCTTCATCAAAGAGAACATCATATGCAGATACGGGTTGCCAGCCGAAATCATCTCAGATAATGGATCCCACTTTGAAGGGGAATGCGACAGGCTGCTGGCGGAATTCAGAATAACCCATCACAAGTCATCTCCCTACAGACCCCAAACAAAGGGAGCCGTTGAGGCAGCAAACAAGACTTTGAAAAACATCATCCGGAAAATGGCTGTCCGAGGTCGAGATTGGCCCGAGAAGCTTCACCTTGCTCTCTGGGGCTACAGAACATCCGTCAGAACGGCAACCGGGGAAACACCATTTACTCTCACCTACGGAATGGAAGCCGTACTCCCAATCGAGCTAGAAATCCCCTCACTCCGGGTGCTGTTGGAAAGTCAAATCAATGAGGTCGAGTGGCTTCAGAGTCGCCATGATGAGTTGGCCCTGCTAGATGAACGACGATTGAAAGCCATGAAACATATCCGAGCTTACCAAGGAAGAATGGCCAGAGCCTTCGATAAGAAAGTAAAACATCGGGAGATCCGAGAAGGTGATCTCGTTTTGAAAGAAAAGCCCCCAGTCCACATCAACCCGCTTGGCAAATGGGAGCCTGTTTGGGTCGGGCCATATGTCGTCCAGAAAATCTTCTTCGGAGGAGCCATGCAACTTGCAGACCTCGACGGAAATCCTTTTGTACACCCGGTGAATGGCGGCAATAAGTCACAAGCAGATACTACGCGTAGAACACTAAGTCAAAAAAACAATAAAAAAAATATATAAAAAAAAACAAAAGAAAAAAAAGAGTGCTAAAAGAGTAATACCCAACTAGGTTGAAAACCCGAAAAGTGGCGGCCTAGGTAAAAAAGCAGGCTGCACCAAAAAAAAAACAAAAAAAAAAAATATATCAAAAAAAAAAAGAGAAAAAAGGAGTGCTAAAAGAGTAATACCCAACTAGGTTGAAAACCCGAAAAGGGCGGCCTAGGTAAAAAACAGGGTTGCACCAAAAAAAAAACAAAACAAAAAAAACAAAAAAAATTAATCGGGTCGAATTACGGAGACCTGAGCCTTTTAGTCCGAAGGGAACGTAGGCAGCCGGAAACGGTTCGGTCTAAAATACAAATAAAAGACATACTTTGTCATCGACACATTGATCAGACCATGAAAGCGTCTCGAAAAACTTTAAAGCAATTTACATATTCATTACAGTTAAAAAACTTTTTGATGAGTCTAAGCTTAGTTCACTCCTACGAATTACAACCTGCTAAAAGAAACTAAGATACATAATAACTAATGTGTCTGCTACGACAAGAAAGGGATACTCAAAAAACCTCAAAATCACCCCAAGCCACTCGTACTGGCTTCTCCCCTCTTCTTCCCTCCTCTTCGGGTCTTCTTCTTCTGCACTGGAAAAATGTCGGTTTTCCGCCTACCAAGCTCTGGTGTAGGGACAGGATCTATCAAATCCGCGTCTGTCAGGACCTTAGTAGCCCTAGCCTCATCTCTCATCTCCTGTAGCCGAGCTGGCAACATAGGAGTCCTCCTCTCCTGTCTCTTGACATAAGCCTCATAGTCGGTCACGGCGTCCCCGCTCCTATCATGAGGGTTGGCCCTCGCCTCGGCCCTCCTCCTCTCCGAAACTGTCAGGTCCTCCGCACCAACAATGGCCTCACGCCGTCTCAAGATAGCCACCTGAGTCTCCCCCAAATGCCTCTCGTACCAATCCAAGTACCAAGTGGTCAGAAACACGTGTCCCGGACGCCTGAGGATAACCCTGGAAGGAAAGACGTCATACCTCCATGCTCGGAAAAGAAATGAAAACACCGAAGGATCATCCATAGAAGCAGAAGCCACCACCCTAGTGGCTATATCCTCAAAGACCTCCAAGGGAGCCTGCTCCAGGCCAAACTGTCTGAGAACCAGAGACGGAATGTAAAAACTGGACTGAGAAAGCCCCGGAAGCAGAACCACATGAGACCCATCCTGAAGAACTCTCCGGAGTCTCTATCCGCCAATGAGGCACCGACCACTACGATGTCCGCGGTCTGGCGAAAAGCCATCCAACGCTCCCATGAGCCCTGATCATCAAGATTCACGGTAACCCCTCTCCTGGCAAATGTCCAAGGTTTGACCGCATCGGAAGTTTCGCGAAGAACCCCCAGGCGCTCCATCAGCCACATAGTCAAAGAAACGGGCGCCCAGTGCATATACCGCCTCCCGGTAGCCAACCTGTCAAGAGCATGAAGAGCCTCTCCCAGGATCAAGGGCACAACATCCCGGCCCGAACGGCAGTGTACAACCACATCCAGCAAAGCCCGATGACAAATCCCAAAGGAGTAAACCATGAACAAATTACCAAACACGCAAAGTGCAAAGGCATCCCAATAGGCATCATCAATCAAGCCTAAGCCCCTAAATCTATCAGGAAGATCAAAAATGTCGAAATGATCAGGACCACGAATCATACCTTGTGCTTCCTCCGGGGAAAGATGAAGAAGGTTGCACAACTTGTCAACGAAAGAGGCTCCTCCGGGCAAAGGAATTGCAATCTCTTCCACCTCGGGACCGCCAAGCAAAGCCCGAAATTCTTCAACAGTCGGAACAACTTCATTGTAAGAAAAGCAAAAAACATGCCTCCTTGTATCCCAAAAAGAAGCGGAGGCCCTCAAGAGATCATAGTCCGGAACCAATTCTTTGAGAGACCACAAGCATTTTACCTTGTACCTTTCTTCAAAAATGACCTCCTCTCGTGCATAATCTCCCTACACCACTCCTTGAACTTTTCAAAGAATGACATTTGGATTTCTTTTGACAATTTTAGAGAATTTTTGGGCATTTCCATGGCTTTTCTCTCTTCTCTCCCGAAATTCCAGTTTGAACTGGAGAAGATGAAGTTTCAGGTGACATTTATGCCCTAAACCAGATCCAACCACCAAAATAAATGAAAACGCCGTAATCCACCCCTATCCGCGCGGATGACAATGTCATTACCGAGAAAAAAAAAATCTGCAATGCCAGTTTAAGCTATTTGGACCACGGAGGAATATTTCGCTCGAAACACGTGCAAAGCCCGTCCAAACAAGCTTCACACTCAAAACCTTCACACCCTTGCCAAGAAACCGGGCTCATGAAACATTTGCATTCATAATAGATAAAAAAAAAAACAAAAAAGTAGATTATTACATTCCAAAAAAAAAAAAAACTAGTTCTAGATCATTACATTCCAAAAAAAAAAAAGTGTGCATGAAAAAAATAAAAGTGTATCTGTCTAAATAGGTACAATTCCAGAATCAATCAAAAATAATCAGTCAGAATCCTCAGTGGCTGGCCCTTTCCTCCGGTCCCTCTTGCGGCTCGGGCCCGCCTCCTCAGTAGTCATGAATGTCTCAGGCTCAGAATCATCATCCTCGTCTCCAGAGAGAGGCTCGCCTGGATCAACCGGTACGCCACGATAAAGCAAGCCGAGGTCCGCAAAGAAGTCATATCCAAACGTGAACGCGTCGGACTTCTGGACATGCGAAGAAGTCCCATCGTGGTGCCAAACGTGCCCCTGCCCGTGCAAATCCCCGAGGATGACGTGGTCCGGAGGAAGCTCCATGTCGGGATCTATGAGAGGAGAAAGGGGTGTCTCGGTAGAATGATCCGAAGGAATGGGGGAAGTCTCCCGCTCCACAGGTGTCGGCTGTGCATGTCTCGCTCTGCCCTGAGCATCCCCACAAGCAACCATCCTCCTGAGGAACCTCTTGGCCCCAATCACCTGCTTTGTCAGCTTCTCCACAACCACAGCCGGGAACTGCATGGAAACAAAAGCGATGCGAAAAACGATGATGCGAAAGAAAAGAAGAAGAAACAGAAGCAGTAAAAAGCCGTACCTTCATATCCGGACGAGGCCGAAAAGCTCGTGGGACACGATCAGGGACAGGAATCTGCACCCTCAATCTGACCCCATCCTGGACATATGAAAAGTCCGATCGAGGGTACCGCACGATCCCCAACCCCTCTCTCTCAAGAACCTGGGGCATCCTCAGCCTCCTCAAGACAAATCTCGAATACTCCTCAATCGCCATAAACATCGAGAAGTGCTGGCCACCTCGATAGTCGCCCCAGGTCTCCGATCTCTCACTCGGGTGCATCATGTCAGCAGGAGGCTCCGCCGGTGCCATCAGAGGCGCACCCTCGCCATGCTGGCGCGTCACTCTCTCCCCCAGATAATACACGTCGCAGGTCAAACCTCTCAAAATCCTCCGCTGCACGGTCCATCTCTCGGCACCCTTCAGCTGCTCCACCTCGAAGCGGCCCCAGGGGTAGAAAATCATCCCCTCATCCGTCTCAGCCCTCGTCAAAGGCAGGCAATCCCTGTACTTAAGGGTCGTGCGCCCCCTGGAACCTATCTTCTCCCGAGCATGCTTGCTCCAGGAGAGCATGGCCGGATATGCCCCGATGTGCTCCGCCGGCTGTCGCCACATCGTGACGTGAAAGAACTCCAGAGCCCATACCTGCGAAAGGGAAAGATCCCATCAACTAAGTGCGAAAAGAACAGTGCGTGCTTAAGGGAAAGAAAAAGCAGAAGCTTATACCTCCAGAGGGAACTCAAAGCACTTCATAGAACTGACAGCCTTCCGGCTATACCGATCCAGAGCAAAATATAGCTCTGCCAGCCCTGCCTCTCCCCAAGACACCTCCCCAGCCGTCTCCACATCCTCTAACGTCCTCAGAAAAGCGAACACCGCCGTCCCCTCGGCGTGTCCAAAAAGTGTGCTCAAAAAAGCAAACCATAGAAAAGCCCTGGCAATCTGCCTGGCTGTGCCACCACTCTCATCCCGGCCTCGTAGCTCTCAATGCTCTCCACGATCTTCCCGTGGATCACAGCATACTCCATACCCATCCCCTTTTTGGGAATGGGGGTAAAGCTCAGAAGATCCTGCAGCTCCAGGTCACTGTAGCCATCCCTCCACTCAATGCTCCGTCCTTTAAAGGACAGGCCTGTGATCGCCGCGTAATCAGAAGGTGTGACCGTGGCCTCGCCCCAGAAGAAGTGAAATGTGTGGGTCACGTCCCACCAATGCTGTGCCAAAGCGAAAATCAGTCCCTTACTCTTGGGGAACTTAGCCAACCCCCTCAGACACTCAATAAACTCGTACAACCCAGTCCCAATGACGATCTGTCTCGGACTCATCAAAACTCCTCTGCCCAGGACTGGAAGCCGGTCCCACAGGTCAACCACGGCCTCCACTGACCCTCGAGTCTTCAGCTTATTCAGCTGCTCCGTCACAAAACGATCTCCACCCTGCAATGAAAAAAAAATGTCAAAAAAAAAAAAAATTTGCATTTGCATCAAAAAAAAAAATAGGAGAAAGCCTACACATGCATCACAAAGTTCTAAAGAAAATTCGGCAGCGTAACGGCATACAATGGACTCAGCCCTATTTTTCTCACAAAAGAAAAGATTCTTCAGCAACCATCATTCATCATGCATTTAAAAAAAAACATGTCAATAACATTGAGTCAACGGAAGTAAAAACTCCGTCCCATTTTTCATAAAATAGCATGCATAAGCAATTTCCCACAATTCATTCATCCAATCAACGGGAACGAAAATCCGTCCCATTTTTCAAAAAAAAATCATATCTTTTTACAAAAAAAATGCACGCATAAATTCATATCATTCATATCAACATTGCAAGAATCCTACATGCAACAAAAAAGTCCGCCTCGGATTCGGCCAAGTCTTCATCATCTCATATTTCAAAATGGCCAAATGCCCATTCTTTTTTCAAACAAAATGCATATTCGGGTTACCCATATACTCATTACAACATGCATATCATCAAAGTCAAGATTCAAGGTCTAAGAACACAAGTTTTCGAATTTTCATTACAATTTTCGGACATTAAAATATATATATATATATATATATATATATATATATATATATATATATATATATATATATATGGCGAAATGCCCATTCTTTTCAAGCAAAATGCATATTTTGATTACCCATATATTCATTACAACATGCAAAGCATCAAAATCGAATTTCAAGCCCAATAACATTGACTTTCGAAATTTTCAAAAAAAAAAAAAAGAGAAAAATCACAAAAATCAATTTCAAATGAAAAATCCACAAAAGAAACGGAGAGATTCGAAGTATACCGTGCGAAGACTCGGATCAGTGGCCCAATGTTGCCACGCATCGGGATACGGCTCCTCCGTAATCGATTGCGAGAGTGAGTAATGCCTCCTCATTCGAACGAGCTCTAATCGCCTCTCCGCGACCGGGCCGCGTCCTTGGCCTTGAATGGCAACTCCCGCGTGTTCCATTGCTCGAAAATCGAAGAAAATCGAAAGATTTCGAAGCTTCTAGGGTCAACAATGGCGGTTTTGGCCCTTCTCTCTCGTCTCTCTCTCGTGAAACTGGAAAATGGGGAAGAGGGAACCAAAAAGGCCACGGCCTTTATTTAAACCAATCTGGACGTCATTCCCCTCCGCGCGGACCAAATTGAAGGGTCAAAAAGACCATTTTGCCCTTTAAAATTTCAGGACTCTGCAGTTTAGTCCCAAACTTAACAGACCAAAGTTAACCAAAGTTAACACCCACTTTCAAAAGAGCTTCAACGGCAGTAAAACGTAAGTCCGATTTCTCCGAGAAAGATAACGGAATCCCGTTTCTTTCATCTATATCATCAACGGCAGTAAAACGTAAGTCCGATTTCTCCGAGAAAGATAACGGAATCCCGTTTCTTTCATCAAATTCATCAACGGCAGTAAAACGTAAGTCCGATTTCTTCGAGAAAGATAACGGAATCCCGTTTCTTTCATCAATATCATCAACGACAGTAAAACGTAAGTCCGATTTCTCCGAGAAAGATAACGGAATCCCGTTTTTTTCATCAAATTCATCAACGACAGTAAAACGTAAGTCCGATTTCCCCGAGAAAGATAACTGAATCTCGTTTCTTTCATCAATTTCATCAACGGCAGTAAAACGTAAGTCCGATATCTCCGAGAAAGTTAACGGAATCTCGTTTCTTTCATCAATTTCATCAACGGCAGCAAAACGTAAGTCCGATTTCTCCGAGAAAGATAACGGAATCCCATATCTTTCATCAATATCATCAACGGCAGTAAAACGTAAGTCCGATATCTCCGAGAAAGTTAACGGAATCTCGTTTCTTTCATCAATTTCATCAACGGCAGTAAAACGTAAGTCCGATTTCTCCGAGAAAGATAACGGAATCCCGTTTCTTTCATCAAATTCATCAACGGCAGTAAAACGTAAGTCTGATTTCCCCGAAAAAGTTAACGGAATCCCGTTTCTTTCATCAATTCCATCAACGACAGTAAAACGTAAGTTCGATTTCTCCGAGAAAGATAACGAAATCCCGTTTCTTTCATCAATTTCATCAACGGCAGTAAAACGTAAGTCCGATTTCTCTGACAAAGGCTAACAAAATCCCCAGCGAAAGTTAACGGAATCCCGTTTCTTTCCCCATTATCATCAACGACAGTAAAAACGTAAGTCCGATTTCTCAGACGAAAGTTAACGGAATCCCGTTCCCAGCAGCTTTCGAACTACGATTGGCTTGATTCCTCTTAAGGATACGTAGGTAGTCTACCATAGGTCCAGCCACTCGACCAAACCGGTCATCCCCTTTCCCGGCAGCAAACGTAAGACCGGCCCCCTTCAAATGAAGTCCACCAAAGGACCATCAATCCCAAATCTTTAAGGTCTGAGGCACCTAAAACGCCATCATCCAGGTTTGAGGCACCTAAAACGCCATCTTCAAGGTCCGAGGCACCTAAAATGCCATCTTCAAGGTCCGAGGCACCTAAAATGCCATCTTCATTAAGGTTCGAGGCACCTAAAACGCCATTATCATCAAGGTCTGAGGCACCTAAAACGCCATCATCAAGGTCTGAGGCACCTAAAACGCCATCATTACCAGGTTGACATCCTAAAACAGTCACTCTAGGGTCAACATCGAAAGACCCAAACTACGACTGGCTTGATTCCTCTTAAGAATACGTAGGTAGCCTATCATTAGGTTCAGCCACCAGACCAAAATGGTCATTCCTATCCCCAGCAGAGCGGATATACAACTCTAGCCATCAGACCAAAATGGTCATGTCCTATCCCCAGCAGAGTTTCTTTCGGCAATCGGCTCGAGAACTCGCTCGCGGGTTGACATCCTAAAACAGTCACTCCAGGGTCAAAGACCCGAACTACGACCGGCTTGATTCCTCTTAAGGATACGTAGGTAGCCTATCATTAGGTTCAGCCACCAGACCAAAAATGGTCATTCCTATCCCCACAGAGCGGATGCTCTGAACTACAGCCATCGACCAAAATGGTCATGTCCTATCCCCAGCAGAGTTTCTTTCAAAGAATCGAGCGTAACTCGCTCGCCAGGTTGACATCCTAAAACAGTCACTCTAGGGTCAAAGACCCGAACTACGGCCGGCTTGATTCCCATTCGGGATACGTAGGAAGCCTATCGCTAGGTTCAGCCACTCGATCACTTGATCATCCTGTCAAATATGGAGCCTTACTCTTATCGACGACCCCGCTTCCTTCGAAAGCGTCGTCGCCGAGGGGCTACTGTAAGTGCTCCAATTTGAGTTGTTAGCATTTTCGTTAGAAAATTAACGAAAGTCTTAACATTTCTAACATTTCTAACAATTCCTAACAATTATAACAAAGCAAGGGCAAAGTAGGCATTGCTATTTAAGGTTAAGCCAAGAGAGGAATCTTAAAAAAGAAAAGAAATTGAAAAAACCCGAATTGGCAAGCTGAAAAACAGCAACCAGTTTGAATATTTTGAAAATATTCCTTGTGTCCAAAGCCTGCACCTGTAATTAATGAACAGTGCACGCTGAGGTTCCTATCCGTGCGGATGACTCTGTAATTTTCAGAGGGCTATAAATTGAGCCCTTCAGTCACAGAAATAAAGAGCCACAACACAATTCACAACAAAATTTTGGCGAAAATACTAGAGAAAACAGTGAGAATTCCATTGAATTGTCACCTTTTTCTCTTGATTATTTTCCCAAATCACACCCACTCACTCTCAAACTCAAAGTCTCAAACACAAACACAAGAGAAGATTGGTAAACCCTCCTTCTCCTTACCCTAAATTTCTCTCATCCATGCATGCATCTCATACTTTGAAGATGTAACTTGTTATTCTCTTGCCCTAGATCCAAGAGGATCACCATGGAAGTTCATCTCCATGGATGATCCTCTACAAGGATCAACATTTCCTTCAAAATTGTTTTTACTTCTTACAAACATATTTTCAAAACCCTAAAACCATTTTCATACATAAAATCTTGATTTCAAAGTTAAATCTCTCCCTTCCCAAGCAAATGAAGTGCTTAAGTCCTAATGTACCCTAAGGATGGCTTGATATAGTAGATTCACCACTAAAATGTCTAGTGACTACTAATCAAAGCCTAATGAAATGGGGACAAGCATGGATGCAAACCCCTTTTAAAATCACATTTTTCTTCTTGAGAAAGTTGCTGTCCAGTAGCCTTTCTCTAAGACCTCTGTCCATGGTCTAATTTTTTGGACACAAAAGAACTTGGAATTTGGTGTTGATTACAAAATACTTTTTGTATCCAACATTCAGAGATTTCCAGACATATTTTTACTTTATTTTTTGCGTGAGTAAAACTCCTTTTTTCAAATTATTTTCCAAAGGTCAGTTCAACAGTCTCTGGAAATCCAGATTTCATATCTGAGATTTCCAGAAGGTTTTGGTCCAACAAATCATCTCCAAATGGAAAATCCTTTTGCAGAAACCTTATTTAATGTGTTTTGAACAACTTTCATTCTCGGACTTTCCCCATATTTTGAAGTTTTAAAGCTCTTAAATCTGTTTTAAAATCAAGTGTCCACTGCCTTTTTCATTCTGGCAGAATTGGTTTCCAACTTCAAGAAATCTTTTGAGTACCAAAACTCAACCCAAAAATCATACCAAAAATCATGGGACTTGTTTAATGTCTTATAAAGAGTTCAAAATTTTTGGTTTTCTGATTTTGAACTTATTTTGGCCAAAGAAACACACTCACACACACACACACACACACACAAATGGTTTTTAAGCTTGGAAGACTCGTTTTACGAGGCATTCCGGGTGAACACTAACGTTCTTCCGACGTGTAACGTGACCTCCAAACCCAAATCTCTCATCTCGGGCATTTTTCAAAGTTTTGGCCCTTAAAACAAAAATGGCGTGGCGACTCCGTGTTTTTCGATTGATTTTCAAAGAAGAGAAAAATACCAATTTTTTGAAAAATGGCAACATCGTTACACTAAGGTATAAGAGCGGGTCAAAGGGTATGGTGGGTTTATTATTTTTTAATTTAAAAATGAAAACAAAAATTATTAACCATTGTACTCCTCTACCTAAGATATAAGAGCGGGTTAAAGTGGTGTTGAGTTTATAAGAAATTTTGATTTAATTTCAGGGGTATGTGGGCTTTAATAAAATATGTGAGTTTTTATAGGCGCTTCAGTTTGGGCTGAAGGACTTAAAGAATCAAACCCTTCATGTTAAGAGAGGAAATATATACACACATACTCCCTCTGTTCCGCTTAAGTTGCAACATTTTGCCATTTTTGATATTTCACTTAAGTTGCAACATTACCAAAAAAGGAAACTTTTTATTATTTTTATAATTCTCCACTCATTCTCTCTCTTCCTCATAACCACTCATTATTCTCCACTCATTCTCTCTCTTCCTCACAACCACTCATTATTCTCCACTCATTCTCTCTCTTCCTCCCAACCACTCATTATTCCCCTTTCTTAATTTACGTGCTTCAACATCTTTGTTACAACCTTAGCGGAACGGAGGGAGTATTGGATACTCGCTCCGTCCCAGTGAAGATCAAAAAATTTGTCACATGAATTAAGGATAAGTAGGAGACATAATTAATGGAGGAGGTTTTTGTGAGTATGAAAAATAAAATAGAAAAAAAAATGAGTGGAATAAATAGTAAATTAATTGGTGTTGTGAGTATAAAACTAAAGTAGGAAAAAAAATGAGTGAGAATAATAGTGTAAAAACTTTTTCATTTTTGACTGTCTCCACTCATATGGAAGAGCCAAAAAATAAAATAAGTATACACTAAGGCTCCGTTTATTTCGCCGTAAAATATTTTTCGGAAAACGTTTTTCGAAAACTAACTCGTTTTACGCCGTTTGGTTGAGCCCCCGAAAAATGTTTTTCGGAAAATAACTCGTTTTCCGCTGTTTGGTTGTTTTCCGAAAAATGGAGAAAACGTTTTCCGGAAAACATTTTACGCCCTTTCTAAGTAAAACGACTTACTGACCTTGTCCTAAGTAAAACATTTTTCGAAAAATGGTGCTCCTCATATACAACTCATATTTCACAAGGTACAACATAATAATAATAATTAAAAAAAAAAATACCCCTACCCCACCCCCCACCCCCAATTTTTTTTTTTGTTAACGCCCCACCCACCCCCTACCTACCCCACCACCCCCCACCCAAAAAAAAAAATTTTTTTTTTTTGTAAACCCACCCACCCCCCACCTCCCCCCCAAAAAAATTTTATTTTTTATTTTTTTTGTAAATGCCCCACCCACCCCCTGCCTACCCCACCCCACCCCACCCCCACCCCCCGCCCTCACAAAAAAAAATTTATTTTTTTTTTTAACCGCCCCACCCACCCCTTGCCTACCCCACCCCCCACCCACCCCCACCAAAAAAAAAAAATTTAATTTTTTTTTGTAACCGCCCCACCCACCCACCCGCCGCCATGTTTGCCCCAAGCCCCCTCCCCCAAAAAAATTTTTTTTTTTTTTTTGTAACTGCCGTCACCCACCCCCTACCTACCTCACCCCCAAAAAAATAAAAAAATTTTTTTTGGGGGTGGGTGGGAAGCGGTTACAAAAAATAAAAAAAATTTTTTTGGGGGGTTAGGGGGTGGGTGGGGCGTTTACAAAAAAAATAAAAAAAAAATTTTTTTTTGGGGGGGGGGGGGGGGGGTGGTGGTGGGGGGTGGGGGTGGGGTAGGCAGGGGGTGGGTGGGGCGGTTACAAAAAAAAATCAAAAAAATTTGGAGGGTGGGTGGGTGGTGGGGTGGGGTAGGCGGGGGGTGGGTGGGGTGGTTACAAAAAATAATTAAAAAAAAAATTTTAATAAAACATTTTACGCCCTTTCGAAAATATTTTTCTTATCAAACACCCGAAAATATTTTACACCCTTTCTCCGTAAAACATTTTACGCCTTACCTCCGTAAAACATTTTACAGAAAAACATTTTACAGGAAAACATTTTTCGGAAAACGTTTTTCAAAAAACGTTTTACGTCGAAACAAACGGAGATTAACATGGGTGAGAGGGATTATATATTAGGGGCATGTACAATTTTACTGAACATCAGTATTTTTTTTGGAAAAAAAAAACATAAAACCTCCTATTAAAATCTTTTATGTTAAAAAAATCAACAAATAATTCTCCTTTCAAAAACATCCTAAAATTAGATATTCAATATCAAAGAGTCCAAAATTTAACGATTTAGCCAATGCCATTAGATTTGAGAATTCATATTGATTCAAACATGATTTACATTTAAATTATGAGTTATAAAAAATAAAAAAAATTCGTCTTGAGCAATAATAAAAATAAATATTCAACTAATTATGCTATTAATATTAATAAAATTGTAGGACTAACAAAGTAATAATTTCAATACTAATTCTAAAATAATAATGATGATAGTGATAATTTTTGTATTTTTAATCATGTTTTTATTTATTGTGTTATATTTTTGTTATGAAATTTAACAATTACATTATATAAGAATAACACAAAAGTTTTCTAAAAATTATTAGACATGTGATAAAAAAATTATCTTATTATTATTATTATCTTATAGTAAAAATAATATTTTGTATTATTATTAAATTCTAATTATTTATTAATAAATGATAATTTTACATTCGTAACATCTCACTATTTAAAAAAACAAATTTCATCTATATAAAAGCTTCAAATTAAGATATTAAATTCTTAATTTTTGGGCTTTTAGGTATTGAATATCCAATTTTAGGATTTTTATGATAAAAAAATTATTTATTGGATTTTTGGATATGAAAGTTTTTTAAGGGACTTTCTAATATTTTCGCCTACTTTTTTTTTTTAATTGTGGTTTCTAAAATATATAGCTCATGTTACTGTGAGATCTAACTTACAGGCCTCAAAATATATACTCTCTCGGCCTCATTTGAAAATGCACTATTTTAAGTGTCACATTTGAAAATACACAATTTAAAAGTGGAAAGTTTTTATTACTTTTTTATTCATTGTACCCACTTGTTTTAATTACAATAACTATTTAATTATTATTTTTTAGCTCACTTTCTCTCTTTTATATCACTTTTAATACTCAAAACACTTACTTTACTATATATTCTCCTTGATTTCCGCACAATAGATGATTTTGTGAATTTTCGAATGGAACGAAAGGAGTATGACATTAATATAATATGTAACTCATGTGAAAGTTTTTTCTACTATTTAATGTAGCTCATGTTACTGTGATATATAACTCATGTCTTGTAATATGTAACTGATTTACTATATTATTTTCATATGTTTCTCTAGTGAAAAGAAAAAATGTAAATGTGTTATTCAGTATAATGTAACTGTATTAATCAGTGATAAATCTCATGTTGATATCATATATAATATATAAACCAAAACTATTTATAGCCTCCAGAAAAGGCTACGTTAAAGGCCACGTCAGCAATTCCATTTCCAACTTATTTTTATTCTAGATTTTAGTTTAAAAAATATAGGCTTTATCAAAAATGGAATCTAAATCTGATGTAGTCATAATTATTTCATTAAAAGATAAGATAAATATAGGCTTTATCAAAAATGGAATTCAAATATCAAATTGGTTACAGTTTTGTTTCATACGTTTTTTTTTAACTAGGATAAGTGTTTTTTTTTTTTTTTTCATAAATCTGAAAAAATTGAGAAATATTTTTAGGTTAGTAACAGTTTTTCCCAAATTTTATATTTCGAAATTTTAAATAAAAAAAAAAAAAGAATCCGGAGCAAAAAGAACTAAAATATATTTATTTCGAAATGTTAAAAAACATAAAACTGTAATTTTATATTTCGGAATTTTACAACAGTTTGAATTCAAAGCCACTAATTTAGGAATGGATTTTTTATTTTTATTTTTGAAAGCAATCTAGAAAATTAAGCAATCATTATCACAAATCCAAATATTTTAATCAAATCAAATTCAAACTATTGATAACGTTGGAGCCAAATTAGTTATTTAAATTCATCACTGATCTAATCTCCACCAGCCCTATAAATTACCCAAATTCAATCTCACTTCTCACTGATCATTGTTTACTTGCCAGAATGGAGAAACACTTCCAGGAGATATTGCAGAGATTGAGGCTTATTGTAGAATCTTTAGAACAGCTGAGCGGCTTCATGGTGCATTAATGGATACATTGTGCAACCCAGTGACTGGGGAATGTAGTGTTTCATACACTTTCCCATCAGAGGATAAACCACTACTGGAAGATAAGATAGTGTCTGTTCTTGGTTGCATGATATGTCTCTTGAATAAAGGAAGGGAAGATCTTCTTTCTGGGAGATCCACCATTATGAATTCATTTCCCATTTCAGACGTCAATACAATGGAGGATAAGCTTCCTCCACTTGCCATTTTCAGGCGTGAAATGAAACGGTACTGTGAAAGCTTACATGTTGCTCTTGAAAACTACTTGACACCTGATGATTCTCAGAGTTCGGATGTATGGAGGAAACTTCAAAGACTGAAAAATGTGTGCTATGATTCTGACCTTCCCCGTGGGGATGATCAGCCGCCTCAAACCCTGTTTGCGAATTGGGGTCTGTTTATTTGTCCACATCAAAAGAAGACATAGACTCGCTGATTCCGAGGTTGCCTTACGGAGAGGTAGCCGGTTAAGCGAAGAGAGTACGGGCTGGTTGATAGAGAAAGGGTTCAAAACCATTGTTGATGCGAGAGCGAGTACATTCGGGATAATTTTTATCAATTAGCATTGGACAATGCTATTTTTTGTGGGAAAATTGAGCTGGTCAAACATCCTGTGGAAGTTGACACCGCACCATAAATGGAGCAGGTTGAGAAGTTGGCAGGTAGTATCGAGATTCTAGGAAAAAGCCATTGTATCTCCATAGCAAGGAAGGAGTTTGGAGAACTGCTATGGTTTCTAGGTGGAGACAGTACATGTCTAGATCTCCGGATACAAGAACAATAAAACAGTTCCAGATTCCAGCGAGCCCAAATGAAATTAAAGCTTTTAAACATGAAAAACAATCGGTGATTGACAAACTGGACTCAAGCGATGGTTCCATTGGAGGATTTCCCAATGTAGTCCATGTCAGAAAAGAAAAGAAATATCTGAGTAGCAATGGAGAGTCTGACGGCATAGAGACTATGTTAACACAGACACTTGACAATCAAGTAGGGGCGCCGGTGGATTTCTGCTGCGAAGTCAACCCTCTTGACTCTCAGTTACCTCCTTCCAATATTTTCTCTAGAAAAGAGATGTCTACATTTTTCAAAAATAAGAGTATCTCACCTACCACATACTTCAGCTATGAACATTCAAGATTGGAGTTACAGTCTAGATTAAAAGAGAACTATAACGGTGCAACTCAAATGGGTCACCAAACAGCAGTAAATTTCAATTTAACCATAAATTTCGTATACAGTTTCTAGAAATCAATAGAAATTCGAAATTTAAAATAATTAGTAATTTTCGAAAATTTAAAATAATTAGTAATTTTCGAAATTTAAAAGACATGCCAGAATAAATTTCAATTTAACCATAAATTTCGTATACAGTTTCTAGAAATCAATAGAAATTCGAAATTTAAAATAATTAGTAATTTTCGAAAATTTAAAATAATTAGTAATTTTTGAAATTTAAAAGAGATGCCAGAATAAATTACAATTTAACCATAAATTTCGTATACAGTTTCTAGAAATCAATAGAAAATCGAATTATTTGAAAATAAAAAGTATTATTCATTTAACTTCTATCTAAAATTCAAACTTGGATGGATAAGTGATGATTTTAAATTCATCTATCTTAAAAACTGATAAGAGATAATTTGACAATGTATTATCGGTTAAGGATACAATTCATATCCTACTAAATATTCATTTTCAATGACAAGCAAACATTTATTACACATTGAATACCGTGATATGTTAAGCAATTTTACACATTTTTATTTTAAAAATAAAACAATTAACTAATTTAACTCCATGAATCAAAACAATTCAGGCTTGATGCACATAAGCCCATAACAAAAAAATTACCCAATTCAATATTTCACATCACCTCAAAAGGTCATTAATGATATTTCACATCAAATATTTACTGATATGTTACATAGTAGTGTATATATATATATATATTAAAATTGGTGAAAAGAGATATAGTGATTTCATGTGGATAATTTTTTGTTAAAACTCTCATTTGTAAAGCCACATCACTATAGACATAAAATATGTACATACAACTTCTATATAGATAGATACATCATACATAGTATTATCTTTAATACATTAGTACATTTTAATACTTTGTGTATTGTTTTTAGATTAAATGGAGTGTTAGCAAATATCCCATTCCACTATTTCATTTTTATGTTTTATATTTTATTTTAATTTTTTGCAAAAGTTATATTTATACAATGTAAAATTTCGTCTTAAATTTTTTTAATAAATAAAATTTATAACTTATTTTTCTATATATTATAATCCCTCCATTTCAGCTCAGTGGAGACCAAAAATTTGGGCATACCGATTAAGGAATAATGAAAGTGTTGTGAGTAGGATATATTAAATAGGAGAGATGATGAGTGGGAGGAATAGTGATTTGATTGGTGTTGTGAGTGTAAAATTAGAGTAGATGGAGTTGGAGAGAGACTGAGTGGGGGTAATAGTGAAGATTCCTTTCCATTTTGGATAGTCTCCATTGAGCTGGGACAAATCAAAAAGAAAATAAGTCTCCACTGAGCTGGAACGGAGGGAGTATATGATTTGTTATTTTATTTTTATTTATTTTTAGTCAGTTGTTAAATTATTAATATTATCTAAATATATGTTCATTAATATTTGAGTTTTTTAGATTATACAAATTTATAGATCATTTATGAAAAGAAAAACGCATCTTACTGATATGGACAACGATTCCATTAATTTATCGCAACGATCTTCTCAACGATTACCATTGACGGATATTTTTAATGGTAATTTTATTATTTACTTTATTATTATTTTAGCATATCCATTAATATCATGTGTATAAAATTAAATTATAAGAATGCATGATTTTATATTTATTTTTTTTACTATCATTTTAAATGAATTTATTTTTATTTTTAGTGGACTTATCATCGGGTAGTCATTTGATTTCACCGAGTAATCATCAAAGTTGTATTACGGCTCAAGGTAATATGTAACGACCCTGACCCTAGGCACCAATTTCAGTATTTTATTATATGCTTTTAAAAATTTATGTTAACTTTATGTGTTCATTTATGTCTTTAATTTCTTATTTTGAGACAAGATGGTTGAGAAATAATTTGAGGATCTTAGGAATTACTAGAGAAAGTAAATAAAGCATCTTAAAGGAAAATAAAAATAGAAAATAAATAAAGGGTATGATGAAGTTAAAATGTGTGGAATAATGAATTAGAAATGAGGGTTTAAATTAAATGTGGGAAGTCTTTATTTATTAAAGGAGTCAACTTATTTTAAAATGGGTAAGCTTTGAATTATTTAGAAGAGGGGGGCCAATTCCCTCTTCATTCCAAATCCCTCCAAGTGTCCCCTCTCCTCTTCCCCCTACTCCCTCAAATCCGGCCCCCCCTCCCTTCTCTTTTATCAAATTATTACTCCACCTCCCTTCTTCCTCCTCCCTCCTTCATTTCTTATACTTTCCCTAGAGAGAAAGCTTTAGAATTCCATGGAAGCTCCCATGTCCAAGCCTTGAAGCCAAGCCATTCTCCACCATTTTCAAGATCAAGAGCATTTTTGGGTTTGGATCATCTAGAGGATCAAGTCAAGCTAAGAAGATCAACATTTTATTCTAAAAACCTAAAGTGAGTTATTATGACTTCTTTTCTTTGTATGCTCATCAATGATTTGATGTTGTTATTGTTATTGAAATGATTGTTTAATGCCTTAGAAATCTTCTTGGAAGTTGAGGAATTGATTTATCTTATGGAAGGATGTTATTGTTGATCAAGAGTGTAAGAACATAGGTTGATTCGGGATTAAAAAGGGTTAAGCTCGAAATTGGTAAAGGAAGTGGGTTGAGATTAATGTTCATGAAAGATGATCTAGAGGGTTTGAAGTGGGTGGAAATTGTAGTGATAAATAATCTAGAGTTACATTATTTTGAGTTTACATGATTATGTTGAACTTGGTAAAGCTAGGGTTTCCTCTTGGTGTTCTTAAGATTAGGGTGGATGAAAAGAAAAGGAATTGAAGTTAAGAAGAAAGAGTTAGAAATTAATTTGAGCTGGAAATCGCCTTGGGCGGTCGCCCATGGGGGCTTGGGCGGCCGCCCATCACACCAGAACTCACCATTTGCTTGAAAACCCTCTTGGGCGGTCGCCCAAGAGGTTTGGGCGGTCGCCCAAGAGGTTTGGGCGGTCGCCCAAGACCCCAGAAATCTGAATTCAAATCTGAACCAGAATTTGTGTAGTAACCTTGTTTGGTCCCTTATAGATTGTGACTCCCACTTAGTAAATTGAGCTTGAACCTTCATAGAGGCCTTGTCTTATTGTATAATGAAAATGTAGGAATGGTTTACGATACATAGTGGCCTTACTTACTCCATATCTTTGGTGAGTAGTTGCAATAGAGTAGAAGCTATAGGTTTCACTATTGAGCTAATTGGTAATGGGTATGTATCACCTTGTGGCATTAGATTCAAGTTGTGGAATTATTGATTATATGGGTACCTTAATATCCTAAGTATGGACTAATTGGCAAGTGTTATGTGTCATCCCAAAGTGTGGATTATGTGTTATATAGTGGTGTTATATTCCAATGGTGGATTATATGGCATGTTGATTTTATGGTATTAGGTGTGGATTATTTGGCAAGTTATTGCATTGTTATTCCAAGTATGGATATGTTTACTATGTGGTTGTATGGTTATCCCAATTGTGGATTTATTTGTTATCATTCATATTTATTGATGATACTATGCATAGTGTATTAAATGGTTGTTGCACTATAGTATTGATTTGCATGAGTATACATTACCATGTCGTTATATGATTATCCCTTTTTGTGGATTATAATTCAAGTATCTATTATGTGCTTGAATGTGTTTATGTTCGGGTGGGTATGATGAAAGTCAATCAATTATTGATTTGTTCTATAAGTGATTGAAGGTTCATCATACGGTGACCCTCCCTCCTCTGTGGCCACAGAGCGGGGTGCTAACGATCGTATTGAGCATGAAGAAGCCTTTGGACTGTTGCGATTGTTGTACAGAGGGACGATATTATTATTTTGGATACTCTTTTATAGGTATCTTTTCTTATATGGATCTCTGGGGTATGAGTCCTATAAGAGGTGAATGTGCTGGAGGCAATTCACCAAAGAGTGGAGTTTTACTCCCACGTTGTACGACTTATTGTTCAGACGGGAAAAGGTAAAATGAGGTAACGTAATGTGTTTACCGCTTCCATAATGTGTTATGTGCTACCATGCTATGTGTTGCACTTTGTTGGCATCTTGCTGCATTCATAATAGCTCATTGAGATTTATTCTCACCCTCTCCCTTCTTGTTTTAGATTCCGAGACAGGTGGTCCGACCAAGTAAGGGCGGAAAGGAGTGTAGAAGTGGTATTTTGGGTATTGTCGGGTTATGTGTAGGTTGGTGTAGAAAGTGATTGTTGGCACAATTATTTTAAAGGGTTTGTATTCATAAACTGTAATTCTATATTATATTCGATATCTTTTTGTAACTAAAACCGTTTATTACTTTTAAGGTTAGTCAACTCTTCCTCCAATGTGGAAAGGAGTAGAGTTATTTATAAATGGTTGTGTTTCTGTTTGGAAGTTAAATCAAAGTTTTTAAAGTTTAGGAGATTTGGCTTAGTTTGAGGACGCTTCAGCTCGGGACACGTGTAGGTTCCGGGTTGAGGTCTTCACAGTTGGTATCAAAGCCTGGTTAGAGTTCTCGGGTAGAGTCTAGCTGAGAGAGAGTGTGTGATAACTGACGTCGAGGGTTTAATGCAGGAAATTGTTATATGACAGAAAAGGATAATGACCAACCAAAGGAATCAAGGAAAGGTGAGTTATTGAAAAGATAGATTTCCCCACCATCATTTGAGGTAATTTACCTGTCTCAGGAGTTAGGGTTCATACTTTTATAAATCCCTGTTCATTCATTCTCATGTGGCATTACATTTCATCTTTTATTTGCATAATTGGCCTAAAAGTTGCCTTATGTGTTGGAGGTTCTATTCCTACGGGAGAGTACCCTGAATCATTATTGTTTATCATGGTGATTATGATTTGGGAGGACTGTCGCAAGAAGCGAGTCTCCTTATTTATGTTTGATTTGCCTCCGTGGGTGGTAGAGGCGGATGAGTCATTATTGCTATTTTATCATATATGCATAAATGTCGAAAGTATGGCCTAAGGAATTTGAAGGTTATTTGAGTTGTGTGTTATCTTGATTCAAAAGAACCTTGAGTTCTCTCATGTACGGTGGTAAATGAATTGGTGAACTCTTAGTTTAGAATTGGTCTATGGCCTAATTAAGAGTGGTTTATGTTTGTATAATTTGCGTGAGTATTTATACATTGGTATCTTGTGGTGGAGACTAGATATATGAAGACTAGTATTGAAAGTGATAGTCTAAGTGAGATTATATGAGTTATAAATTATCGCGAGTAAGAGATCTTATGGAACTAATATATCTTTGCCTTAGGTGCTAAAAGTATTCTCTAAGGAGAGGTTGATTGAATTCTTGCTACTAAATTGAATAGGAAATCCGATATTTTTGTAAGTAATATCACCCTATAAGTTGACTAAGTGGTGTTTTTCAAGTGAGTTTCAAAAATGGGTTTTCATCAGGTATCATACCAGGGTATTGAAGCTGAGTGGATATAAGTCACTATTTCGGTATTCGGATCCCTAGATAGAGTATACAAATTGGGATGATGGAATCGATGATTCAACTTAAGAAATTAATTGATAAAGAAGATAACTAGCTTAGCGATTCTCAGTAAGGATAAATTGTTACTGTATTTAGAAAAGATGATACTTGGTGGTTATTCATAGATTAGAGAGATCTCAAATAGGTATCTGTGAAGAATAAGTATTCGTTATCCCTTGTTGATGATTTGTATGACTGATTTTAGAAACTAGTAGGATTGCCAAATGGTTATTAGTTGAAATTTTCGGAGTGTTACAATTTGAGAAAAATTGCTTTAAGGGTATACTTAAGACAACATTTGTATCTAGTATGACCGTTTTGATTTATGGATTGTGTTGGTTATGGAGAAGTAAATAGGGTAAATATGAAGAAGTGTAATAGATGTAGTTATTGGTGACTTATAGGATCAACTTCAGAAATTGATAATATATGTATAGGATTGTTTTGAGAATTGATTATCATTAGTTGAGTAAATAAAATGAGGATGAATCTTATCGGGAGACAGGATACTTTAGGATGGTTATATACTATAGTTCGACTTAGTTACGTGACTCATATGAGGAATTAGTGTGGTGCTTGAAAGATATTGACGTTATGTGAATTTTGAGTTGTTGATGGTTATCGAGAGTTAAGTTAGATTATACTGTAATGTTTAATTGAAATTCGAAATGATTGATCTATGTGAGTTCCAATTATATTTTCTCGATTTAGAAATTATGGTATTTGATTGGGAACTAGATGTTTTACAATATGTTGTTGCTAAGTACAATACCAATATCAAAGGTGGTGAATAGATGACTCAAATTAAATAAAAGTGTTGAACTTTCAACTCGAGGAATTATTGAATCGAGGATGGTTTACCTAGTTTATAATCTTAATGATTGTTTTAAGTGTTATTTATCGGGATAGTAATAGTATTGCGAGATTTTGTTTTCTTAGAGAGAAATTAACTAAGTATAAATATTATGAGTGGTGGCTATACTATAAATAGAGGTCAATCAAGAATATTATGTTAAAAATTGTTTTAAATATGTTTTAAAACTTGGGAATATATATATTGGACCTCTGTGTAAGCAATTGTGCTTTTCGGGGATAGTTTGATTTAATAAGGTCAATGAACAGTTTTTTTGTGTGCATTAAAATCTGCGAGTAATTTAATTATCTACCACTGGTATGGGACGGTTGTAGATAATTAAATCACTCGAGCTATTTGTTAACGTTTTGATCTTTTAAAAATTTCTTAAAGATTTTGAGTGGGTTAGTTAATTAAAACTGGTATGGGCCGGTTTTAAATAAATAAACCATTCGAGTCTCTTTAGATCTCTTTTATATCTATCCTTTGGAATCCTAAAGATGTTGTAAAATTTCAAAGACATGTTATTTTAAAGTTATAGTACGTACAAAAGCAAGTAAAAAGGCAACTTATTTTCCCTATAGTGATTAATTGTATTAAAAGTGTTGATCCAAGAAATGATTGATAAATTGTGGAGTTATTATTGTGGAAGTCACAATAGACTCGATTTTGTTTTGGAGTTGGATCGGCTCCGTTGTGGGCGGCCAACCATTCAATTTGAACATTGATTTGTCACTAGTCCTGAACATAATTGGAACTTTGAATTGTGATAATAGAATGTTGAAGTTAGAAGATTTATTAAAATATTTAGAGTTCTAGGTTGAACTTGAGAGTTTTAACACTATAGATTTTGTGAATTAGTTACCTTGGGAGTAATGAAGGAGTATGCTATTTTGTTATAGAAAATTGAATTACATTTTCTACTCGTTATATATGTTTATAGCTTGATGAAATGTTATTAATAAAGTCCTCTCATATGTTAGGGATAGTTTGATTGTTTAAACCCCATAGTATTAAAAGGATTGGATAGTCATTCATTCGGGAAGGATCCATTTGGAGTGTAGGAAGGCCATTAAATTTAACCTTGTGAAAATTTGAGGAATCATTACTTATTATTGAGAATATGCTACGGCATATGCGATGGATGTTAGTAGTCAATAGTACGAATGGTTACCGGTGGTAAGTGCGTATAATCGTAGTTATCATTCTAACATTGAGATAAAACCGTATGAGGCATAGTTTGGGAAGAAAATATCGATCTCTAATTTGTTGGGTTGAAGTTAGAGAAGAAAGGTCTAAGGTAGATTGCCGCCAAAAATTGTTAATCCATTTGAAGTTTTAGAAAGGGTGGGTGATTTGGCTTATAGTGACTTGTAGCAAATTGTAGAGTATTTGAAGTTTTAAATGTGATATTGTAATGTATTGGGTGACCTAAGTTGTAATACTTTAATTATTTATATTTTCATTGGGATCGTGAAAATTCGTGTTAGTGATATTTGCATAGTATGCTTGGATCATTAAGTGGTAACATCACATTATTAATGGAATTAGAAATTTAATTTCTTTGAAAGAAGAATCACAACATTGAAGAGACTATTTGGAAATTGAAGTTTGATGTATACTTGTAACCGATGCGGGTTGATCAGTTAGGTAAGTGACAGTCAAATTCGGGACGAATTTTCTTTAAGGGGGAGTGAGTGTGACGACCCCACCCCTAGGCACTCATTTTAAATATTTAATTATATGCTTTTAAAATTTATGTTCACTTTATGTGTTCAATTATACCTTTAAATTCTTAAATTAGGATAAACTGGGTGAAAAGTAAATTTAGGAGCTTATAAGAATTATTGGACATTAAATAAAGAAACTAGGGAAATAATAAAAATGGGAATTTATTAAATAGATAAATAATTGAGGAGGTTAATTGAGTGAGTAGGATGAATTATTGGGTTAAAGGTTAAGTTTAAATTAAAAATAAAAATGAAAGCCTTCTTGGTAGATATTTGTAGGAGGGGCCAATTTTCTTGCTCTCCCATCCTCTTGCCAAGTGTCCATTCCCCACACCTCCTCTTACTCCCTTCCTCCTTCTCCTTCATTCACTACCATTCTTCATCCTAGAGAAAATAGAGAAACCTCCATTGAAGTCCCCTTTGCCCAAGCTTTGAAGTCAAGCATTTCTTCACCAAAAATCAAGTCTAAGGGCACCATTGAAGTTGGATGACCTAGAGGAAGCCATCTAGCTAGAAAGATCAACATTTCCTTATAAAATCCAAAGGTGAGTTGTTATGATTCCCTTCTTCTATGTGTTCATGAGTTCTTTGATTGTTGTTCTTGTTCTTAATGATGTTGATTTCTTGCTTGGAAACCTAAATGGGAGTTGATTGATTTGAAAATGAACATTGTTGAAGTTAGGGTTCAAGGAAGATCATTAGAAGGGTTTGAAATGGGTGGAATGGGTAGAGATAAATGATCTAGGATTACTTGGTTGTGAGTTTAAATGTTTTGAATGGGACTTGGTAAGATGAAGGTGTTCTTGGGTGTTCTTGATCAAGCCATGGTAGAGGGAAAGAAGAACTAGGTTGAAAAGGGTTAAAAATCTGCAAAAGGAAGTTTGGAGGAGGCTTGGGCGGTCGCCAGAGTGGGCTTCGCGGTCGCCCAGCCGGGCAGGAGGTCCAAATTCCCTTGAAGTCCACTTGGGCGGTCGCCCAAGTGGTTAAGGGCGGTCGCCTGCCGGCGGAAAACTACAAATTCTCTTGAGGTCCACTTGGGCGGTCGCCCGAGTGTAAGTGGCGGTCGCTCAAGACCCTGAACCAAGTTTAGAGTTGTTCAAACCTAATCAAACTCGAACCAAAATGGAATCTCTTTAACCTAGATTAAAGTAGAATACTTTGGCTACACATTGACATCCTAAGTGATCAAGATGGAATTGGGGAAGTACTTTAAATGTTGCTTGGAAAGCGCTAGTTAACCTAGTTTGGTAACTTAGCGTAAATGATTCTAACTTGGTAAATTGAACTTGGATCTTCATAAGAGGCCTTGTATTATTGTATAAAGACCTTGTAGGATGGATTGATGGTATTTCCTTGCCTTACTTTGAGTTCATATACATTGGTTATATTATGCATAGTGTGTTGATTTATTGTTGCACTATGATATTGGTTAGACGTGAGTATATTTACCATGTTGATATATTGTTATCCCTTTTTGTGGATTGTATGCAAGTATCTATTATGTGCTTGATAATGTTGAATACTTGTTATAGTATTTCTGTCGTTATGATAGTGTTGTAGGATTCCCTACATTGGAATTCCTAAACTGCGTACATGTTGATACAAAGATTTATAGCCGTTGTGCTAATATGTTGAATACTTGATATAGTATTGCTATCTTCATGATATCTTTGTTGTGGTATGTATCCCTACTTTGGATCATACAATGTTTGGTTAAGCAAGTATGTTATTACTGTGCTTAGTTATGTAAATCCAGTGGTATTGATTTATTTGTTTGTTGACAATGTAATGGGATTATAATGGCATCGAGCCAAGTTCATTATAATTCATACATTGGTAACCCAATTGTCCCCCTTGTGTGGGATTTGTGGGCTAGCATCTCCTTTTGAGGTAGATGGTCTAGTTTCACCGGGGATATGACTGTGTGTCGAATCCCACATGGTACGTTATTGTTCATGGTTCCGAAACCGCTTCTTCAACTATTCTTTCTTTGCTCGGTTTGTGTATATCCTTTTGGAGATGAAACCTTGGCTCAGTATCCTTCTAAGTGTTACTTTATCGTACTTATGTGTTGTGATATATTCATGTTGAGATGGTCGTTGTTTCCAACCGGTATGGGACGGTTGGCGGCAGGGAGCCTCTCGGGTTATGTGGATATGTCTTTTGATGTGTTGCATCTTATATGGCATATTGCTGCATTCATAATAGCTCATTGAGATTTATTCTCACCCCTCTCCCTTTACTGTTTTAGATTCCGAGACAGGTGGACCGACCAAGTAAGGGCGGAAAGGAGTTTAGAAGTGGTATTTTGGGAATTGTCGGGTTATGTTAGATTGGTGTAGAAAGTGTTTGTTAGCATAATTCTTTTAAAGGGTTGTATTCATAAACTTTAATTTCATACTATATTCGATATCTTTTGTAACTTAAACCGTTTATTATTTTCGTGGTTGGTTAACTCTCCCTCCAACGTGGAAGGAGTAGAGTTACTTTGAAATGGTTGTGTTTAAGTTTTGGAGATGAAATCGAGTAGAGTTACTTTGAAATGGTTGTGTTTAAGTTTTGGAGATAAAATCAAAGTTTTTAAAAATTAGGAGAATTGGGTTAGTTTGAGGACGCTCCAGCTCGGGACACGTGTAGGTTCCGGGTCGGGGTCCTCACATATATATATATATATATATATATATATATATATATATATATATATATATATATATATATATGATGTTATTTTTATATAAATTTGTTAATTAATTTAGATCTAAGATAATAACACTTGATATACAGGTATTGATGTGAACCATACAAATGAAAATCTTACTCCTAATTCAACTCACGACCGTGGATCTATATGTATGATTTTCTTTGTTATTTTACAATATTTTTCCTATTTTATTTTTATTTTTAATTTCTTAATAATATTTTATTGAAGAATAATTATTTTTCTTATTCAGCTAAATTTACGAGCATAGCATCAAGTGTACATAACACTTTCCATGGCACGCTCCTTGAGCCAAAAAAAATTGGACGACCGAGAAAAACTATTTCTTCTTCTTTGGATTCTATCACGACAAATTTGTTAAAAGACGGTGGGAAAAGAAAAATCGGGAGACCAAGAAAGGTAGCTGCTTCTATTTTGGAATCTTCAAAGATAAATTTGGATGTTGATAGATTCAGTCCTATATCTGGTAAGTTATATGTTTGATTTATTAGTCAACTATATATTTCAAAGAGCTAAAATAAATATATTAATCGTTCTTAACATTCTTTTGACATTGTAGGAACAGATAGTGTAACAGTAGCAAATAATATAACATTATTATCTCCTACTGTGAATTTAGGTAATGATTTTTTTTAATTGTTCAACATTTGATATTTTTAAATAAAACTATTTATTATCGCAAATTATCATTCAATATTTTATGATAAAATATTTCATTAATACTAATTCATCTATTCTATTTGTATACAGAATCCGCGTTAATAAACAATTCTCGCATGAATGTGTCAACAAGTGAGTCGTTAATAAATCAGAAGGAAAAATCCAAGAAAGCGCGCGTCGGTAGAAAGGAAAAAGATTCAGACGAACAATATAATACAGGTGTTTATTATTATTTTTTTTCTCAAGTATATATTATATTATTATTTTCTCTGTATAGCCAATGAATTACTTACATAATTTAAATATTTATCAATATATTGTAGTTTATGGGGATATAGGCTATCCGGAGTACGAATGTGCGAAATGTGGTGCGATGTTCTGATATGATGAAAGGTTAAAAAGTACTCAAGCATCAACAGAGCCTAAATTTTCATTATGCTGCATGAATGAAAAAGTTCAGATTGACCCATTAGTGCAGCCACCTAAGTTATTGAGTGATCTCTTAGAGAACAAGCATGAAAAGAGTAAAAATTATAAAGACAATATTCGAGCGTACAATTCTATGTTCGCATTCACTTCAATGACCTAAGTAGCTTGACATGGCATAAACAATGGTCGTGGTCCTTATTCGTTTAAATTGAAAGAAAAGAATGATCATATGATAGGTTCTTTATTGCCTAATGACGGCCATCCCACCCGTTTCTCTCAGCTTTATATCTATGACACGGATAATGAAGTTAAAAATATAATTAATGCTTTCAGGTACGTTTTTATTTAATTATTTGAGAATTATAATTTATATTACATATATTGTATGACTATCTTCTATTTATATGTCTGATTCTTTCACACAAGCAGGAAAGATAAAGATAAGCCTTCTCCATTCGATGAGTCATTTGTTGCTGATTTGAAAAATATGATAGATGTGCATAACCCTTATGCACAGACGTACAGAATGGCCAGAGCAAATATTGGAATGAAGAAAGATATTAAATTGAGGCTTATAGAAAAGCGGGGTAGAGATGGTAAACCGTTTAATATGCCGACAAATTTGAGAGGTCGCCGCTATAATTGAAGGTGATATTGATGATTCGGGTGATGTCGGGGACATTGTTATTGAAAAGCGTAATGGGGATCTCAAACATATTCATGAATATGATAAATCTTACCTTCCTCTACATTATCCTCTGTAATTTGTATACGGTGAAGATGGATATTGCACAGACATTCCGAGAAATAAACCTCCCGGGGCAAAGAGATCGAGTTTGTCACTAAAAGACTTCTTATCTTTTTGACTTCGAGGAGAGGATAAGAGAAGGATCACAGGCTTATGAGAAGCGGTCGATTGTCAAAGAATTTATGGTTGATGCATATGTTATGATAGATACGGAGGCTTCAATGGATACGTCATAATCACCCTTACTCTTCGGATGGAAACTTATAAAAATCATTCGGATGCATCGGTAAGGGGAGGTACCGCGAAGCATCTCGGGAGACGCAGTTATATTGCCATCCACTTATACCGGCGGGCAGCGATGGATGACTCAAAATTACCAGGATTCTCTCGCTATATGTAAATGGACCGGGTATCCGTCACTTTTCATAACATTTACGTGTAATCCTAAATGGCCGGAGATTACGAGATTCTGTAAAAAAATATGGCAATAGGCCTGAGGATAGGCCTGATGTATTAAACAGGGTATTTAGAATGAAGCTTAATCGATGATTGCGAGTATTTCAAGGAAGGCCAAGTATTTGGCACCCCAAAAGCAAGTAAGTAAATATTTAAATATTATTTGTTTTCCTCTTATTGTTTTGTCATTTATATTTTTTTTATTAGCATGTTTCTCTTATTTTGTTAATTGATTCATGCAGTTATATACACGGTGGAGTTTCAGAAGAGGGGCCTTCCGCATGCTCATATTCTTCTCTTTCTTAACCGCCAGGGATCGTGGTCATAATCCCGAAGATATTGACAAGTGGATTATTGCTGAGATTCCTGACAAGGAGAAATATCCTAGATTATACGAGGCAGTTGCTGAATATATGTTGCATGGACCATGTGGTGCTGCTAATCCTAAATCTCTGTGTATGGATCACAACAGGTGCTCAAAAAAATTCCCTAAATCATTCAATGATCCCACTCGTGTAGACGAGAATGGGTATCATGTATATAGGCGAAGAGACACGGGTTTCATAATTGATAAGGGTGGAGTTGCTCTCGATAATCGTTCAGTTGTCCCATTCAATCCATATCTTTTGCTAAATTACGAAGCTCACATAAATGTCGAGTACTGCAACCAGAGCAAGGCAATCAAGTATTTGATCAAGTATATAAACAAGGGAACCGACAGGATATGCCTTGCAATCGAAAACGATGAGGTGAAAAGGCAAATTGATTGTCGATATGTCTCTGCGTGTGAAGCTATGTGGAGGATTTTCGGATTCGACATACATTATCGGACCCCTCCTGTTGAGCGCTTGGCTTTTCACTTGGAGGGTGATCATAGTATCCCCTTCAAGGACTCCGAGACTTTCTTCCCGATGTTTTGGATAAAGCGACAGCTTAAAGAATCTCAATTTATGAAGTGGATGGAGTATAACAAGATTCATTCAGAGGCTCGGAAATATAAATACCGTGAATTTCCTCCTCATTTCGTATGGGATAGACCTAAACGTGAATGGCGTCCGAGGAAAGATAAACGTTTTGCAGTAGGGCGTATTTATCATGTTCCAATGAATTGCGGAGAATTGTATTACCTCGTGGATAATGTTGAATCATGTAGCGGGTCCCATGGAATTCAAGGATTTGAGAATCAGAATCGCGTTGTTCATCCCGATTTCAAATCTGCATGTTACGCTCTGGGATTATTAGATGATGACAAGGAATATGTTGATGGAATTATAGAAGCGAGTCATTGGAGGTTGCCCGATAGTCTGAGAAGACTATTTTCTATGTTGCTACTATCTAATAGTATGTCGAATCCGGGAGAGGTATGGGAGAAGACTTGGCACTTATTATCTGATGATATAGAGTACAAGTATCGGAGGATGCACGATAATCCGGGTATTCCGTTCCATGTTTACATATTTGTTTTACAATAAATATCTATTATGATTTTATTTCTACTTTACAGTTATACAATATGATTCTATATATTTATCTATATTAATATATTTATTTTGTTTTTTATAATTTCGTGTTTGAAATTAATTAATGAACAGTCCGTAATCTTGCTTTGGCGGAAATTGAGAAGTTATCGATCGAGAATTGCAAATAGCCTCCATAAATTTAAAGACATGCCTAAACCGGTGGGCAATGTGATTGGTGATGCGATAAATAAGCTCATTACGGATGAGACATCTTATGACATTGATGAGATGAAAGCCGAGCACTTCAGATTACATCCTCGCCAATGTACTGAGCAAAAGAGTGTTTATGATAAGATTATGTCTACCGTTGATCGAGGAAACGGTGGTGTGTTTTTCCTCTATGGTTATGGTGGTACGGGAAAGACCTTCATATGGAAAACACGCGTGTTACGCATTAAGGAGCAGGAGAGATATTGTTCTTCTGTTGCTTCCAGTGGCATAGCTTCATTGCTCCTTCCGAAAGGTAGGACCGCGCATTCTAGGTTCGGTATCCCGATACGAGTAAACGAGAGCTCAACTTGCGAAACTAAAGTCGGGTACGGATGAGGCAAAGACTTCTACGTAAAACCAAACTAATTATATGGGACGAAGCTCCAATGGCTCATAAACATTGTTTTGAGGCTCTCGATCGTAGCCTCCGAGATATTATTCGTACACCCGAGGGGAGATATTCCAATAAACCATTTGTTGGTTTATTTATTGTATTCGGTGGTGACTTGCATGCATTTTACCTGTTGTTCCTAAAGGGAGTAGGCATGATATTGTGCATGCTGCACTCTGTTCATCCAAAATATGGAATGAATGTGAGGTTCTCAGATTGACGCATAATATGAGATTGCAGGTAATTCGTAAATAGCATTTATTCATCTACTAAAATATTTATATTTCAATTTAAGTAATTTGTATATATTTAACTTAATGTAGGGTGATTCTACTTCTCATAATTTCGAAGAGATAAGAGATTTCGCTCAGTGGCTCTTGAGTGTCGGAGATGGAATTGTCGGTGGAGATAATGATGGAGAAATTGACATTAACCTTCCTGATGATATACTGATTCGAGATGCTTCAGATCCTATTGGAAAAATAGTCGAATCTATATATCCTGACTTATTGCAAAATAAGGATGTCGAAGGATTCTTCCAGACTAGAGCTGTGCTTGCTCCAACAAATGAGATTGTCGATAACATAAATGATTATGTCATGTCACTCTTTCCGGGAGACGAAGTTGAATATATGAGTTCTGATGCCATTTGTAAGGATGAGGATGATGAAAATAGTGCTGAAGATATATTCTCACCTGAATTTCTAAACACTATCAAGTGTTCTGGATTGGCAAATCACATTATTAAGTTGAAAGTTGGGTGCATAGTAATGCTTTTGAGAAATCTTGATCAAGCTGCTGAATTGTGTAACGGCACCAGAATGATTGTCACTCAATTAGGTAAATAAAGTAATTTTTTATTTTTCATATACATATAATTTAATACTTTATTTTGTTACATATATGTAGTTAAGCACGTAGTCGAAGCCAAGATGCTTTCGAAAGAATGCTTTGGCATGAAGGTGCTTATTCCTAGAATGATAATGTCTCCGTCGGAGATGTGACAAAATTTCGGTTAGATTCCAAAGAAGGCAATTTCCACTTGCCGTTTCTTTTGCTATGACAATCAACAAGAGTCGTGGACAATCTCTTTCCCATGTAGGACTATATCTTTCACGGCTGTTTTATCACGGACAACTTTATGTAGCATTTTCCAGAGTAACCGAAGAGAGGACTTAAAGTTATTATTTGTGATTCAGATGCTCAAACATATGACAAAACGCTGAATGTAGTCTACAAGGAAGTTTTCGACAGACTCTGAGAATTTATGTCGCACAATTTGTGGTTAAACAAAAGTATTGAAGTTTCTTATTATTTTCTTTGTTTTTTTTTTGTTTTTCTTTAAATATATAGGAGATGGAAGAGATTATGTTGACACTTAGACTCACACTATTAAACTCACGCTATTGTAACCATATCTCTTCATCTTCCAAAGTTGTAACACTAAAATCTTAATAATTTTTTTTGGTTAGGCAGGGACCTAACCTCTCGTGGTTTTGTGCCGGCGAGATAGTTGTCTCAAGGGCTTTCCACGTTACATCATGTGTCAACATCTTTTTTCTGTATTAATTATACTCCTAATATCCGCTACATTGATTATCAATTTCGATTTATATTGTTACTTAAAAATCAATTAAAACACATAAATAAATATTTACTTAATCAAAAATAAATTATTCACCGTCGGGTACCGACGGGTTACTGACTAGTATTTTTCAAATATAAAAGATTTATATCTTTATTTTAGATTGATTTTTCAACTAAAAAAAATTTTCTAATCAAAGTAGATTTGTATTAATCTTGATTATGAAATTTTGGAGATTGAAAGAGTGAGATTTTAGAAAATATTAACTTCCCTAATTTGAATAAAATTGATACGTTTGGTAAGTAAATTTTATAACTTTCTTATCATCAAAGATTTAGAATCCTATTTAAAAAAGGATATTGTTAAATACTCCCTCCGTCCCAATCTAGATACCCGTTTACTGTTCGATGCGAGAATTATGAAAAGTTGGTAATAGAGAAAGTGTTGTGAGTATAAAAATAAAATAGGAGAGAGAATGAGTGGAGGGAATAGTAAAGTTGATTGGTGTTGTGAGTGTAAAAGTAAAATAGAAGAGAGAATGAGTGGAGGAAATAGTAAAGATTTTTTGCCATTTTAGGAAAGGTGTATGTTAGTTTGGGACACCCAAAATGACAAAATGGGTATATAGGTTTGGGACGGAGGGAGTATGTATATATCTTTTATTTATGCATGTAAATATATTGTGTTATATTTAGAATAGTACTATATTAATAACAAAAAATGTCAATTTATGTTTCCTTGTAAAAGTTGTATTGTATCAAATAAAAAAGAGTTTGATTGATTGAAGTACTTCTCAAAGGTGCCTATAAATACAAAATCATCAGCACATTGAGATGACACGGATTGAGAATTAATTGGAATAGAAAACCTTTTGTTCTTCAAGGATTCAAGATATCTTTTTAGGTTGTGAGTGCAGTTGTGACTTACATTTTAACTCACATCTAGATTTCATTCAAGTTATTTGTTCTACTTCTGATTAGAATAGGCTCTCATTGTGAAAGAAAGATTGTTCTTAGTTTATAAGTTGGTTAGAATTTGCTTTATTATTTTAATATTTTTGTTTCACTTATTCTTGTTTTCTTCTGTAAAACAGATCTTTAATAGTGAAAATATTTTTGGTCTTAAAGTCTTGTTTGATGGGACAAAATCAGTAAACGTTTAATTCTTTGTGTTCTTTATTTTATCCCACTGCTTATTGGTAGATGTGTGAACAGTTGTAATTGACATCTGTACTCAAATTCGTAATCTGTTATGCTGAAATGAATTTCTAGCTACATTAAACTTTCACTATTAAAGATCTATTTTACAGAAGAAAGCAAGAATAAGTGAAACAAAAAGATTAAAATACTAAAGCAAGTTCTAACCAACTTCTAAAACAAGAACAATCTTACTTTCTCAGGGATAGCCTATTTTAATTAGAAGTAGAACAAAGAACTTAAATGAAATCTATATGTGAGTTCAGATTTAAGTCACAACTGTACTCACAACCTACAAATATGTCTTGAATTCTTGAATAACAAAAGATTTTCTCTTTCAAATAATTATCAATCTGTGTATTCTTAATGTGCTGATGGTCTTATATTTATATGCACCTTTGATAAGTTATTCAATCAATCAAACTCTTTTTTATTTGATACAATCCAACTTTTACAAGAAAACATATATTGACACTTAAAATGAAAGAGATTTGTTAGTAATATTAGTGCTATTCTAAATATAACACAATATATTTACATGCATAAATAAAATATACTACATATTTAACAATATTCTTTTCCAAATAGAATTATAAATCTTTGATAAAAAGTCATAAAATCTACTTATCAAACTTACCAATATTCCCTAAAATCTCACTATTTCGATTTTCAAGATTCCATAATCAATCAAGATTGATACAATCCTACTTTAACTAGGAAAATCTTTTTAGTTGAAAAATCAATCTACAAGAAACACATAAATTTTTTATGTTTGGAAAATATATTTTAACAAAATCATAGATTACTAATCGTACTCTTTCAATCTCCCCCTGATTTATTGCTTTTTGATTTAAATAGTATCTACAAAGAATAAAAGATATGAACAATAAAAGTTATAACTTGCCCGATATCTAAATCTTTAAAATAAAATCAAAAATCTAAATTATCTAAAATAATCACACGATTTCAAGAGTTCAAATTCTAACTCTTTCGGTTACTATCCCAATCCAAATTACTCAACTTCTAAACTTGTGAATTTTACTCATAATAGCATTACTTACGGACAAATCAATTTTGCTCAAGTTTTTCATTAGTTTAAATGTTACATAAGTTCTTATTTAGTATATACTACATTCTATAGCAGTATTTAAAAATTATAATACAATATCCTTAATACTGTATCCTGCCACCACCCTCGCCGCCCGCCAGAATCGGTCACCGAAAACTCGCCAGAATCCGATCACCGATCGCCAGCGCCACCTGTCTTCAACTCATCATTAATATTATATTATATGAGTATTAAATATTATGAATTATCTTATATCAATATTATTACAGAATAATATGAAATGATAATACAATATGGAAATGAATTTATGTGGCATTATGATTTTTTTTAGAATTTATGGGACATTCTCCCTTTAAACTTTAATCTTCTTAATTAAAATTAGGTGTATGCTCTCGCATTTGTTCGTGCTTCGTACGAGTACAATTTACTTTAAAAAGATTGTTGTTTATACTTATATTTAGTTATTAATATCATTTTTAATATAAGTAAAGGTAGAAAAAAGAATGAGAAGAATATTGAGAGTCTATTTGTGGCGCTATATATTTCAAACTATTCCAAAATTTCTCTATCTGATCTAACCATAAGTTTTTTCTCTTATAATTTAATTTAGAAATATTGTTATTTGTACTAATATTTAGTTACTAATATCATTTCGTAAGTTACCATCCCAATCCAAGTTACTCCACTTTTCAACTTTAATCTCCTTAAATTAGAATTAGGAGTATGCTCTCGCATTGTAACTATTTATTTATTACTCCACTTTTGTTTTGATTAACCGATTAGGATAAGAATGTGAAAATTTAAGAAGGAAAATATAAATATGAGTGAAAAAAGTGAACCAAAAATCACTCAACAAACAATATGCCTTTTGTGGATTTAAGCACTAAACTCATTTTTGTTACAAACAATACATTCAACTCATTATTTTTTTCATACATAGTCACTATCACTAATTCCTTAATTTTTTTTCTTTAAATGGTCATGTGTATCGCATGTGACAAAATTTTAAAGGGTATTTTAGTTAGTTCCCTCTAAAAAGCAAATAATAATTTATATGGTTTAATTTTTGGTTTTATAAATTGTAGGGATCAAATTGAAAAAAGAAAAAAAAGGAAGCCTCAAAACATAAAAAGGCATAGTTGTGTTTTTATTTATTATTATTATTTATTTATTTATTGCATTTTTTCCTAAATTAAACTATTAAACTCTTCAATGATGGAAAAAGCCCAAATTAACTGGCCCAAAAGGCCAAAGTAGACGGCCCAAAAAACTGGTAAGAATGTTCATATGGTTCTCATCTTCTTTAGCGAGAAGAACCCCTTAAGTAGGGTTTAATCAGACGCCGGTGTCCATTTCCGATCAACCAATCTCTCTGTCTAGGTTTCTATTATACATGAGTTAAAATTGGATTAAATTATTCAAGCATCTGCAGAAATGCAGAGATCGTGTAAGGAAATTCTGAGCCGATCTCTGGGAGCGGCCAAAAGATGGTTTTCCACATCAAGCAGCGATGAGAAAATCGTTGCCTCTGTTATACTCGAGAGATTGCCGGTTGTTGTCCCCCAAACTCACCCTATTGAATACGCTTTTCGTGATTTCTCGTAATTTCTCTCTCCCGCTCATAACGATTTTGATTTTGTGTGTATCTATGGCGAAAATGTTGACAATTATACTGTTTCTTAGATGCATTCTCCCCTCACATATTAGATGGATGGGTGGGTTTGGGGAAAACATTGATATGGAAATGAATGTTGTTGAGCTTTGTGATTTTACAGCAGCATTATGTTATACAATCAAATGATTTGATTTGATTGGATTTTTTGTTATTTATTTACTCCCTCCGTCCCGAAATGATTTTGAGCAATACATTTGTGTTAATTTAATTATCTTAGTAAACATTTAAAAATTGCTATCGGTAGTATTTATAATGGTGTATCAATAACAAGTTTTAAATTTTCATGAAAATAATTGAATTAACCTAAATTTATTGCTTAAAAGTCATAAATTAACCAGGTAATCACCTAAGCCTCGCAAACAAAGAGAACTGAAATGTGGAGCTTATAATGAGATCTTCTCAGTCAGCATTATAGAACATGTTTTCTAGCACTATTACATCTACTATAACTCTAGGATCATTTCCCCCTTTAAGAGGTACTACTAGATCTAGAAAGGTCCCTAATGCAAATTCTCTTAGTAAATTGGTGCATAATAAATGCTCGCGTGTGCTTCTCAATTATATTTGCCTTGTATGGCGAAGATAATTGTGAATATAAGACAGAGGGTTACAGTATGCTACTTTTCTGTGTTAGCGAATGAATGTTATGGAGATGTTATTTTGGTTTGGAGCTAAGTGTCTTATTTTTGGTGGTGTTCGATTATTGTTTTGCTGATAATTTGGGGGTATGTGTAGGTTTCAGTGGGGGCAGCAGTATCGCAAGAAATATCCTGAGGAGTTCTTGAAAAAATCAGACTCTAGGTAATCTCTATGCTCGTTAATTGCCATTGACTCTGTTGAGTAATCTTGCTGCCATATTTTTTGTGGGATGATGTTCTAATAATTGCCTGAGTGTTATTTCCACTTTCATGATGAACATTTTGATGCTTTTTCTCTGTTGGTTTTTGATTGACCAAGCACCCTCATGCACCATGTATTGGCAGTTGTAAGAATAACTCTTTTTCTTGAATCAGTACACATACTTTTGAGAACTTCATGAATTTACTGTGGCTGATGTACAATCCTTATTGTGAGTCTGTGACAGCTTACAGCTGATTAGTTATATGATCAAACCTGAGACACATTCTTGTAATTAATCTTTATGCTATTGATATGTGAAACAGAAAGATATATGGACTTCGTTGCTTATGTTTTTGTACAAGTGCTTGAGTGGGTACTGGGTAGAGCAAGTGAGCAACTGTTATAGAAATTTCAGCTCAACATGTTTTCTCTCAGGGGTAAAGGTGATTTCCAGGTTGATTTTGTACCGGCCCCAAGGATAACAGAAGCTGATAAAGCCAATGATAGAAGGTACGAAGCTGTGTTAGAACTTCTGTTTATATGAAGAGGATAGGTTTAACAATGTTTACCCTTTCTCTAATATTTCAAATTACAGTCAAGCTACCTTTATTATAATACACTTTAATTGGAATTCGCTGGACCTGTTTCTGTCAGTAGGGTTGGATTATAGGCTGAGACATTGCTTTTTTAATATACGGGAAGTGACATTTACTTTATTCCGCTATTAGAAATTCCATTAATGATACACGAAATTTCGGTGCTGCAGTAGCATGTTTCCTAGGATTACCTTTGCTCTACTAAAAGATCTACAAGTACAACCAATGGAATACACTGAAAATATGTTCTTGCATGAATATCAATATCTAAGGACTGAGTTTCACTTTGTCAATAAAGACTGTTGAATCCTGAGCTTCTCGACATCCAACTCTATTTGAGAAGGCTTACAGTTTGTTATGTTTCTTGAAGGTCATTGCAAAGAGCCCTTGATAGAAGACTCTATCTTCTCGTCTATGGTAAAGCATATGGCGCTACTGACAACGAGCCTGTATGGCACTTTCCCGAGAAAGAGTATAAATCTGAAGAGACACTGCGCAAGGTGATAGTTACTTCATACGCACTACCCCTTATCCCCCCCAGTCACCTCCATATTTTCCGGAATCAGTGGATGTATGTTTCAGTGTGCAGAGTCTGCTTTAGAGTCCGTTCTTGGAGACCTTTCCAACACATACTTTGTGGGAAATGCTCCATTGGGACATCTGGATCTTCAATCTTTCAAGGTAAAAATCACATGTTTCTTCACTCATATGCTCCATCCCCTAAATCATATATTTGAATCCTTGAAAAGCAGAAATAGAGATGCCCAACCGGTCCTGAACCGCCGGTTCGGACCGGAACCGGACCGGCCCAAAACCGGAGTGAAACCGAACCGCCTGAACCGTGAACCGGCGGTTTTCCGGTCCGGTTACGGTTCGTACTTTCCAAAACCGGTGAACCGCCGGTTCATGAACCGTGAACCGGAACCGGCAACCTAACGGCTAGTTGATCTGGGCCGTTGATTTGGCTGATCCGACGGCGCCTGTTCTCTTCCCGTTAGCTAACGGTTATTTTGACTGTTTAGTGACCAAAATGTAAAAAAAATAATTTTTTTTACCGTTTTAGGGACCAAAATGTAAAAAAAAACGTTTTTTTTTCTTTTTCTCTCCATTTTCCAACTTATACATACCCTCCCCCTCCCTTCATTTTTTTCACACCATTCTCTACTCATTCTCTCAATCTCTCTCTCAACTCTCAATTAATCTCTTTATTATCTCAAACTTTCAAACTCTCAAAGTCTCCATAATTCCATTTTTTTCACATAATTCCATTTTTCACCAAAAAAAATGTCTTCATCTCGTGGCGGCGGTAGCGATAAGGGAAAGAATATCCCAACTACGCATCCAATTTCCCCCCCCCCCCTGATGATTCCATTTGGGATAATATACAACCACATGAAACGCTCGATTTGAGCGATGACGAAGTTGATGCAACATTTCCAATGGGTGGTCATGGTCATACCCAAGGGAGTAACACTCAAACCACTCGAACCCAAAGTGAAGCGCGAGGTGGCGGTAAAATCCGAGGTCGAACCACGGGGAGGTCCGACATCATGACCTTGCACTTTTCAAAAGAGCCAATTGAAGGTACCAACCAATACATTGTTTCTTGCAACCATTGCACTAAAAAATTTGCCTTTACCCATGGAGGTGGTTATGGGATATTTAAAAGACACTTGACGTCAAAGCACCCCGACCAAGTTGGAGATGCCCAAGATCTAACACAACTACAAGGATTTACGGGATCCTTACAAGGTACTTCTTCATAATTATTTAAATTTGATAATGCAACGTATAGAAGAGAAATGGCAAAATATACTGCTGCTAAAGGATTACCCTTTAATTTTACTAATGATAGATTATGGTCTAATATGGCACAACTTTGTTTAAATCCCGCGGCTAAAGAAATTAATAAAAATACAAGTACTCGTGATACTAAAGCCCAATATCTACAAGGGAAATTAACTTTAATTAATACGTTTAAAGATTTACCCCAAAAATTGTCAATATGTGCCGATATATGGAGTGATCATTGGCAAACTCATAGCTATATAGGAATTACATGTCATTGGGTTGATAGTAGTTGAAAATTACAAAAACGATTAATTGCATAGAAATCTTTTGATACTGTTCGTAACGCTCAAAATATTTGTAACAAAATTGCTAGAGTTTTACAAGAATATGGATTAGTTCACAAATTTTGTTCAATTGGATTTGATAATGCTGCTAATAATGCTGCTAGTCTACCATCACTCATTGAAATTTGTCAACCATCCATTGGGGGTAAATTTTTTCATGTTAAGTGCATATGTCATATTTTAAATTTGTGTGTGCAAGATGGTTATCAACTTTAAAGGAACATGTAGCTCCAATTAAGGAAATTCTTGCTTATATAATGAGAAATCATAGTGTAACAAAATTGTGGATTAAATTTTGTAATTTTATTTTAATTAATAAAATTTAAGGGTACCGTCCCTTTTTCTTTTATATACTTTCGTTTATTTTAAAAAAAAGTTAAGTTTTATTTTTTCAAAATTCATAACTTTTTTTATATAACTTTTTGCAAAAAATGTATGTAGTAAACAAAAGCCTAAAATAGCCTTATTTATCCAAAAAAAAAAAATAACTTTTTTTATAAAACTTAACAGAAACTGTTAAAAATTTAACTGTTTTTTGAAAAACTGTTAAAAATTTGGAAAGGAAAAAGTTAGGGCTAGACTTGAGCGGGCGCCATAATCATTCGCCCTTCTTGGGTGGCCGCCGCAAATTTTTTTTTTTTTTAAATTGACGGTTCAAAACCGGAACCGGTACGGCTGGTCCGAACCGGGAACCTGAACCGTGAATAACCGGGCCGGTTTCGGTTCAATGGTAGACGGGCCGGTGAATCGCCGGTTCAGAACCGGAACCGG
Source organism: Adenophora triphylla var. japonica (assembly GCA_022495995.1). NCBI lineage: Eukaryota > Viridiplantae > Streptophyta > Magnoliopsida > Asterales > Campanulaceae > Adenophora > Adenophora triphylla. Next base: position 139,915 of record JAFEMH010001617.1, on the reverse strand, counting down.
CGGTCCGAACCGGCTGGGCACCTCTAAGCAGAAACCATATCTATTGGTAATACCCTCTCTGTTTCTAAATGAATGTCCATTTCCAAGAAATTTTGTCCCAAAATGAATGTCTTTTTTTGTAAAAAACTCTGTTCTTATTTTTTTTTTAACCAATTTTTTTCACTAGTCATTTTATAATTGCAAAACTAAGTATTTAGAAAGTGGATAACAAGAATATTTATTCCTCTTTTGAATTGTATAAAAAGTAAACATTTTCAGAATATTCCTTAAAATGACATTTGGACATTCATTTAGGGACTGAGGGAGTAGTACTTATCCCCTTGGCAGTTTTACGGCTCATTTATCTGTTGTGATATACTCCCTCCGTCCCGGAACTTACTTCACAAACACTGTTTGCACTAGTTTTAAGGAGGGAGTATTATATTGAAAGTGTTGTGAGTGTGAAAATAAAATAGGAGAGAGAATGAGTGGAGAGAATAGTAAATTATAATGGTGTTGTGAGTATTAAAATAATGTAGGAGAGAGAATGAGTGGAGGGAATAGTAAAGATTCCTTTCCATTTTAGGTAAGTTTTAAATGTGTGAAGTAAGTTTTGGGACGCCCAAAAGGGAAAGTGTGAAGATTGTTCCGGGACGGAGGGAGTATTGTCAATTTCTTTTCCCTTTCTAAAAACTATTTATTGTTGGATTCTGGCCATTCTATCAGCAATTCTTCTTCAAATCGCAAGCGATTGCTGCAAACAAATACGACATCAATTAGTTTAAGGATTTTGTTTGGGTGACCAAGGATGAGCTACTGGAGTACTTCCCTCAGCATGCTGATTACTTCACCAAGATGATCATCGGCTAATGCTGCTTGCTAGTGACTTTCCATTAACTGGTGTTGTCCCCTACTCAATATAGACTTTCTTTTTATCTCTCAGATTTTGTCAGGATATAAATTAGGTCACCGCAATTCAGTCTTCTTTTTGGTACATATGTATTGTGTATTTTAGTTGGTCCGTTAGACCCCTCCGCAATCCAGTGTGTGTCAAGCCTCTTCTCCATGAATAATTGACTGTGTTATTATTTACGTTGTTAATAGGGGCTAGATTCTATTCATAGATTGCCTTCTGGAGGAAAGTTATGTAGATTTTTCTCTTGCCCAAGAATTTGTGTTGACACATTCCCGATTAGTCAAAGTTGACTCTTTACTACTCATAGTGGTCCTATGAAATTGGGGGCGACCATTATTGATGAAAGTCTTAATGTGAAGCTATAGATGCTCGAGAAGAAGCATAGTAGAAAATGTAACCCCCAAACCCAAAGTTTGAAGGAAGTTACGATAATTAAGATCTTGCTCCGATGATAAGCTGATATGTCAAGACTCAAGAAAACATCTGTAATATATAGCCCTCGGTCCGTAGGAAGTGTCTTAGTAACTATCACGTTTTTCATTTTGGCACAATTCTAAATAAGAAAAATAGTCTTCGTGATAAGCTGATATGTCAAGACTCAAGAAAACATTTGAATTATGGGATGGAGGGATTAATTTTTAAGCACCAGAGGCTTGCATCACCTGGCTCTCTAGAAATATTCCTGCTCTAATATTTTACATACATTCTTGGGCTTGAATCTAGGCTTTATCGCGCAGCGCCTCTAACAACGAGGTGATTATTTGTCATGATATACTCCATAACCCTTATGTCGCATCCACCAATTCTCGTCAGCAAATGCCAAATATAAGGATCTATTGTTCCTCAGTTGCCAATTTTGTCTTTAGCTCCTTTTTGTTCACCTGGAATATGATGATAGTCTCATAAGATGATTTTAGCATAACTTCACCTTCTTTCTTTGCTGATAAAATCATCATGAGAAAAATGGATTGAAGACATTATTCAATTAGATAAGATATGATCTTACTTTCCCCATTGCATTACGAGGCAGTGAATCCCATAAGAACAAGCGAGTAGGTAACTGGAGAAGAAGAGCCAAAGTAACATTATTAATTCGTAATAACATGAAGAAAAAGGAAAAGAAAAAAATGCAATAGATGATTCACAATTTCACACCGTAAAAAAATGGTACCACCAGGATGCTGTTGCCTACCCCAAACCCAATACGTTCGAGCGAGGAAAGAAATAAAAATAATTACAGAAAACCAGACAAATAAAAGTAAACAAACAAACAACATAACATTGGACTTAAAGGTTAAACTAGGTAAGGAAGATGGCTTTGTGCCTTCATCTCAGTAAAATATATTTGGTAATGTGAAGGGCACCAGCTAATATTCCTCGTAAAGTTAAAAGAGCAAGTAGCTTGATAAATGCAACACATGTAGGTTTGTGAAATAAAAAGTGCCTCATGAGTTGTCTTTTTTTCATTTCATGCGCTGAAATGATAAAGAGAAACTCAAAGATGTGGGCAGCAATACCTTGTATGGTGCGAGTTTTTCTTTGGCCCAAGAACAAAGTTCATCCAAGCTTATAGCGGGTTTCACTTCTTTCTCCCGGGTTCTCTTTATATCCTCATCAGGCACAATTATGGCAGTCACAGCTTCTCCATATGTTTTGTCTGGTAAACCCAAGACACAACATTCCGAAACAGCTGGATGCTGTACAATTATATTTGTTAACATCTTATATTTCATTATTATATCATCAAACACCGGTGATTGGGGAGAACAAGAGAATATGTAAGTCTAAACGGTTAGAAAGACGAATATGCAATGTACCTCTAGAAGAATTGCCTCGATTTCTAAGGCAGATAACTTGTACCCACCTACCTTCATTATATCGGCATTAGTACCTGATGAATGACAATTAAAGGTTCAAAAGGTTTCACTTTGACTCTAGGAACACAAAAGATTCTGTACCAACCAAGATTTTTTTTTCTTGTATTATAAGCTTTTAGGTACAGCTGGTCATGCATACATAGATCTCTTGGGATTTTATCTAGAGCATGACATATATATACATGATTATAAAAAATATCTCATCAAAAATACAACCAGCTGAAAACAAGAAGTATGCTTACGTCCCAAAATGACGTAGTATCCATCTTTATCCACTCTGACAGCATCTCCGGTCTTGAAAAATCCACCATCTATAAATGATTCCTTTGTTACCTAAGAGGAATCACAAAAATGCATCACCATAAGAACTGTGGTCACTTCTTAGGACAATAAAAATGATTTAGGTGGCGTTTGTTTTTTTAAGTGAAGTCCTGAAATCTGATGTCACATCTGAAATATTCTGAATTCATAAGAGGGGGTATCTGATGACCGACTAAATTTAAATTCTTAAAGATTGTTTGATAATTTGACTGAACCACTTGTCGGAGGATTGTAAAGAGAGTGACGGCCATGGAAGGAGAGAGTGATGGAATGGGAAAGATTGTGATTTCGAAGGGGATAAGAATGTGTAATTTTGAAATTATGGAATGCTCGCAGCCCAAGGACATGGGGTTTTTTTTTTTTTTTTTTTTAATTAAAAAAAAAAAATTTAAGGGCAAAATGGGAAAGGGACAAATGTATGAGGGCAAAATGGAAAATTCGCCGCTTGGAACTATTCACAGTACTGTTCATGCTGAGTTGGCATGTTGCCATTTATAATATAGACTAGTATATGCCTGTGTCCAAGGACATGATTTTTTTTTTAATTTATTTTTTTAATTAAAAAAAATATTTTTTTAAGGGCAAAATGAGAAAGGGACAAAATAGTGAGGGCAAAATAGGAAATTCGGCCGATGGAACTGTTCATTGTACTGTTCATCCCTTTGCCATTTATACTATAGATAGTGGGGATATATATATATATATATATGTAAAAAAGCATTTCAGAGGCAAATAAGTCTCATTTTTACATCTGAAAAATAAAAGGGCATTAAGTTGCTTCCAGAGCTCTGAATTGAAAAAAAAAGAAGGAACTTAAATTTTCAAAGTCTGAGCTTAAAGGTATAAGAGGCAATTAAGAGCTGAAAATAAGTCTCATTTTTACATCTGAAAATAAAAGGGCATTAAGTTGCTTCCAGAGCTCTGAATTGAAAAAAAAAGAAGGAACTTAAATTTTCAAAGTCTGGCTTAAAGGTATAAGAGGCAATTAAGAGCTGAAAATAAAAAACAAGGCCCTAAAATCATGAATCGCGTCACATAAGGGAATTATACTCTTGGAAAAGCTTAAAGCATGTAGTGATGCTTGCTAGAATCTTCAACAGGTGCTCATCTTTTCAAGAGTTCATCAACGCTTAAGTGACGTTATATGCTAAGCGCATTACCTAATAACCTTATGAGACGCAAAGTAATACAGTATAGTTTACCATATGCCCTTTATTCTCTTGCCCCTTAATCTAGTAGAGCCATGTTTGTGTGTGTGTGGGGGGGGTAGAAAGCAAAGTTAAACATGCATGGAACGTAGACCCCCATAACGCCTTCCATAAGATAGCCATTTTTTCTCATCAACCCCTTTGCATAAAAAAAGTTAATCTAAAGCAGTCCTTGATTAATTCTCAAGGATAATTAACCTTAATTGAGTGAAACAACATACTCATTAAACGCTTAAATAAATGAGAGGCATAAGAGCAGGAATTACCTCAGGCCGTTTCCAGTATTCCTTAAACAGCGAAGGGCTTTTGACGCAAAGTTCACCCACCGCCGTAGAGCCGTCATCTTCTGCAAGAATCTTGACCTAACAAGACAGTGATAATAAGTAAGCATTATATTAGTTTTCTATCCTTTGCAGATTATCAGTTTTAACATATACAGATTATAAAGGATAAAAAACATTCTTTCTTAATCTTTTCTTTTGCATTCACAAGTAACGCTGAATAATAATAGTCGTAGATCATGCAGTTATCAGTGATTAACATCCATTCTTACTAAGCTCCAGATACAAAATATTGTTCAACACTTACCATGCATATAGCTCATGCACTATTTGTGTTCTATGGTTGATTTTTCTACTAACCTCCACACCTGTAAAAGGTTTGCCAACGGTTCCTCCTTTCGCACTCCTCTTAAGGGATTTGATATTGCCATTACAAACTACAAGAGCAATACCAGCTTGGCGTAAGCAATACAAACATATATGAATGTAATCTTAGTGCCGTTATGCCCAAAAGAAATGAACTTCTGGCAGGGAAAACTCTAGAGATGAGTTGGTACAGATAGATACCTCAGTCATGCCGTAACGTTCCAATAGGCGATGTCCTGTGATGGTTTCCCACTGTTGCATGACAGGAAGAGGAAGAGCAGAGGAGCCACACATCTGAAAGTAGAATTAGCAATTTAGTTGGTCTCTTAATCCAAATTTTATTAGAGGAATAAAGAGACGGATGATTCAACCAGATGCCACATAATAATGGAAGTGAGTCCTACTAAAAACAAGAAGTAATTGGAAAAGGTTGCGACAGTCAATTACCATTAAGCGCAGGTGACTTGCAGCTGAGGCAGAAGCATCACGTAATTCAGCATCCATTGCTTCATAACCTTGTATCAGTCGAGTGTACATGGTTGGAACCTACATATTATAGAGCACTTCATATATCCACAATATGGGAAGATAGGATCATGCCAAACATTTCAAAATGAACAATGCACCATCATTACAAGAAAAGGATAGTCTAACAAAAGTCTCATGAGGTATATTAGAAACCTTGCTTTGTAAGATTGATATAGTATCCTGAAGTTGTTTCCATTGATTGGGATAAAGCCAGAATAAAGTTGACTTGAGCGAGTAGACAATATAACACACAAAGGGAAGATATGTTCCGAGCATCTTAACTCAATTTGAAAAATTAACCTAACTACCGCACAAGAAAAGTGTCCTCTGATGGCAAAAGAATCATGGCACACATTAACATACAAATAAATGCAATATATGTAGTTCGAAAAAAAAAACATAAAAAACAATCGATAATTAACGCAACTCCCTTGTTTATACAGCCAAGATAACGTAACATGGACGAAACCATCATCCGAAGAAACCCCAAGGGTAGGTAAAAATGGTAAGGGCACTCAATGCAGATACTTTGAGGTCCTTGATTCTAGTCCTCATACCAAAGGTACATAAATTGACTAGAGAGAGAGAGAGCGAGAGAGAGAGAGAGAGAAATGAGCAGCACTGTGCCATGTGGAAACTCATACAAAGAATCTATCAGAAGAAGCCACATATAAGTGAAAAAATATATTCCGAGATTTCCTCTACTCGTGATTTGAAAATATGGCTTACCCCTGTAAATACAGTTACAGAATAATCAACCTTAGTCCCATCTTTTGGATATGATTCCCGCCATCTCTGCCAGATACCCCTCACGCTAAATTTTGGCATGAATTCAACCTTGGAAAACAGGAACAGATTAAAGCTGAAACATCCACAGCTAAATGGCACTTACTTTTGCATCAAAAAATATTCTAACTTGAAGAGTTTATGGATAGATTTAAGTGACCTACAGTAGAACCTGCATAAAGGGGCGCAAATAAAGCGTTGAATAGCCCATGAACATGTATGGTAGAAGTTAAGGATCAAAAAACATAATTGACTCATCAACATTCTCCAAGGCCACAGGATACCAGACAATGAACACTGACAATAAAAATTTCAACAAAATAAATAAATAAATATATGAAACTGAACCATCTTGTAACAATTTAGGACAACAGGTTGAGGATATGATGTAACGGTAGACAGTGAAGAAAATGATCTGCAGAGGTATACTCCCATGCACTTGCTAAAGTTTCAACCTGAAATTGGGCAGCCATGCATCAACTGTTAAAGACCAGAATGAAATATCTTGTAATTCCTAAATTGAAATAAGAGCAAGGATAGTACATTATATCACTGAGCAGTGAGCAAGTTCTATTTCTGCTACTGCTTTCCCTCCTAACCATCCTGACTTTGAAGCATGGATTATACAAACCGAGCTTAACAGTACAAATGCTCAGCACAGGATGTACGATCTAGGATATGTCAGGTTGTTATTATTTTGGATACTGTATTGCAAATAAAGCAGCTCATTTTAAGAGAACAGATTATAGCAACTGGCTAACTACTCTATTTGAGAAAATAAAGGTGTTACTAAATACTAAAGATGAGGAATATACTCCATTCCGATCGTATAATAAAAGGTTGCCAAGGAGGCCAACAAAAAACTATGTAGATACATTGTTGGAAATGAATCAATTGGTGGAAGCAATGCTGTGAAGCAATCACCAGATGACTATGCTTCAAAAACGCCAAGATAGAGTACACAATGCTACCTGTGCGAAGATGCTTTTGTGAGTATGAACGACGCCTTTTGGTTTACCGGTGGTACCACTAGTGTACAAGATCAATGCAGGGTCTTCTTCTGTATTAATAAGAAGTAACAAGGAGAAATTTGTAAATTAGGGTGTTAACCTAAAAAAGAAACAGCACCAAAAAAAAATCATTCAAACCTTTTATCTTCTTCGAATATTTAGTTCCTAAACTTTTATCGGCATCCACGTCTTCTTCATTTGACAGGTCATGCTCAGTTGGCGGTGAAGAAACAATGGGAACAGAAGGTATAAGAGAAAATCGAGCAGAACTTTTAGTCGCCACATTTTGCATAATCTCGCTATGATCTTCAGTACTTAGAATCATTGATACGTCCTACAAATCACGTTGACATCAGAGCTCCTAATGGCAGAAAGAAAACCGAAGTAATCTCAGATGAAAAAAGAGTCTTTTTCAGAAGCTGAGAGGGAGTACATCTATATCATATGCATTTTTATACACTAGTTTCAAACAAAATTATTACTAATGAGATTCTGGAGTGCAGTAAACAGCTTTATATATGTGTAATTCTGCATGCACAAAGAAGCACAAAATTTTGTTCACAAAATCATGGTTGACAGTTCTTGAAAATACCAATCAACATCTGCCACCCAGGATTTCCGTGAACATAATTTTCGCGACTTTAGTTGTAAGCATTACTCTTTCTATAAACAATGAAGCTAAAAAATTCAATGCTTTTCACCATCAAGTATTGAAGGTAAACCACTGGCGAAGCCACAATCAACTTATTGACCCCTTTCATTAAAAAAATGTGATTTTAGTACCTAAAAATTTGGAAATATTGTCTTTGCACTTCTGAAAACAATAATTTTGTCAATTTCGACCACCTTTATTTATGGTAAAAATGCACAATATAATTTTCCCCCCCCCCCCCCCAAAAAAAAAAAAATCTTAATTGAGCTACTACCATATACTCCCTCCGTCTCAATACAACCTTCCCAGTTACCGTTTGCACAAAAATTAAGTCTTAAGAAATAGTGTAATGGAGTAGGTGTTGTGAGTATGAAAAGTGAGGTAGGAGAGAGAAAGTGGGGTGAGAAAGTATGACATGTGGGTCCCATTAATATAAAAGTAATAAAACATCACAATATTTTGGGGGAAACTAGTTTCTCCTTAAGTTATAGAAAGTCCTGTTTTATAAACTGTTCCTAAATATTCGCTAACTACTTGCAAGTAGAAAAAAAGTGAACTTTTTATAATTTACGGAGAAACTAGTTTCTCCCAAAACTTGCTCATAAAACATTTCCATTTTAGGAAGTGTAGTGTCACGACCCTAAACCTAGGCACTAATTTGATCCCAATTTGAGCATGTGATTGTGGCGTGCGTTGCATCTCATTTCATGCTTTGCATTTTATTTGTGATTATTTTGTGATAGTTCATTTGTTGATAACTTAATTGGCATTTTAAGTATGTTAATAAATTTACTTTAATTATTTAATGACTAATTAGAACAAATAGGAGTTGTGTAGTTGATATTTTAATTGTTGAAATTTAAGTAAAAATATATAACTTATATTGAGGTGCTTAAGTGTCAAAGTTAAATCTTAAGGTAGTTAGTTGTAGCAACTAAGGTGATAGAGGAGCTTAAGTGGAAATATTGTAATGTATATCTCCTAAGTTGGTAAGTTTCTTGCTCATTTTGCCCAGCAACATTTCTTTCTCCTTTCCTTCTTCCTCCATGAAAGCTTCAACCTAGGTTTACATTCATAAATTCATTATAAATCCATCTCTTGTCCGATCCTCGATCCGTCTGCGTCTAAATGTTCAGGAAGCCGAGGGGATCGCTTTCATTCGATTAAAGTTTGTTTCATTTTCGTATTATTTTGAGGTAAGTTATTGTTCCCTTCTTTAATTTCTTGTTCATACATGTTTTAAGTTGAAATTTGTGAGATATAAATGTTGCATGTCAATATTAGACATTTTCTTGGATTTGGAATGAATTAAAATGGCCTTTGGATGAGTTGCATGAGGAGAGTATGGTGGTACTAGCTTAGGGTGAAATGATTGAAGTATAAATGTTGAATGGCATTTTGGGAATATTTTTCTTTGAGTTTAGAATGGATGGAAATGGTTTTGTATGAGTTGTAATGAAGTTGGGAGTATGTGTTGTTGGTTTGAGGCAAAAAAGAGTAGGAGTATATGAAAGTTTGGGCATTTGCTGATGTTTTAAACATCAGTAGTTCTGATGTTTCTGCTGAGGGCACGACTCGTGCTAGAGGGCACGAGTCGTTCCCAGATTCCATTCGTGATAACGAGTCGTGTAAATCATTGGACTCGTGCTGCTTTGTGTAGCACGACTCGTGCTACTTTGTGTAGCATGACTCGTGCTGTCTGGCACGAGTCGTGCCCTGCCTAAACCACTTGTGATACTAGTCATGACCAATTTTGGACTCGTGCTGGATTGGGGCACGAGTCGTGCCCTGCCCTGTTTTGCTGAATCAATTTTAAAGCCATTTAATTCCTAACTACCTAAAGTATCTTTGAACCAATTGAACACTCTGATCATAGTATAACATATGAGCTATCCAATGATGTCTTAACTTGTCCAAAATGATATGAGGAAGGTTATTAAATATTGTCTTGAAAATGGTTGGAAAGCAAGATGGGAAACTTAACCAAAGTTGATAAAGATTTGGTAAAATGACCTTAAACATTTTATTGAGGTTAAGCATTGTTGTGTGTGAATATGTAAGGCTTATTTGTAATATATTGTGCCAAGACTTGGTTGCATATTCATAGTGTATTTGTTCAATAGTGTATTGAAATGTAAGTTGCACTATTGTGATGGTTTGAACATGAGTAATATTACCATGTTGATTGATTGATATCCCGAGTGTGGATTTATTTTCAAGTATCGGTTTATGTTGAATGTTTTTATCAGCTGATGTTTAGGGATATAATGAAATTCGATCAATTATGAAAAATGTTCTATCAGTTGATCGAATTACATTATACCTGTGATTGTCCTCTTCTGTGGCCACAGTTGGGGTGATAGCTTTTGTACTTAGCCAAAAGCATTTACAGATAGCGAGTAATCTTATATGGTTCTCTGAAAAATGAGTCTTATAAGATGTGAATATGTATAAACAGTTCACAAAAGAGAGGAGTTATTACTCCCACGTTTTATAAACTTGCCTCCAAGTGGAGATGTATTGTCACGACCCTAAAACTAGGCACTATTTTAACACTCGTTGAGCACGTGGGGTTCGGGTAGTAGTATTTTATATTATACTACCTCCGTCCCGACCGAAGTGTCCCAAGTTTCTATTTTGGGCGTCCCATTTAAAATGTCTCATACCCAAAAAAGGAAAGTTTTTTCACTATTCCACCCACTCATTCTCTCTCCTACTTTACTTTTACACTCACAACATTCTCTCTCCTAACTATTCCTCCCACTCATTCTCTCTCCTATTTAATTTTTCATACTCACAACATTTAAACTTTTCTCTTTCTTACATCACTTTCCTTAATTCTCGTGCAATTGTCCTTTTCGGACACTTCGGCCGGGACGGAGGGAGTACCTTTTATGCTACTTGTTATGATTATGTGTTCATTTTATGCTTTGGATGAGTTATGTGAATTTAGGATGAAAGTGAATTAAAATTAATGTAAAAGGGTCTAAATGGAATAAAGTATAAAGTGTGAAATGATTTAATGATATTTGAAATTTTAATAAATTGATTATTTGGGTTGAGGTGCTTGGGTGTAAAAGTTGGAGAGTCTTGGTTGTGGCTAGTTGGATCATTTATTTTAGAGGAGCTTGATTTAAAATTCTTCATAATTATCCATGGGAATTTAATTAAAGAAAGTATCACTTCCTTCTTCCTCAGTAAGTCTTTTAAGAAAAATCCATGTAGAAGAACTAAACCCTAAGCTCCACCATATAAAAAATTCTAGCAACTTCATTTCTTCTTCGTTTTCGAAAAGGATTGCGGATTCGTGTTCCTGACGGCAAGGGGATCGTTTAGAGCCGATCAAATAAATATTCTATTTTTCACCATTTAGGTAAGTTATTATGGATTCCTTTCCAAACTTGTTCATTCATTGATTTTTGTTGATATTAATGTTTATAAACAAGTTTTTGGTAAATCGGAACAACTTTTATGGAGTAACATGGCTTTTGGAAAAGTGGAAATGGAAATGGATAAGGTGTGTTTGTATGAAAGCAAGTTTATGAGTTAGTATTTATGGTGGGGTGTTAATGAATTGAAAGTAGTAGTTGCATGGAAGAATTTCCTAAAGTTTTGGTATTAAATGATGTTAGTTGGTGTTTGAAGTAGTGTGGAAAGTGTATGAAAATGTTGGAAAGTGGTATTACTGAAATTGGTACTGATTTGGTCACCTTGAAAACAGAGGAAGTTTGATTTTGGGTCAAAATGGATGTGTTGCTGATGCTGTTGCAATTCTGTGCTGAAGTCTGAGCAGGGGGCACGACTCGTGCTCTGTGGCACGAGTCGTGCACGAGTCGTCCCCTGAAATTGAATTAAGTCGTGCCTATGCTGGGACGAGAGGTTCTGGTGGGGTGTAAAAGGGGCACGAGTCGTGCCCTGGGGCACGAGTCGTGCCCTACCCTGCAGTCCCTGAACAACTTTCTAAGGCCTAGAAACCTATTCAAACCAGAACCAAAGTGAACCCTCTTTAACTTAGGTTAAAGTAGAATACTTTAGCTACATAATGATGTCTTACTTGGTTAAATTGGAATAGTGGAAGTACTTTAAATATTGTTTGGAAAATGCTTCGTAACCTTGATTTGTTCTTTAACCAAAGTGAATCCAACTTGGTAAATGGAACTTGGACCTTTATAGAGGTTATATATTATTGCATATTGTTCATGTAGGGTTGGGTTGTGATATCTTGTACCCTTACTTGAGTTCATATGCATTGATGGTTATATATACATAGTGTATGAAATGAATGTTGCACTATATTATTGAGTGAACATGAGTATGCTTTACCATGTTGTTATATTCTCATCCCTTTGGTGGATTTTATTTCAAGTATCTATTATGTGCTTGAACTTGTGTTAATCAGCTGATGTTTAGGGGTATAACGGAATACGATCAATTATGGAAAGTGTGACCTAATGTGATCGGATTACGTTATACTCTGATCGTCCCCTTCTCAAGGCCACAGATTGGGGTTATAGCATCTGTATTGAGCCAAAAGCCTTACAAAGTTGCTAATATCTTATATGGTTCCCTGAAAAACGGGTCTTATAAGATGTGAATATGCCTAAGCAGTTCACAAGAGATGAGTTATCATAATAGCTCTCTCCATTATATGTTATTGGTTTTGATGGAGGTTGATCTTCCAATATTGTACGACTTATTTGTCAGACGGGAAAAGGTAAACCATGGTAACGGAATGTGTTTACGGCTTTTCCAATGTGTTATATGCACTTTATATGTGTTGCATCTTACTTGGCATATTGTGCATTCATAATAACTTATTGAGATTTATTCTCACCCTTCTCCCTTTAATGTTTTAGATCGACCTGAGACAGGAGGACCCGGCCAGTGAGGACGGTGCGGAGTTTGTACTTCTTTTGGGTTGTTGGGTACGTGATGTTTAGATGGGTTGTATTTTGGTTGTTACTCCTTTGTTGGAGTTTGTTAATAAAACAAGTTATGTAAATGGGTGATTTGGAACTTGAACTTTTGTAAATATGGTAGCTAAGTAAGTTAGTTGTTTAAAGTTGGGTTAGATGGGAAATTTTGTAAATGTTTGTAAATAAGTTGGTTTGAAGTTTGTTAAGTAGTTACCCTTTTCCTCCAAGTGGAGATGTCCCAAGTTAGTATTTGAATGTCAAGGTTAAAGTTAGTTTCTTTTCAAGTTAAGTCAAATGTTTTCAAAAATTTCAGGTGGTCTTTTGTAGTTTGGGCTCTCCGGTTCGGGACACGAGTGAGGTTCCGGGTTGGGGTGCCCACATGTATAGTTGGTTTTAAATTGGCTTGTGAAAGTTGAGTTGGTATATTTTCAAGGGAGCAAAAGTTTTTAAAATTAGGTGACTTTTACAAGTTAGGGGATCCTCCCGCTCGGCGCACGAGCTAAGGTTCCGGGTCGGGGTGCCCACATGTGTAGTTTGTAATGGGAAGCCTAATGAGGAAAGTGTAGTTTGTAGTGGGACGGGGGGAGTACTTTTCTATCACTATATTAATCTTGATTCCCTTACAAAAGATTTCTGACTTCACCACTAACTACACAAAAAATTTTTGTAAATGAAACGCCGCATACTGAGCATAGTTAGCAATAGATCATACTAGAAATAGTGGGAATATGTAAATTGGATTTTGGTCGAGACGATAAAGGAGAAACAGAAATCAAAGATAAGCATACCGCGTCTGTCATGACATGTAAGAGCTCAGCTTCTGGGTAACTAAGTGCAAGGGGCACTGCTACACCTCCACTTAACCAGGTTGCAAGAATTCCAGCTACAAACTCAGCAGAAGGTTTAGCCACTACTCCTATTCTAGCTCCACCAAGATCTTTATTCATAATGATGCCATCGTCCTGCAACAATGTTAGCTTCAGAAGATAAATGACAAGCTTCCCTTCGCAATTGACCCCGCAAGAAAATGCAAGCGGTTCCAACTCCAAAAAGATACAAGATAGACTTCATATCGACTCACGGTTTTGGTCGGGATCGATTAACAGACGAGAAATCCTCAGCAGATGCCAACGGTTGATTGTAGCCATAGCTTTTACGATCTGCTATCAAAGCAACACTTGCACGAGAAGCAGATCCCCGACGAGCAACCGCTTTGACCACCTCCATGAATGTGCTATAAACCGAAGCCGTAAAACAACATTAAATACAAGGAATCAAACTCAAGCTAGAACTTACACATATTTATGTTCAATCGTCTTCTCCAAGATGTGTATACAAATTATCCAAAAATGAAATTGATTGTTCCTAAAAGATGCATACACTGATACACATTACCTGATCCAAATTTCAAATGGATAAACAGGGTCCTAGAACCTCTATCATTTCAAAGGAGATTCAGTTGAGATAACAAAATAAATTATACAATAAAATACAAGCAAAAAGAATTCTCTTAAGCATTTTCACAAACGGCTCCAATACAACCAAAAAGGCAAACAAATTCCGCAGTAGGAGCAATAAAATGCTAACATTTCATGAAATTTGACATCACCCTTCCCTGATCACATGGAATGCGTGAGTCAAAATATGATTTCAAGCATTGATTGTGAGATCAATTGGGGTTAAAGAAAAGGGCATAGAAAGAGGAGAGACGTACAAGACAACGGAGGACGAGATTGAGAGAAGCAGCGGGTAGGGTTTGATCGAGACGGTGCTGAAGCTTTAACGGAATGGGTGAAGAAGTAGTTGAAGAAGAAGAAGAAGAAGGGAAAGAACTTCTGTTGGAATATTTGGTATATGTGGTATGAAGTTCATAGCATATGACCTTGGGTGTCATTGGGCTTGAACTGTTATTTGGCGAGAGGAAAATTCCCGTCGGATGTTCTGCGCTCGAGGGCGGCCGCGCTTAGGCCGAGAGCGGCCGCGCTTCCTTGCCGAGAGACGAGCTTCAAAATCCTGTGTTGAGCGCGGTCGCGCTCTCCTTGAGAGCGGCCGCGCTTGTGACGGGATCTGCGAATTTCCTGGGCCGAATTAGATCAGTTTTAGGTCTTTTTAAGCCCTAAAACTCTAGTTTTACCACACATATAAATACTCTAATACCTCCAGCCGTTTTTGGTACTTGAATATTGAAGAGAAACACAATTCTCTTGCTTTTATTCATTGATCAATCACTCCCGTTCATAGAGATTCGTTCGTGAGATTCAAGGCGATTGAGATAGGACCGCCGGTGATTACCTACCTGTGTGCTATTGTGTGGTACGTAATCCGTGATCGTTTTATCCTCGGAGAAATTTGCCTGTACCTGAGTTGCACCAATTGGGGGCAATATTTTCTCTTAGTGTCTTCCTAAGGCGACTCGATCAAATCACGATAAGTTTTCTAACCGTTTGATTTCTTGTTTCTGTTTGTTTTCCTGATCCTGTTTCTTGGCTTTCGGTTTTGCTATTGGCATCTTAATTGGTACGTTCTTGACTTGATCAATAAAATCCCCTACTGTTGATTAAATTGTCGTTTAATCTGTGGTGCTTATTAATTTAATTTCCAACAGTCTAAGAGAAAATAGTATTTTATTTGATCATGTCTGGTGGTTCCTCTAGCTCTCCCTTTAAGTCCCTAGTTGACACCTCCGATCTTCCGGAGAAGTTTGGTGGTAAGAACTTCAAGCGTTGGTCTGAACGCATGAAGATCCGTCTGTCCAAATTAAGGGTATGTCTGGTATGCCGACATCTAAATGTCCCGCTACGAATGGTGATGATCCAGTTAATGTGGCCGCGGATTAAACCGTGGAAGGAGCAGGATGATGTTGTTCGAGGATGCATGCAATCGGCTTTGTCGAATGCAATTTCTTTGATGTTTATTGCTCGCTCCTCTCACCATTTCAACGTCACGTGGGATTCGCTTTCGAGAAAGTACGGCACCGATGAATCCGGTGTGGAAAAGTACCAAGTGGGAAAGTTCCTGAATTATCACATGAGTGAGGGCAAGTCGGTTACCGATCAAGTGCACGAACTCCAAATCGTTTTGCGCCACTCAAGGATGCCGACATGGGACTTCCCGATAAGTTCGTTGTCATGGCTATCATTGAGAAGTTTCCTCGATCTTGGGGGAATTCGGTATGACCCTCAAGCATCGTGACCGAAACTTGTCACTCAATGAGTTGATGAATGCAATCGCGATTCAGGAGGTGCATAATGGTAACCAACCTAGCGTACCTGTGGAGGCTGCTGCCAATATGGTTACCGGTAAAAGCAAGTTTAAAGGAAAAGGTGTGAAAACTTCTAAGGATAAAGAAAACCATGATAAGCTTAAAGTTAAGAAAAATAACTTTAGGAAGCCAAGAGCAAAACGTAATCGGCTGGAATTGTGGAGAAGGTGGACACTTTTCTAGGGACCGCCCGTCCAAGAAAGGAAAAGGACCACAAGCCTCTCGCCGATGACCATCCCGTCGTCAACATGGTGTTGGGTCCGAAGGATTATGATGATCCCGACTCGACGCACCCGGAGTTGACGATCTCGACTCCGCAATGTTACAAAGTATGTAACTTCTTGTCCCGAACTCTTTATCGTCTATGAACCCAACGAGTGGCTAGTTGACACCGGGGCAAATGTGCACGTTTGTGCCGATAAATTGCTATTTGTGTCTTACCACTCGTCCGTGGTAGATCAGTGACGATGGGGAACTCTAGTGCTGCAAAGGTGCTTGGGACTAGACGCGTGGACCTGAGGTTTCCTAATGGGCGCATTCTTACCTTGCATCGAGTGTATCACGTTCCTGATATTCGTCGCAACATTATTAGTGGTTCTAGTCTAGTTAGGGAAGGATTTGAGATTTCATTTAAGTGTAATAAGGTCATAATTTTGGATTCTGGTAGTTTTGTGGGGAAAGGTTATTCCTCGGATGGTTTATTTAAAATTAGAGTTGAAACTGATGTTTGTTCGCACAACAATAATTTTAGTTCTATTGATTATCCTGTTTCGTATTCCATTGAATCTTCAAATGTTTGGCATGGTCGTTTAGGACATATTAACTATGATTCTGTGAAAAGAATGATGAACTTAGATATTATTCCTAAACATGCTATTGATAAGAATTCTAAATGTCATGTATGTGTTGAAGCTAAATCTACAAAAGGTCCGTTTAAGTCGGTTGTGAGAAATTCTGAAATTCTAGATTTAGTTCATACTGATATTTGTGAATTTAATGGTGTGTTGACCAAAGACAAAAAGAAATACTTTCTCACCTTTATTGATGATGCTAGTAGATACTGTTATGTGTTCTTGCTTAATTCTAAGGATGAAGCATTAGATAAATTCATTATATTTAAGAACGAAGCAGAAACACAAACTGGCAAGAAACTTAAACGGTTAAGGTCTGATAGAGGAGGTGAATATGAGTCTAACCCCTTCATGTATTATTGCCAAGAAAACGGAATAGTTCATGAAGAGACTCCTCCCTACACCCCTCAATCAAATGGTGTTGCAGAACGTAAGAATAGAACCCTTACTGATATGATTAACAGTTTACTCATAAGTTCTGGACTGCCCAAATATATGTGGGGAGAGGCTTTGAATACGGCTTGCCATATTCTGAATAGAGTCCCTCCTAAACATAGAAAGGAAAGTCCGTTTGAACTTTGGAGAGGTCGACAGGCTAGCTTGAAACACTTAAAAGTGTGGGGGTGCCTTGCAAAGGTACTTGTACCCGCACATAAAAGGAAAAAGCTTGGACCTAAAACTGTTGATGCTATCTTTATAGGTTATTCTGAAACAAGTTATGCATTGAGATTTCTCATTATAAAATCTGAAATTTCTGGCATAGATGTGAACTCTATAGTTGAGTTACGTGATGCAACATTTTTTGAGGATGTGTTTCCTATGAAGAACGGACTTCCTAAGGAATCTAACCCAACCACTAATTTCACTCCTGCTCAAGTAGAGGAGATGACAAATGTGGGGGTTGATTCCAGTGCAACTCATTCTGATGATGAGATTGAACCAAGAAGGAGCAAACAGGCAAGGACCACCAAGGACTTTGGAAGTGATTTCATCACTTACAATGTTGAGGGTGATCCTCTAACCTTCAAGGCTGCTATGGCTACTTCTGATGCCAAGCAGTGGAAGGATGCTGTTAAGAGTGAGATGGATTCTATTGTCTCTAATGGGACATGGAAATTGGTGGATCTCCCTCCTGGTTGTAGCACGATAGGATGTAAGTGGGTCTTTAAAAGGAAACTGAAACCGGATGGAACCGTTGACAAGTTTAAGGCTAGGTTAGTGGCTAAGGGATTCAAGCAAATGGAAGGAATAGATTATTTCGATACCTATTCGCCAGTTGCTAGAATGACTACAATCCGAATGCTTATCGCATTGGCCTCTGTATATGATCTTCCTATCCATCAGATGGATGTTAAGACCGCTTTCTTGCATGGCGATCTTGAGGAAGAAATTTATATGGATCAACCTGAAGGTTTTGAGGCCTCTGGCAATGAGAGAAAGGTTTGTAAACTTGTTAAGTCCTTGTATGGACTTAAACAAGCCCCTAAGCAGTGGCATGAGAAATTTGATAAAATTGTCTCATCGTTTGGCTTCGTTACTAATGAGTTTGATAAGTGTGTCTATAGCAAGAGTATTGGTGATAGTAGTATTGTCTTATGTCTGTATGTCGATGATATTCTGTTGTTTGGAACGGATATGAGGATAATTGATACTACTAAGGCATTCTTGAAAAGTAAGTTTGAGATGAAAGATATGGGAGTAGCAAGTGTGATTCTTGGCCTTAAGTTGACTCGTTCAACTAGTGGCATAACCATATCGCAGTCTCATTATACTGAAAGTGTAATTGAGAAATTTGGTTATAAGAATTGCAAAGTGGCTAAAACTCCATATGACCCTTCATCTGCTCTTACTAAGAATGAAAGTGGAGTACCGATGGCTCAGTTGAGATATTCTCAAATAATTGGAAGTTTGATGTATCTTGCCAACTGTACTAGACCGGATATATCCTATTCGGTTACTAGGTTGGCTAGATATACTCAATGTCCAAGCAAAGCACATTGGGAAGCTCTTGATAGAGTTCTCAAGTACTTGAAGGGAACGATTTCCTTTGGGCTGCATTACGGAAGATATCCTTCTGTTCTTGAAGTATATAGTGATGCAAGCTGGATTGCCTATAACTCCGGGAGTTATGGCTGTACGGGGTATGTTTTCACCTTAGGCGGAGCTGCAGTCGCTTGGAGGTCGACCAAACAAACTCTGTTGTCTAGGTCTACATTTGAGGCCGAATTAGTTGCCCTTGACACTACCGGATTGGAAGCCGAATGGCTTCGAGGACTCATGTCCGAATTGCCTATGGTCGCAAGCCCACGCCTCGTTATCTACGTACATTGTGACAACACCGCCACAATTGAGAAACTGAAAAGTGTCAAGTACAACTGTAAAACTAGGAGACATATCCAAATTAGATTAAAATCTATAAGGGATCTAGTGTCTCGGAAGGTGATAGCTGTTGATTATGTTGGTACCAAGGATAACACGATCCTTTAACCAAAGGGCTAGAATTTGCTCTTGTTCAAAAATCTAGGTTGGGGATGGGACCGAACCCCGTCTCGACTCAAACGCAGTAGCAACCCAATCTACGAGTGGAGATCCCACAAAGGAGATTCAATGTGGTAATAACAAGTGTGGGGTGAGTCGGAGCACCAAATAATAGATTGACATTTTATATGTCCGAGTCTATCCCCGAATAGCCTAGAGGTGCTCATTCTTTGCTAATTTAGTAAAAGTTTGGAACTTTGAATGGGATCAAGTCTTTTAGACAAGATGTTAGCGATACATCTTCCGAGATGCCCACTAAGTGAGTGTTGTTGTTGGCCGCAACTAGAGGAATTTGGGTTATTCCTTGAAAGCATTCATGATAGAGGATCGGGACGTATGGCTTATAAGCGTCAAGTGTTCGATAGAGGGCCTATCATAGCTTTTGTCGTGTTTGTTACCAAAGAAAGGCCTCTACATCCAAAGGCATCGATTCAAGACACCCGTTCATCTGGTCCTGTGGAGGTTTGCGTTGGATAACATAGGTAGTGGTTCAAGCCGGAAGGTACCATTATTGAAAGCATGGCAATGGACAATCTGTACACGTCATATTTCTATGAACTTGTGGGGGATTGTTGGAATATTTGGTATATGTGGTATGAAGTTCATAGCATATGACCTTGGGTGTCATTGGGCTTGAACTGTTATTTGGCGAGAGGAAAATTCCCGTCGGATGTTCTGCGCTCGAGGGCGGCCGCGCTTAGGCCGAGAGCGGCCGCGCTTCCTTGCCGAGAGACGAGCTTCAAAATCATGTGTTGAGCGCGGTCGCGCTCTCCTTGAGCGGCCGCGCTTGTGACGGATCTGCGCGAATTTCCTGGGCCAAATTAGATCAGTTTTAGGTCTTTTTAAGCCCTAAAACTCTAGTTTTACCACACGTATAAATACTCTAATACCTCCAGCCGTTTTTGGTACTTGAATATTGAAGAGAAACACAATTCTCTTGCTTTTATTCATTGATCAATCACTCCCGTTCATAGAGATTCGTTCGTGAGATTCAAGGCGATTGAGATAGGACCGCCGGTGATTACCTACCTGTGTGCTATTGTGTGGTACGTAATCCGTGATCGTTTTATCCTCGGAGAAATTTGCCTGTACCTGAGTTGCACCAATTGGGGGCAATATTTTCTCTTAGGACAGTCTTCCTAAGGCGACTCGATCAAATCACGATAAGTTTTCTAACCGTTTGATTTCTTGTTTCTGTTTGTTTTCCTGATCCTGTTTCTTGGCTTTCGGTTTTGCTATTGGCATCTTAATTGGTACGTTCTTGACTTGATCAATAAAATCCCCTACTGTTGATTAAATTGTCGTTTAATCTGTGGTGCTTATTAATTTAATTTCCAACAACTTCTTCTTGTTGTTGTTATGATAAAGTGATGTCATCATTATGGCGGTCTTAACTACTACTCAATATTAAACTTATGCCCCTTCTCCAATGACACAAATTTCCTCAAAGAGAATTTCATAAACTTAATCTCTGTCTTTAGCCCTAACAGAAATCCCTACTCTTTTGCTGATGAAGCTCTTCAGCTGGTTCGAAATGCTTGGAATGTCTCGTGTGGATCCACACGAGATGTGTCTTGTGTGAAATTACACGAGACATCTCGTGTGCATATACACGACATTTATTTCGTGTATATGTACACGAGATATCTCGTGTAGATTCACACGGGATGAGTGAGAACATCTCGTGTATACACACATGAGACGGGCAAGGGCAGGATTGAAATTTTTCGTTCCCTGTATTTTTCGTTCCCTGTATTTAGTATTTACCCTCATTCATTTTATGTACTCCAATTTTTCCCATAATTAATATCAGCAAATTTAACGAAGTTTGTTAACAGAGTTAGGTCAAAGGACCAATAGTGCTATAATAGTCATAGGTCAGGGACCTATTGCAAAAAAAGATACAAAGGTCAGGGACCAAAAAGGTGTTTCCGCCATTAAATTGTCACCAAACTTATCTCAATAGGCAAATGTGATAAGTTGCTGGGTCTAATTGTACATATACTAGTAAAAGCCCGTGTTCGAGGACACCTGTTTTTTTTTTTTTTTTTAATTTAAAAAAAAAAATTTAAAGGGCAAAATGAAAAAGGGACAACTTAGTGAGGGCAAAATGAAAAATTTGACATTTGGTACTGTTCATAGTAGTGATGTGATTTTTACTATAGATTGTTATAACGAAAATTGCACTCTTGTCCTATAGACTAAAACTCTCAAATTAAGAGTCCTACCACTTTGTTTTATTTCTAAAATAGCAAAACTAAGGGTCCTACTTTGCTTTATTCATAAATGACAAATAATAAACAGTGTTTTGGACTCATATATCTTTTTCCTTTAATAGAATTACAAAAAAAAAAAAAAAAAAAAAACAATACTTACTATTATACTTTTTACCCACATGAATCGTGTTTTGGGCAATTATGTCCTCAACCTACTTTGCTATTGTTAACTCATTTCTTAATGTTTTTTAGATAAACGTACAAACTCTTAATAGAACTCTTAGATACAGAGTGTCTGAAACGGAGGGAGTACAAGAAAGCCCAAAGAAGGACCAAAGCCCCTAAAACACCAAGGAACGACATATATTTAACATTCCCCACATTGTGAAACTCACATCTTACTTTCTAAAGAAGAGACATATAAATAGACAAATGAAGTTCTCTAAAACATATTTACTTCACGATATATAATGTATTAACAACTTGGCTCTCCAATTTGCGAACTAATTGGTTACTTCTTGTTGACATACACTCCTCAATGCAAGATTCTGAAACTAAAGTAGTGAAAAGAAGATACTCCTTAGATCATTGGCGAAGCCCCCTTCTCCACCAAGGCAGAGGAGTGAGTCGTTCGGGGAGAGGCGGGGCGAGGAGACCAAGCATTGTTTCCTTCTCTTTAGGAGTTAATGAGACTCCTCTCACAAGGTTCAACGCCATTATATGAACATTAGTCTTTTGTCTGTGCCTATTGTAAGCCCATATGCCTCCAGCAGCACCAGCAACAAAAAGCTGTTCGAAAATACAAATTATTTCAGAATGGGTAGCGAAACTTATGTTTAAAAGCATGAAATGAAAAAAATAAATATGGGGCGAAAATTAAATGGTTCTCTTAAACTAACCGGTGACAACCACAAGGCTGCAGTCTGCAAATCAAACTTTGGAGCATAAAGTACTGTCTCCCCGTAATCCTCTTCAAGCTTTTTATAGATCTCTTTATCACTTTTCCCAGATTTTATTTCATCGCGAATTAGCTGCAGTAATAATGCAAGAATGATAAATATGTAATCTGTGTATTAGAAAAACATGTAACGAGGGGAACACTAAGGTGAGGACTATGAAAACTTACAAAAAGGAATGAAAACCTACATTCTCCTGAAGCAGGGCCGGTCTTGTGAAATTTGGGGCCAAAAACGAATTATTTACTTGGGTCCCTTATTCTTTTTGTCCCAACACAATCTTTAAAAAAAAAATTGAATTAGGTTGATATTTTTTCGGATTGTGATAATTGCAAAAAATTTTACCTAAAATTATTATTAAAAATTTATTAAAGTAACAATAAAATAATTAAAATATCATTTCGGTATGGAGGTGTATTAAATAAGAGTCTATTTTAGGAAAAAAACTGTCAGTACAAAAGCCCAAAGAAACGGAAGCCCAATATAAGATTTAAAAACATGTTGCCTAAAAATTGTAGTGCGACTCGGAACTCATGCCGTATGATGGCTTTGCACTTTTGAGATTCACCTTGTCCACCGGCATAGATAAGATTTTTGTGATGTTTAGCCGGCGTAAAATTATATATAATAAAAGCAGAAATTTTGCGGCCCCATAATTACTCATTTTTACGAGGGCCCTAAGCGGCGGCTTCTTTAGCCTACCCTTAGGGCCGGGTCTGTCCTGAAGGCCCAACACAATATACTAAAAACATGTAGTACAGGAACAAGAATCTGCTTCCACAAAATATGTTTCTCATTCAATTGCAGTTCAGCAATCAAGGACCCAAAAAACGTAGTATCTTAATTAACTTTGATTTCTGCCTTACTAAAGCAGAAACGGAAAATGCAATTGTGCATTTGTTGAATCCTTTATGAGCTTGGCCATGGAATGAGAGATTGTACCAAACAGCACAAATGGCACAAGACTTTTGGGCAGGTTCTAGGATTTTAAATAGCAATCATCAAAGTCACTTTTGAAAATGCACTAACTACCCCCTTAGCCTTTCTTCATGAGCTCATGTAAACTCTTTTTCGATGACCATTAAAAGCTTTTCTATCAGCAATAACACAATGTAGCAAGATTAAAGATAAAGAAAGTCATCATGTCAGCATAATGTTTTTAAGCTGCTTTGCCATGATTATCTGGTCTCCCACAGGCCACAGCTTGCAGAGTTTAGTTCAAACTAACATATTTAGAGCTGTTATAAAAGGTGTCAATGTGTTTATCAGAAAATAAGATAGAATATTCATGAATATGGCTTCAGCATAGCTTATCTGAAGAAGGCGAGGCAGAAATTAAATGTTCGTTTTGCTTTGATCTTTCTAGGTCTACTTAAAACTTAAAAGTCATGTGTGACCCAAAAAATAGGATTAAAGTGAAAGTGAAAATGTGAAACTGAAACAATAGATGTTCATCTACTAACCATCTGAGAGCTACACAAAAGAAAAATCATGAGAAGGTTCCATGACATGAGCATTGGAAATCTGGTAACATGGAATTGAGTGGAAGCGAAGTCAGTTGAAACTTATTTTAAAACACATACAACTATGAACCGGGGTACAGTTGGCGCTACAAGTAAAGATGAACTGCAAGGCAATGTGTAAAAAAGTGCACACCTTCCTGAGGAGTATGGCGATATCAGCTTGAGAATCTTCAATGGACTGACTACCACATTCTGTGCACCGGACATTATGACTGATGTTCCTAGCACGGGCATCCACCATCTGGGCATTCTTCACGGGATCATCTTCGCCCTCCATTGTAATTAAATGCTAGTACGACTATACTTCCCGCCTACCGCCTACCGCCTACCGACAATCACCAAACACAAAACCCATACAACATTAGAGCAGAAATCCTTTTCGAATAATGGCTACAATTTCAGTCAGGCATTTCATCATGCAGTTTACTGGCGCACAAACAAGTGTCCATAAACACCACAATCGCAAATGTGAAAGCCAAAAATTGTAACATAAGGTAAAAGGGTATTATGTTTAATTGATTAGAAAAGTTGTCGAAAAAGAAAAGAAAATAACTACCGAGGGTGAGGGTGATACAGTTTGAAGGAGAAAGGAGATACTACGCTGGAAGGTACCTTAAATACGCTTACTGCTCCGATCAGAAGTTCCAGTGGCGGATCTAGGATTTCTTAAATGCGGGTGCACAATTTACACTACGCGTTTTCATACTTTGAAAACGTTTAATAACATTATCATTCGTTACTTTCCTAGAATTACCCACCCCAAAACTAGTTTCACCATCCCCAATTTTTTTTCTTTTGATGAAAAATTTGTCCATATTCAATAATCAACAATAACACCACCAAATATCCTACACAAAAATTCAACGAAATAACCATTTAATCAACAAATTAAAATCAATAATAAAAACATGATTGACATATATTAAAAATTGTGGCATGATTGACAAAAAAATTAAAAATCAAACACATACATATTTGAAATCAAACATTTAATCAACACATATATATAAATCACCCAATAAATCTGAAAAAAAATCAAAGCCCCAAACCTATTTTCAAACCCTAGATTTATATTTTACCTGAATGAGAGAGAGAGAGAAGTCAAAGGAGAGATTTGAGGGTTTGAGATACTTACCGGAGGAGGGAGGACAGAGGATTGAAGCTTGATGATTAATGGCGTCGTCTCCGTCGTCGGCAGTAGTGGCTGTGCGTGAAACGGTGACTCGGTGAGACAAAGTGAAAAGTGAAACGGTGAGACAAAAAGTGAAAAGTGAAAATTAAAAAAAAAAAAAAAAAAAAAAAGACGTGTGTTAAAAACGCCTGTTACTGATTTTTTTTGTTTGGGGTGAACTTTTAAGTTCACCTCCCATTCTAAAGATTTAATCCTTTTTGAGGATGCACTTAGTAAAAAAAAATTTTAAAAAAATATAAACTATATGTCCGTTTCACATGATCAAATCTAAGAAAAATAAAATTTCACATACTATATGAAAACCTTGTAAAATTATTAACTAACCTTGTTTCGTGATTATTGTTTTTTTTTTTTTTTAATTTTAACTGAGTTTGATTATTTATGTTACTACACAATTGCAGGTATAATCATGAGCAAGAATAGCTCAATCACAAGAATAATAATAAGGTTTATAGCATGCATAGCAACCTTGATACCCGTCCTTCTTATGTGCAGAAACCATGAAATAGTTAAATTAGATAACTATTATTATGAAGCCAAATATACCTATTGGGGTGCTTTCAAGTAAGTCTATTAAATCACAATTTTTTTTTTTAAGTTAAAATTGTATTTATTTGGGGTTTTTGTAATGTTTTAAATTTAAATTATTGTACCATAATTTAAAGGGCAAGTTATTAAAACATTTTATGTGATTTTTAGTTAACGCTCCCTGGTATCATATTACACATATAAGTTTATCATGATCAATTTGGGGTTTGCATCAATTAATTTTGCTACTTTTTTTTTTTTTTGTGCTTAAACGAATAAACGAATGTCGAAAAATATTTTAAATTTATTTTTGATAAAAAATAAATTTAAGTTTGATTTTGATTTTAAAAAGTTGAGATTTAAACATTTTTAGTACCGTAAATAAATAAAAATTCTTAATAATCTCACCATATCATCATAGGCTACTGTGAGTTAGAATTTGTTGTTTGATGACTAATTTATTAGTAACTTCTCCAAAACTTGAATATTTATTTTGAGATAATTTTATTTTTTTTGGATAAATAGATTTATTTATTTTTTGAGATGGAGGGAGTAATAACAATTACAAATATAGTACAAAAACATAGGGATAAATTAAAGTGAATAAATTTGAAAATTGTTATAATGTTTATTAAGCGAAGATACCTTGTTGCAGTTTCTTTTTGATTACATACAGCGTTGCCTGTGGTTGGAACTTCGTAGCAATGTTTCTTTCTGATGGGAGTCCTATCTGGAGACTAGCCGTCCTCCTCGAATGGTTAATTTACCTACTTTACCCTTTCTCTATATCCGCCTCCGTTTTAATTAATAACCTTTGTTTTGGTCAGTTTAGTTTGGTACTCCCTCCTCTGTCCGTCCGAGAATGAATATTGCAATTGATTTGTCAACGTTTTTATGCAATATGTTTTACTAGTTTATACATTACTTCTACAAAGTTAAAGTTGCACTAAGTCGCTCTCATTATTTGAAAATGCGACATTTATTTTGGGACAAATTAAAATGAAAACTGAGATATTTATTCCTGAAAAGAGGGAGTAATTTGGTCTCGAAATTGTAAAGGTTGCAACTCGATTCCTAACATTTACATCTTGTTGCGAATTGATATAAAAACTAATAAAGTGTTGATTTTTTTTTAAAGAAACACAGGTAACTAATTGCAACAAAATGTAAATATTAAAATGGGGTTACAATAATTACATCAATTTACAACAAAATGTAAAAGGTAGGAACCAACTTGCAACCTTTTCAATCTTTAAAACCAAATTATAAAATTGACCAAAACACAAGTAACCAAATTGAAATTAACTCAAAAAGAAAGATGTGAAATGCACTTATCCCAAAGACCGGGGGTCCAATGTTACAAAGTTTGTTTGAGATTTAACGAAGTTTAACTAACGACATTATATTATTTGAGTTAACTAGGTTATAACGACGTTAATGATAACTTCATGCGGAATGGCAACAAATAGCTACATAGAAATGAAGACGGGAGTTGTTAAAGCGGGTTGGTCTCCACTATGTTACATATTCCCGACCTTCTGCAGCAAGGTGTTATGGTCGTTGATATTTGGATATATTGGGATCTTATTATGTGTTCCCATCTTCTTCAAGTCCCTCGTCATCCTCGCCAATCCATTCTTGACTGATTGAAGTTAACATGAGAGTTATGATTCGGTAGGTAGACGTTATTGTCATAACGCAATTAATTATACTTTGATTTATTTATCTCGGAGATAAAAACAATGGCGAATATTTTTTTTTAGCTTAGTAATATGGAAAACGCAAGGACTTGTTCTTAAAATATATATTTTTTCTCATATTGTACTATATAGGGTTGTTCATGGGGTAGGGGTGTGTTCGGTCCGGTTTGGTTCGGTTTTACGCTAAAATCAAAATCGAACCGAAAGATATCGATTTTTGTATTTTAAAACTATTTTCGGTTTTATTCGATTTCGATTTTATTCGGTTTCGGTTTGGTGTCGGTTTGGTTCGGTGTCGTTCGGTTTCAACAAAATGAGAAGAACATGCATGTATTGATGGTTGAATTATGATAGTTACATTCAGCAAGATGAAATTTATTAATCACTCATTAACAAAGCAAGATGAGAAGATGCAATACTAAAGTCTTAAGATCATGACAAATTTAAGTGTTCCACCTGCCACTACAAATAACAGTTAAACTATCGTAAGCATTATTTTAACTCCAAAGCAAGATGAGAAGATGAAATTTATATAGTATATATTAAAATGACATGTTGTTTTAATAATATCGGTTCGGTTCGATTTTATCGGCTCGGTTTTTCATTTGAAACCAAAACCGAAAGTTTCGGTTTTTAAATGGTTAAAACCATTATCATTTCGGTTTTGTCGATTTCGGTTTTTTTGGTCCGATTTCTCGGTTTCGATCCGATTTTTTCGATTTTCCGATTTTGTTGCACACCCTTATCATGGGGTAAGTTTTCTGCTGATTGATGCATTGACAGTGATGATGAGCCCGTACCTTTCAGACCGGGCCCAATCTCGATCTGATTCAAACGCCAATTATGACGTGCCACCTATAGGCACTACTAGAAACTGACCCATTACCGACCCGTCGACAAAGCCCAATTTCCGTCGGTAATGTGGTATTACCGACGGACGCGTTCCGTCGGAGTCCATCGGTATATTCTGGTTGGTAATACTAACGAAATTTTCCGTCGGTAATTTCGGCGAACCGTCCGTCGGTAACGCATTTACATCCGTCGAAAATTGTCCGTCGGTAAGGAATCTCGCCGGTCGATGAACGGCGTTTTTGCCGGAGAGATTACCGGCAGATTGGTTCGTCGGTAATCACAAAAGCAATTCCGACGGAAATGTCTGTCGCTAAGTCTTAATTTACCGGCGAAATTGTCCATCGGTAATCTGTCCAGAATTTTAAAAAAATATTGTTTTTATTTTTAAACCACCTGTAACCTGTTCAAAACAAATACCAACCTATTTAAACGAATACCAAAATTTTCAAACAAACACCAACATGTTTCGCTTGAACATCAAATAAATACAAGTGCCACAACCACCATCCAAATCAAGCGAAACTGGTTGAAAAAGGAGAAAGGGAAAGGGGAAGGGTTTTAAAACTACTTAAGTTTGATTACATGTCAAATAAAATTCAAGTTTAACGACCACGACCACGTCCGCTACCGCTACCACCACTTCGCCTACTAGTGCCACGACCACCGTCCAAATCAAGGTATTGATCGACTGATGAGGCAGAGTCATTATTGCTAGTAGGTTATTGTTGTTGCAAATTCATGGTGGCCAATACTTTTTGCATGCGCTCCTCAAACTGTCTTTGCGCACGCTCCTCAACTGCAAGCTCACTCATTTTTCCTCTCAAACTTGCACCTAAAAAAATAGAGACTAAATACATTTTCAAGCTTTCATTAATAGCATCATTGGATACCTTCATTGAAGGAAGCACCCTCATTAATATGTCTCTTTATAATTATTTGTTAAGTTTAATAAAAAAATATGAACCCAATTAACACAAATTGAAAATGAAGCTTCAATTCCGATCAATTTGTATTTACATCACATTTTAAGATTAATAATTTTATACCCAAGTAATTATTCAAAAAAAAATTAATTTTCTTTGAAATAATTTTTTGCCCGCACTAGTTAAATTAGACAGTCGCTTCTTCTCTTTAAAAAAAGGTCTCATTTTGATTTTATAGTCAGTGGGACAGAATTTCAATAAAAAACTTATAAAATTTTGATTATTACCATAAATTTTTAAAATTATAATT
Source organism: Adenophora triphylla var. japonica (assembly GCA_022495995.1). Taxonomy (NCBI): domain Eukaryota; kingdom Viridiplantae; phylum Streptophyta; class Magnoliopsida; order Asterales; family Campanulaceae; genus Adenophora; species Adenophora triphylla. Next base: position 110,224 of record JAFEMH010001617.1, on the reverse strand, counting down.
GATGTAGCATTAAGAAATCTATAATAGCATATTTTAGATTTTTATTATAATAATTATATTTTTTTTTCTATTTCTTTCTCAAAGTTGAATCAAATAGAAATGAAAAAAATTAAGTGTAACTTTTATATAGAACGGATGGAGTTAGGACACAAAACAAAAAAAATACTCCCTCCGTTCCCGGTGAGTGTGGACTTATTTCCCTTTTGATCCGTTCCACGTGAGTGTGGACTGTCAAAAATGGCAAAGAATTTCTACTATTCCACACACTCATTCTCTCTCCTACTTTACTTTTACACTCACAACACCAATCAACTTACTATTCCTCCCACTCATTCTCTTTTTTATTTAATTTTTCATACTCACACACAAACACCTCCTTCCACTATTTATCTCTCTTACTTTTTTTTAATTTGTGTGTCCAAAATTTTGGTCCACCCTCACCTGGGACGAAAGGAGTACACTTTTGGGGAAAGCTCCAAAGGTCATAAATATGTTCCTCCGTCACTTTTAAAAAAGTCACTTTTAAAAAAGTTTTAAAAAAGTCTGAGCTTACACATTAAAATCAATTAAAATCAATTGATGAGTTTACACATTAAAATCAATTGATGTTAATGAAAATGGTCCAAGATCTTTAAATATTATATGCAAGGTTTATCAATTTCCGATATGAGATAATATCTCTAACACGCCCCCTCACGTGTAATGCAAGGTTTATCAATTCCCGATATGAGATAATATCTCTAACACGCCCCCTCACGTATCGGATGGCGCGGAGTAACATCAAGGGCCGTTGGGCCTGATCTGATATCATCTTAAAGTTTGAGGTTTCACTATAAAATCAATTGGTGTTAAGGGAAGTAGCACATAATCTTTATATATTATAGGTAAGATTTATCAATTCTCTATGTGCAATAATATCTCTAACGGTCACCTCAAGACTAAAACATGTCCGGTCACCTCAAGACTAAAACATGTCCAGAGTTTTACAGCGATCCAAAGTTATTGAGTCCTGATTTTTATTGTTACCGAATCCTCCAAACAAATACTCCCTCCGTTCCACCCGAATTTGGACAAATTTTCTTTTTGGGCGTTTCATCCGAATTTGGACAACCCAAAAAGGAAAGTTTATAATAATAAAAAAATGGGCATACCCCACTCACTCATTAACTCCACTCATTCTCCACCATGTCTGATTTATTCAACCAACCACTATTAACTCCACTCATTCTCTCTTTTCATTTTCTACCACACATTTTTATTATCTTATTGTTATTTCTTAATCTCTGTGTAAAGTAACTTTGTCCAAATTCGGGTGGGACGGAGGGAGTAATGTTTATTTCCTTCAATATACCAACAGCTGCAGCACAGATCTATGGTATATAGTTTCATTTCATCACTACTAACTTATAAAAAAAAAAAAAAAACCACAGCAAAAATCAAACCCCAAACAGTCTGTTTCCGCAATCATCACGCAACACAAGTTGGCATAATGCTTCCTGCCATCTTGCCAATAGTCGGTTTAGGTTCTTGAATTTTCACTTCTTCCCCTTCTCATGAACTTGTTTCCAGTACCCGGAATGCTGAAATCTGCTGGATTTCTGTTAACTGAGCAAATCTCACCACCTTTCACACCCCAGTCTACTGCACCCTTCTTCTTCTTATTATGCTCTACAGGAAGAACAATATAATCCGAAGCAGAGGATTGTACCTTGTTGAATGAAAATGATTGATAATTTGTGCCCAAAGTATTCTTTCCAGACCCATGCCCATTTACCCTACCATTCATAGCTTCCATGGCTGCCATAGACCTTTTAAGCTTGCCCTTTTCACAAGATTTAACGCTACTAGAAACAATGTTTCCTGAAAACTGACCTCTGGTCCCACCAATTTGTGTACAATCATTGTTCCTTTCAGTCGAATGTATATGAACCATTGGCTCCCCAAAAGTAAGATGTTTGCGTCGTTCATTACTACTTATAGTAAGAGAAGCGTCAAGCTTTGGAGACATCAAAGTTATCTTTTTCACACACGCACATGGTTTTTCTGCAGTTTTCTTGCTATAAATCTTGACATCAAGAGGTTTACGCTGCTTGGGGGAAGATGTTGCAGATATCTGAGTGCTGTTAATCTTGGTAGGTTTATTCACCAAGCGAACATTGTGCGGGTCACCCCCTTGTGGTACGATTTCCATACCCGAAGATTTGATCTCATCAAAGGTGTCTTCTCCCACTCTGAAGGGTTTCCTTTGAACTTGTATGGTATTCTTCCTTAAATCTGTTGACTTTACATCATCATAGGCTTTAGTGGGCTGAACTTTATGAGGATTTTCAACTCGGTTGACTGATCTCAGGAGGAGACTGTATCACGATTGGCTATCTCTGCTTCAAGAAGAAGCTTTTCGCGTCGATTCTCAGCTAAGAGCTTCACAATTTCCATGGATATATCATCTAAAGCATCCATTTCACTAGAAGGGATCTCTGTAACTTCTAAGTTTGCTCGAACAGAAATATTGTTGGATGAAAATGAAGATCCCTGAAACAAACACAATGTACCATCCAGGTATCGAAAAGAACTTCCAAAACTGAGCACATTCGTTGGCAGGAGAAACTTTACATACTAAACATGGAAATAAAATTGAACGAAAAAGAAATTGAATATGTTAATAGGTGGATAATGTAATGAATGATAAAAGCTCATACCTTTTTCCTTTTGAAGGTCCTGTGTTTATTTTTCAAGTGGTGCCGGCTATCTGATCCCTTATAAGAAGCTCGGATATAAGGATCAATACATACATCTTTGCCACCAACCCGCTTTTTCATAGAAACAAACTCGCGAGGAGGCATTAAGGAGCCTTTACCATGACCTTCTTTCACACAGAAAATTGATTTCTGATCACAATCCTGTGATCCATCCACATTAAGTTTTAATAAAGTCGGTATATCATTTGGCAAATGGAATTGAGGATTTCCTGTTCCTGTCTGAGTTTCTTTGTTTTCTGGGTAAATCAGTTTTGATGTTAAATTCTCTTGCGACATCTTTGAAAAAGATCGCCTATCTTCATATGAGGATTTTCTTTGCCGCTTCTCAGCCCGATTAACAAGAGCAACATCCCTAGAGAAATCAGGTTTTACTGATTTAGAACTACCAATTACAGACTGAACGGAGTTGTTCTCTTTATTTGAGTTTTGACTCCACAAAACCTCAGATTCACCGTTTGACCATCTGCTCTGACCAGGTCCCATGTCTTCAACTTGAGGCCTCTTCTTATTGTTCCTAAAACCAATGATCTTTCGGGTATTTGTCTGAATGACTTTTTGGCTTCTGAAAAGAGTGTCCAAGGTCAGATCATCCGAGTCATCTGCAGCTTCAGTATCAGTAACTCTGGTGTCCATATCATCAGAGTTCACGGTACCATTTGAACTTGACAAGTCAAAAGAACCACCTGAAATCTCCCCTCTCAATATGTCAGACAGCAGCCTTACTTTTTGGGGCCTTTTACATTTCAATATTTCCGTCGAGCAAAAACATTTGTTTGACAGTTTTTCTCCATGGACACCCTCAGTGTCCTTATTCTGATCACTTCGATTGAATTTCGAGGAACAAAGGTTTCTATCATTACTAGGTTGAGAATCTAAACTCCCGCTTTCCATACCTTCCGTCTCTGGCAGCTGAAGATAAATTCCTTTTTCACAGTTTTTTGCCATCTCAGGAACTCTATGCAACGGATAACCCCTGTAACGAGTTTCATTTGAACAAGTTCTTTTACACTTAATTTTTCTGTCACCAAATTGAAAGTCAAGAATCCCATATTTTGGGCCTCTTCCTACATCGAGATTTGTTATTTCTGAGCAACAGAGAATTTAGAGTCAGAGAGAACCTATTACAGACTTTACAGTCTCTATTCATTTCAATACTGACTTTACCTGCATTTCTACTGACATTTTCTTCATTGAGGGACTGAATATCCTTCCTTCTGATACAAGTCGGCTCAGATATTCCTTCATATGCAGTCTTTTCCACATTTTTCAATTTTCCGATATGCAAATACATCTGTATAGAAAACAAAACTGGTAGATTTGGAAAAAAAAAAAAAAATCAGCGTTCAAAAACAGTGATGGACCCCACAATTACAGAAGCTTACTATGTCTGATCTTTGTGTTGGACATGACACTTGAACTATTTTCTCTAACTAGATTTATCAACGGTAAGTATTCATACGAAGTCACGTCCACATTTCCTTCACAATCTTTGTCTTCATAAACTGTCAAACATAAGAAAGCCAAATACTGCATATCAGCACGACCTACTAGCAATCATTTTAAAGTGAAATTAGAGCAATTTATTGTTACAAAACTATTAGGAACAACACAAGTATCTGCTGTATCATCCAAAGCATCACTGCTGTAGAGACAATTTTGACAATACCAACACCTGAACTCTTCATGATCATTAGGATCCTTACATTCAACAGAAGAACAAAACGGCCAACAGGTCTTCCAATCCCTTTTACGAATTTCAGCAACATAGGCACTGCATTCACAATAGACGTGACTTGTTGCGAAATCTATAATCACTCTCTAGTTTCTTAATATGTCTGGTAAATAAATCTTACTCCCTCCATCCTGAAATGATCTTCCTACTTCTTTTGTTGTTAACACGAAGGAGTCTTTGAGCAATAATTTTAGGTTAATTTAATTACCTGAATCAACATCTAAAAGTTGCTAATGATAGTATATATAATGGTGTATCAATAACAAGTTTAAAACTTTCATTGGCATAATTATATTAATCTAAAATTATTGCTCAAAGTACCTTTGTGTTGACAAAAAAAAAAGTAGAAAGATCATTTCAGGATGGAGAGAGTATTTAATCTTTCTAAAGTAGATTATTCATGATATGACATATTTGCACACCTACCGAATGGAAAAATGGTCGCACTTGCCAGCATCCTCGTTAGATCTTTGCTCAATGATAGAGTCGGTAATTTGGGGACTGCTGTCATTTGGTTGAGTATCTTCCCCTCCAATGATGTTGATTTCCATTAGACCTCAAAGAAGACGAAAGATGATTGGTGCCAACAATCCAACTAACGTTTTCCTGGAAACATGAGAAAAGCACAACAAATTCATGGAAAAGTTCATTGTGTTAAAAACATGCTAGTGTGATAGCTTCTGCAATGTACCTAGCTACATGGCCATACATGCTTCCTAATGGCTAATCAGATTTAAGTAATTGAGTTACCTGGGGATGCCCCATGGTTAAAATTCAAAATTAGGATAATGAAGATAAGTAATCATGGATAAAGAAATGAGATCAAGAAGAAGAAGAAGAAGTTGAAAGCATAGATTAGGTGAAAGAAACTTGAAATTATCTGATAGACAGATCCAAACCGAGCTCAATCGACTAAATATAAAGTGCCAAAAGCAAGAAGATGGCATTATAATAAGCAACTGCAATGCTATTTAACACTTCCACAAATTAATCCTCCAGATATAGTAAGTTACATCATGCAATAACAAGTTTGTTGATGCAAACAACATAGTAGCAAAAACAGTAAAGGTCCACAAAAGCTGAGGAGAGATTATTTCAATTTTCACTCATGTACAATCATAAATACAATTTCAAAAGAGTTTTTTTTATTATTATTTATTGAGTTTTTTTTATTAATGAATGAAATAATCTATAACAAGAGTGTCACTTGAAGGCTCTAGAAATGCATTTAGTGGGGTTTGAACCCCTGACCTCTCGTTGGAAAGGAACAACGGATATCGTTGAGCTAGAGCTCATTGGCACAATTTCAAAAGAGTTACCACCATAAAATGACAGAAAAATGACACCAAGAAAGCATAACAGTAAACACAAAAATATTAGAAAATAAAATCAGGATAATGAAAGCAACTATTTATCTCACAAAAAAATCATGAGATATAAAGAGATACTACTAATGGGTTTCCAATTATAGTAGCATATGCATCTGGGTTTGGTGACAATATATGCATCTCAGTAAAAGGTAGATTTAAAAATAAAAAAAAGATGCTACATATATACAAGAAATTAAACTTAATTGAAACCCAGCTAGCTGTGTGTGTACTGAGGTTAGCTAAATAAATAAATCATTTGGAATCGGTTAATATTCATGTATAATTCCCACACACACATATATAGATACATATATAAACTCTCCTTGATCCGGGATACATGTTAAGATGTGAGTAAATTTCAATGCTCATAAAATAGGAAAGTAAAAAAAAAAAAAAAATCAATTCTTTGACAATCAAACAATATTTTAACTCACAATTATCAAGTAGATAACTACAAGCAAAAACCCAATAATCACACAACACTTTACAAGAAAATGAAACAAAAAAAAATCAGATAAAGAAAACAGGAATAGATTGAAGATTGAGAGGTGTGAAAGAAAACCCACCAGACATTATTGGAGAAGGCAATTAAGTGATAGAACTTCAAGAAATACAAACCAAAAAGCATTGAAGGAGAGATCAAGCCATGGTGGAGATCAAAGAGATGAAGTTACTGGTCAAGATTTGAGAATGGGGAGGAGAAAATCGTGCGGGAATGGTGAGAGAAACCCTAACTCTATTTAGGTTTTAGAGAGAGAAACTGTGTGTGTGTTGTTTTGAAATGAAATGAAAAAGGAGAGAGAGAGAGAGAGGGAATATTGTACGTAATGCATCGTGAAGGGAGGGAGGGTAAACGGTTTAACCCGCCACTACATGTGATGAGCAAAAGGCTAAAAAGACATGAGTGTGCCGACGTGTAAGAAATTCCAAACCATACATTAAAAATAATATAGATTCCCTTAGCTGAGTATAATATACTGCTCTCTCCGTCCCACAAAACTTTACACCTTACTTTACTGTTGAAAATGAAAAATAATGAACAATGTTATTAAAGTAGGTGTTGTGAGTGGGAGGAGAGAGAATGAGTGGAGAGAATAGTAAATTTGAAAAGTGTTGTGAGTATGACAAGTGGGTCCCATTAATAAAGATGTATTAAAAAATTTCCTTTTTAGGAAAATGGGACTTTAAAGTGGGACGCCCAAAATAGTAAAAAGGGTAATGTTTTATGGGACGGAGGGAGTAAGGCTCAGTTTATTTAGGGAAAAATATTTTTTTTATTTTTTGATATTTAATAAATACTGAAAAATGAAGTCAACAAAAAATATTTTTCGAGTCAATGAAAAATGAGCTTGATTTTTAAGGAAAATGACTTCCTTACCTCTATCTAAAGAAGTTGTTTTAATAGAAAAATATTTTCCTCATTTTTCTTTGTTTGTATTGATTTTACCTTTATAAAGTTACTTTAATGATACTACCAAACATCGAAAAATATTTTCTTAAGATTAACCAAACATCGGAAAATATTTTTCGGAAAGCATTTTCATTTTCCGAAAAATATTTTTCAAGAAATTATTTTTTGGGGGTTATTTTTCGTGAAACAAACGGAGTCTAAGTGTGAATCAAAATTTTGAGTACAATAAATAAAAAGTAATAGTTTAATAAGAGAAAGAATTAGCGGAGAAAATATTGTGAGAATAAAAAATAAAATAGGAGAAAAAATAAGTGAAGGAAAAACAAATGGGTCTCATCATTGTATATAGAATAATAAAAAAACTTTATCATTTCAAAAAATTCACACTCACATGAAATAGATGGGGAAAAAAAAATCACATGTGGAACGGAGATGGAACGGAGAGAGTATATTACCAACTTTAATAAATAAAAAAATTATCTATAAAAAGGCCATTTTTCATAACGCTAAAAAAAGTAGATACATTAATTAATACGTGGGGGTTTTGTGTGTTGTCTTCATCATCACCACCACAAATTCAGCATAAGTTGTTTTGTGCCTAAAGTTTGAAACTCACCTAACCCTAAGTCCACACTTGCCATAACCCTAACTCAACTCCTACTCAACTTTGATTATAAACAAAAATCAAAATTATAATAATTTTTACAATTTCATGTGAATCAATAATATTCTTAGATTTTTAATAAAAATAAAAATCAAACTATAGCATCTTAAAATAAGATTATGTTTTTTCAGGGTCTCCTACGCCAGAAGGCGAGGAGAGGGTTCGAACCCTATCGCTCATTGAGGTGAGGCTTGGCTTTACCTTTGGATCACTCCTTTTTTCGGGACAAAATAAAATTATGTTAATGATGTTTAAATATAAGAGAATGATTAGTAAAGCTGTATGGGACATATGCTATGCATTACCTTTAAAATTGAGACATGAAGGTACATTTTAGAAAGTGAGTAGTACAAACTAATATCAATCCCAAACTTTCGTTTCCGTTTCAATCTGTTTTCATATACTATTACTTCATTCATCTTAAAATCTTCCTACTTTTTCTTATTACTTAAGATTAATTTTAAGATAATTTTAACCTAAGTTAATTTTCCAAATCAAAAAAAAATATTATTGATTGTTTATTTATACAAGTATTCCCATCCCAATGTCTCACTTGAAAAGTCAAAGAATGAATCTTGCACGAAAATTAAGGAGTATGTATAATGGAATAAATGTTGTGAGTATGAAAAATGAGGTAGAAAATATGGGTAGGAAATAGTAAGTCTATATTTATTGTAATTATGACAAGTGAGTTATATGAATAAAAAATTATTAAAAAGATTTCATTTTGGGAGTGTATTTTTAAATGAGACACTCATAATAAAATTTTGTGTCTTTTCGAGTGGGGCATTAGGTTTTTTTTAGAGCATCTCCAACAGTTTATTGCAGAAATTGCACCAAAACTCTAAAATGGTGCAATTTCAGCATCAAATATCTTCAATCATCTCCAACAACTTGCTTCAAATTTTGTACCAAATAAGAATATTTTCAGAATATTCCTTATTATTTCATTTATTCAAATTATAATTCTTAAATATATTTATTGGGACTAATGCTTCGTTGTTTTGTACTCCCTCCGTCCCGGTTGAAGTGTCCCAAGTTTCTATTTTGGGCGTCCCATTTAAAATGTCTCATACCCAAAAAAGGAAAGTTTTTTTACTATTCCACCCACTCATTCTCTTTTCTACTTTACTTTTACACTCACAACATTCTCTCTCCTAACTATTTCTCCCACTCATTCTCTCTCCTATTTAATTTTTCATACTCACAACATTTAAACTTTTCTCTTTCTTACATCACTTTCCTTAATTCTCGTGCAATTGTCCTTTTCAGACACTTCGGCTGGGACGGAGGGAGTATTTCATTTATTCAAATTATTATTTTTAAATGTATATATTGTTTTGTTTAATTATTTTACTCAATAAGTTGTAATAAAAATAAAAAATAAATTTCAATAATACAAATAACTTAATAATACATATAATTGATATTAAAAAAATTGGCTTAAATTTTATACTGTTTTCGTTCCAAAATAAATGCACAAATTTTATTGACAATTATATTTTTAAAGAAATTAATTACTCATTTTGAGACAAAGATGATGCTACCATGAGAAATCTTGGTTGCACAGGGACTGAAGTGGCAATGGATACTTCGGCAGCTTCCTCCTTGACAGCTCGTCTACACACAAGAAACACACGTGAACTAGGCCGGGGGTGTCTCCGGCGTACCCCCTCCGGCGTGAGAATAAGGTTAGATGGACAAGGAAGAGAGTACAACAATGGAGGTTTAGAGAGAGAAGGTAGAGAGAGATCTTACCATACGATGAGCACTATTCGCCACTTTATATACTTTCCAAGCCCCAGTGTGCCACGCGTGGGACACTGTCAATCATCCAAAGGAGGTCTCTCAACCAACCTCAACTTAGTGGAATTTCACTATTCACCTTGTCACATCAATCATCCATCACAAGTATTCGGGGTTAGGGCGTGGCGACAATCAACGTAACATCCTGGTAACGCCCTAAGTTCCATGTCGCTGCGGCGACAACGATTATAGGCGGCATCAGCGTCATGTCGCCACACGACTGAAGTGGCCCGCGAGCGACATACTCCTCTTACTTATCGGGCGAGCATGAGCTCGGCCGTGTCTTTCAGCGTGCCCCTATGTGCCCTAAAATACGTATCCCCGTCCCTTCACGTCGAGGCATATTTAAATAGCTCGAGGAGCCTATTCCTTTATGTCATTTGCCGGGGCAAATTTCCTTGGGCGGCCCGAAGCCCGGTGGGCTGGACCTTAATTAGCTATTGGGCACTGGGTTTCTTATTATTAGGGCCCGATGTATTTTATAGGATCGTATCGAAGCCCAGTTCAAGCCTCGGATTATTTATGGTCCGGGCGAGAACTTTATTTGATGTCGCACGATTCTCGCGGTTTATTCTTCTTCATATGGGCGAGGAAACGGTCCTTGTCAGTCACGCATGTGCCACGTGTCGTAACGGGGGTGAGCCGGACGGTTGGGGGCCGTACACTTGCGTTGGGAACCGAGCCGTCTCCTCTTAAATATTCACAATAATGGGGGAATTTCAAAAATCATACCCCTCCATTAATTTCCTCTCGTAAATCCCCCAAACCCTTCCATTCCTACACTTTTGGAGTTTAAAAACCCCTCACCATCATCTCACTCTGTACTCCCCCGGATCGTGAGACACCCTCATATCCAACTTATTCGCATATTTCGGAGCATTCTACAGGAGTTTCGGGAGAAGAAGGGTGGCGTACGAGCTTTGAAGCTTCCTTTTCAACTACTCCTTCGGACTTTCATTCCAATGCAACTTCCCGGGTTATTTTTCTAACTTTGACTTCCGTATGAATTCTCGCTTGAGTTCTTGCTTGAATTCTCGCTAGGATTCTCGCGATTGCAATTTTAAGTTTTCTCGTAAATGGTCGAGTCTTTTTCCAAAACTTGTTAAGTACGGTTAGAGCGCGATAGATGGGGAGAGGGTTTTCAAAAAAAGAGATGAGGGCGGGGGCTTGCATCTCAATTACGAGATCCTCATTCCTTGCTTAGGCGACATGAGTTTGGATGTCGCCCTTTCCTCTCCCCATAATACCCGATCCACGCACACTTTCTTCACAAAATTATACCCCACTCCTTGCTGTGACATCTCTTTCCTTGAGCCGATTTTTCTAGCACTATCGTAGCCCCCAAATTTACTTGGTCCTCCCTTCTATTCGCAGTCATGTCTTCTTCAAACTCAACATCGACCATGATGTCTCGGACACCTTAGCGTGAGACCACTGAGCGACAACTGTCTCGCGGGGTTCTTCCAACCCCTGAGGTCGCAGAGCTCAGGCGGCCTCTTCTCATTCCCATTTGCAAACTCACTACTATGTTAAGTATGGGATTAACTTGGGACATTTATCATATAGAACCATATGTTGGGGACTTATCCCTTTGTCGTATGCGAAATAGAAAAGATGGGGTCATTGTGTTTCCATCTCAATTAGGCAGGCCTTAGGATCCCGATAGACCCCTTCCTTATCGCATTTGTCTTAATCCACTCCCAAGCCGCCATTGTAGATCTTCATCCCAATGCTATCGGGGTCCTTACGAGCTACATAGTGATTTGTAGGGCCTTAAAGCAAGAACCCACACTTCCTGTTTGTTAATTTGTTTGATGGTTATACTACGTATCTCGGAGGCATGGCGTAGTTGAAAACCGACTCTCTGTCAAGTACAAGAGTCCTAGGCTTCTTACCCCTTACCTAGAAAGGTCCACAATTGGCAATCCAACCCACTTCGATTATATCCCGTATAAATTTGGACTCATCCATGCGACCTTGGCGACATATACACAAAGATCATAACCGGAATGCCTTAGTTTACGGCGACTCAGTGAGAGCAAAAATTTTTAAGGTTTTAGAAGATGCCTCAGACACAGGGCTAGCGCTATTTTCACGGCGGGATATACTATCTCGCCCTTCCTTGCTTAGGAAAGTTGGTCTTCCCGATTATCGCTATCATGACGACGAATCTCGCACAGGTCATCAAACCACTAGATCCGTACCACTGGTTGGGACCGCCATTCAGGGATGTTCTCGCCTCCGAGTGCGGGCCTTGCAAAAGAAAGATCATTGTTGCAACGTATGTTTGAGGTTTTAAGTACGTATTTCATTTCTCATTAGTCTTTACTTTGCTTTTCTATTTCTCTTTATTTAACATCTTTTTCGCTCGGGTTTTCGACTCATGGACATCTCCGACGGACGTGCAATGCGCGGCCGGATCCGATGGTCGTCGCAGCGACTTACGAATGCCGTCAAGCCGAATTATCCAAGGCCCGGAGATAGAGCTCCCCATTTCTCGCGACGGGGATGATGCCGAGGCAATTGCTCGCGAGAAGGCTGCGGTTTGCCAGAGAGAGCGGCGGGGCAATCGCGAAAGTCTAGCCGAGCAAAAACTCCTCTAAGGTCATCCGCCATTTCGCGAACGGGGAAGAGAGAATGGAAGTAGAAGCGGTGAAGAAGATCTTGAGGTTCTTGTGATAGAGCACATCCTTGGTCGAGTCCCGACCCTACGGTTCTCGCGCTCACAAAGGGCGCGGCGAGGAGGAAACTGAACCGGTGGAAGAATCGGCGAAGGCGGAGGCTGAGTTGGTGGTGGCTTAGGGAAGGATTTGAGATGCCTACGGAGAGAGAAGACTTGTATAATCTTGGTGTGGAAATCGCCTCAGTTCCCCTACTGGAAGGCTTTAACCTTCATTCTCGTGATCCTCACAACAGTCTCATCGGCGCCGGCATACTTGAGCGGACCTGCGATAGGGCGGCCATAAGAGAAGTGGTTGAACAAGACGTTGACTTATCTTTGAACTTTGCCGGCCTTCAGATTTGTAGCGTAAGTGCTTGCCGCTTAACACTTTATACTTGGTAATCTACTTTTAATTCGTCAACATCCTTCAAACTATTAACTTTTCCCGAACCTTCACAGGTGGCGAGTACTTTGCGTGGATTCAGGGACAAATATAAACTGGCGATACGTGAGGCCGAGAAAGCGGATAAGGCTCGCAAGCGCGCAGTGGCTGAGAGAGAAAAATACAAAGGTAGATGTGGCGAGATGGAGAAGGAGTTGGCATCACTGCAGGGTGAGCAGGCGAAGGCGGCGGAGTGCGAAGGCAAGCGAAAACAAGGCCTTGCGGGGCGAGGATAAAGCGAAGGAGGTTTCCGCGAGAAAGGTGGTGCTAGAGGAGAAGATTCGGGCCCTTGAAGCCGAGCAATTTGGCCACGACGACCAAGAATGATGACTCCGATCGCGTGAGATTGCCGCCAACAAAGAGAGAGCGTAGAGGCGCGCGATGGACATGTACGACGAGGCTTTACTTCACGTCGTGCGGGCGGCGGCGGCAAGCTCGAGTACATCCAGGCTATAACTCCCGAGCTTATCGCGAAATGGGGCTCGGAGCGGATCTACGGCGACTTTTGTCGCCGCGGTCACCATTGTCCCTTATGAAGACGGAGAGTGAAGGCTTTGGGCTGCAGAAGACGAGCTTACGGGCAAGCCGGAGCACGGGAACCTCCTGCCCTCATCGAAAAAGACGCTCTGTCAATGTGGGTGGATCTAATTGGCGAAAAAGGTCAAGCTCTCCTAGCCGCTAAAAACGCCGCTCGCGATGCCCGCCGTGCTGCCCGAATCTCTGCTGGTGAAAAACAACCCTCGCCTCTGATTTAACTGTGGTTCTTTTTTAAACAATGTTTTGTGGTTTGCTCTCAGACAATTTACTTTCTTGCTTTTTAAACAATAGTATGCTTTTGGGAATGTCGCGGTTTGCGACTTAGACATTTATATCTTATTTTTGGATTGGTGTCGCGGTTTTGCGACCAGACATTTGAAACTTGGTCTTTTGTGGTTTGTTGTCGCGGTTTGCGACTTGAACATTTTTATATGGTTGTAAGGTCGCGGTTTGCGGCATAAACATTTATACTCTTTTTAATTTGGTGTCGCGGTTTGCGGCTTGATACTTTACTTTTGCGTACCCATATGTGGCTCTCTTAAACTTTTGCTTCGTTATAACTTCGATGTCGCTCTTATCGACTTTGTTATACCTTTGATTATTGTGTATTCTCGCCTTAACCTTTGCTCTACAATATTTTAGATGCCGCGATTGGCATCTCGCCTTAACCTTTGCTTTCATAAATTTTTCTTTGATGCTTCATTATGTCGCCATGCGACTCCAACTCTATACTTTGTTATTACTACGCTTCTTTGTAATTTGCGTTGAAATTCTACCTTTAATATGTCGCCATTTACGCCGACAATTACCTTTTCGCTTCGATAGTTCATCGAAGACTCCTTTCTCATAACTTACCTATATACATACTACTCCCTCCAAAAGAGTGAGGCTTGTCTTTAGGCAGCCTTACTTTATTGTTAGGATCATTTGCATAACATACTTTGCGAAAGTGATTTAGGTTATTGATTGAATGTAACCAGTGTATAAAAGAGAATCCTAACTGTTAGATTCATAACTGTCAGATAAACTGAGAGATGAATATAACATATTTCCTCTTTTGATATAAACCCTGTTCTATATATGTATTCCTTTATCAAAACCAACTAACCAAGATGTTGATCAAAGTTAGGTTTTAACAACTTCCCCTTCTTTGGTAAAGTTACGCTTGCTCTGGCATTTCGCTCTTCCGGGTCGCAAGGTTTGGTGCCTAGCATTTCGCTCTTCTAGGTCACCGCCCCTTTTTATCTCGCCCATAAAAATTTTGGGACTTTTCTAGGCGCCTAGCATTTCGCTCTTCTAGGTCGCCGCGCCTGGCATTTCACTCTTCCAGGTCGCAAGGTTTGGTGCCTAGCATTTCGCTCTTCTAGGTCACCGCCCCTTTTTATCTCGCCCATAAAAATTTTGGGACTTTTCTAGGCGCCTAGCATTTCGCTCTTCTAGGTCGCCGCGCACGGCATTTCGCTCTTCCGGGTCGCAAGGTTTGGTGCCTAGCATTTCGCTCTTCTAGGTCACCGCCCCTTTTTATCTCGCCCATAAAAATTTTGAGACTTTTCTAGGCGCCTAGCATTTCGCTCTTCTAGGTCGATGCGCCTGGCATTTCACTCTTCCAGGTCGCAAGGTTTGGTGCCTAGCATTTCGCTCTTCTAGGTCACCGCCCCTTTTTATCTCGCCCATAAAAATTTTGGGACTTTTCTAGGCGCCTAGCATTTCGCTCTTCTAGGTCGCCGCGCACGGCATTTCACTCTTCCGGGTCGCGAGGTTTGGTGCCTAGCATTTCGCTCTTCTAGGTCACCGCCCCTTTTTATCTCGCCCATAAAAATTTGGGACTTTTCTAGGCGCCTAGCATTTCGCTCTTCTAGGTCGCCGCACGCTGGCATTTCAGCTCTTCCGGGTCGCGAGGTTTGGTGCCTAGCATTTCGCTCTTCTAGGTCACCGCCACTAAAAATTTTGGAACTTTTCTAGGCGCCTAGCATTTCGCTCTTCTAGGTCGCCGCGCACGGCATTTCACTCTTCCGGGCAAGGTTTGGTGCCTAGCATTTCGCTCTTCTAGGTCACCGCCCCTTTTTATCTCGCCCGTAAAAATTTTGGAACTTTTCTAGGCGCCTAGCATTTCGCTCTTTCTAGGTCGCCGCGCTGGCATTTCACTCTTCCAGGTCGCAAGGTTTGGTGCCTAGCATTTCGCTCTTCTAGGTCACCGCCCCTTTTTATCTCGCCCATAAAAATTTTGGGACTTTTCTAGGCGCCTAGCATTTCGCTCTTCTAGGTCGCCACGCACGGCATTTCACTCTTCCCGAGGTCGCGAGGTTTGGTGCCCTAGCATTTCGCTCTTCTAGGTCACCGCCCCTTTTTATCTCGCCCATAAAAATTTTGGGACTTTTCTAGGCGCCTAGCATTTCGCTCTTCTAGGTCGCCGCACGGCATTTCACTCTTCCCGGGTCGCGAGGTTTGGTGCCTAGCATTTCGCTCTTCTAGGTCACCGCCCCTTTTTATCTCGCCCATAAAAATTTTGGGACTTTTCTAGGCGCCTAGCATTTCGCTCTTCTAGGTCGCCGCTGGCATTTCACTCTTCCCGGGTCGCGAGGTTTGGTGCCTAGCATTTCGCTCTTGAGGTCACCGCCCCTTTTATCTCGCCCGCCAAAAATTTTGGGACTTTTCTAGGCGCCTAGCATTTCGCTCTTCTAGGTCGCCGCGCCTGGCATTTCACTCTTCCAGGTCGCAAGGTTTGGTGCCTAGCATTTCGCTCTTCTAGGTCACCGCCCCTTTTTATCTCGCCCATAAAAATTTTGGGTCGCACTCTATCTTCAAGCTTTATCAATCCATCTTTAAGCTTTATCAATCCATCTTTAAGCTTTATCAATCCATCTTTATCTACTTTGTCGCCGGCATGGCGGCAACAATCTTTATCGCTTTCTTAGAGGCTTTCGTAGCGGCAACTTTCTTATCCTGGTTCATGAAGTCATCAATCAAAGGAGAAATTCATTAGTATTTTACAAGTAACCCATTCGCGACAATCATATTGAAACTACCTCCCACCATTGCTTTCATGCTATACACAAATTTACATGCCATCAGATCTACAAATTTTACATAACTTCCCCTCCCTATCGACAATCAAGATAACAACAAGGAAAAGTTATACAACTTTTATGATCTACGGCAAACAATCAAAAAGAGAATAGAAAGGTGTTTGCGGCTTCAACGATAGAATCGCTTGAGATGGTCGACACTCCAAAGCGTTCTTTAGCTCCTCGCCATCCGGTTTCGCAACTTGTATGTTCGCTTCTGCACCACGCTTGACATGAAATGGACCTTCCCACTTTTCGTTCAACTTGGTGTAACACAGCTCCCGTTACCTTACCTGCGCTTCCAGAGATCTCCGACATCAAAAGATCTTTTATTATTAACTCGCCTATCATGCTTAGCCTTCATCCTTTGCTTGTAATTGATCATTTTCATTCTCGCATACATCCTCTTCTCATCAATCAAATCTAAATCATTGCACCGCCTTTGTCCGTTTCTCGCCTTATCATAATCGTAACCCGATATGTTGGCGAGCCGTCTCGGCGGGCGCCGTAGCCTCCGATCCATATGTAAGGGCAAGGCGGTCTCACGATTGATCCTTTGACGAGTGGTTCGCACATTACCATAAAGCTATAGGCTGAACTCCTCGAAGCCGTACTCCTCCCCTTCCTTCAAGGTTTGCGCGAAAGGTTCTGATGATGCGCATTGTTAGCTTCTTACACTTTGGCCAGTTGCCTTGTGGTCGTTGATGAAGCCGCCGACATCCAATGTTTAACATTAACTCTTGCACACTCATGAGAATTTCTTTCCAAGCGAGTACCATGATCCGAAATGATTGCTCGAGGACCCCATATCTCACACACGAATGTTTTCTGCCTGAGCTTGATAACTTTGATCCTCGCTAATTGTCGCTAAAGCTTTAGCCTCTTGTCCACTTTGTAAAATAATCAAGCTGCGACAACCACATGCGGCAACCACCCTTGGCGCGGAAAGGCCCTATCAAATCTATTCCCCACATGTCGAACGGCGAGTTGGCCGCGATAGGTGTCTGCTCGGTGGTGGTTGCCGCGGAATATTGCCAAATCGTGACAACTTCTCGCACTTCTTAACATACGACTCTACGCATCTTTCCTTAAGCTAGGCCAATAATATCCATGAAATAATATTTTGTCGGCTAGTGTTCTCGCACGGGATGGCCTCCACAAATACCCTCATGAATTTCAAACGGTACTTTACGCTGCCATGCTCGGCCCAACACACCTCATCGCCAGCGGCTTCGAGAAGGATCTCCTACATATAACACTCCGTCTTGCACAGTGAACCTTGGTGATGTCGCCTTTATCAACTTTGCCTTGCTCTCATCGGCGGCAATTCCCCACATCCAAGAATTCCTTCATTTCAACAACCCAATCCTTCTCGCCATCGACAATCTCAGCGACGAATTTGTCATTGATCCATAGGCATCTCGACATATTCAATCATTGGCTCGTCGGCGGCGCTCTGTACTTTAGCTCCCAGTGACTCGCTCGGTCATCGGCTCGCGAGTTATCGGCTCTATCAATCTGAACCAACTCCCAGAATTCAAAACTTTTAACAAACTTCTCGCCAAGTCACGATACTTCATCAAGACCGGCGCTCGAAGACTCCAAAATCACCATTCACTTGATTAACGATCAATTGGGAATGCGAATGAATCACACTGACCTTAGTCAATCCCATATCTCGCGCGAATTCTATTCCTAGGCTATCAATGCTTCATACTCGGCTTGATTATTTGAGGCACCGAATTTAAACCTCAACGCTTTCTCGTACTTGACCTCCTCGTCGGGCGAGGTTAGGGTGATTCCCGTGCCGCCTCTCTTTTGAAGATGAGCCGTCCACATATCTGACCCAACAATCGGGCGGTCTCACCCTTTCTACCATCGAACTAGGCTCACCGACTCTCCCCTTTCTCCTTCTCCTTATTCCCGTGATCTCATCTCGCGACCCAATGAAGGATGTCTCCCTGATGAAATGCCCGAAGCTGCGCCTTGATTGCGCGGCGAGATTCGTATCGATATCAAACTCGGTTAACTCGATAGACCATTTCAACAATCTTCCCGCGGCATCGGCTGCAAAATCTTCCTAAGCGGAGCGTCACTCAATACGACAATGGTGTGTGCGACAAAATAAGCTCTCAATTTCCTTGCGGCCACTACTAAAGCATAGGCTAGCTTCTCGGCATTAAAGTACCTTGACTCTACCTCGCTCAATGCCTTTGACACATAGTAAATCGGCCTTTGACCCCCTTATCCTCGCGCACCAAAACGGCGGCTACGACCAAGTGCAGGAGCGGCCAAGTACACAAGCAACTCCTCCCCTTCAACGGGGCTACACAAAATGGGAGGCTTGCCTAAATAGGTCTTCGTTTGATCAGCGACATCACGCTCTTCATTCCAAACAAAACTCTTTACCCCCTTCAGAACCTTAAAGAACGGTAAACACCTTTCTGCCAACTTGGAAATGAACCTCCCCAAAGCGATAATCCTTCCATTCAACCTCTGGATTTCTCGAATTGACTTAGGTGGCGACATATCCAGTAAAGCTTGAATCTTTTCGGGATTAGCCTCTATCCCGCGTCTGTACACCAGGAAACCCAAAAACTTTCCCGCTGTGACACCAAATGTGCATTTACTCGGGTTCAATTTCATTGAGTTCCTCCTTAGATTCTCAAACGTCTCGGCGAGATCTAACACATGATCATACTCCTTTGTCTTTATCACCATATCATCAATATAAGCCTCCAAGTTTCGCCCAATCTGCGACTTGAAGACTTCATTTACCATTCGTTGATAAGTCGCCCCGGCATTCTTCAAGCCAAATGGCATCATCTTGTAACAAAAATTACCTTTGGGGGTTCGAAAAGCTGTCTTCGCCTTGTCATTCTCGCACATTTTGATTTGATGGTATCCTGAGTAACCGTCAATAAAGCGAAAACCCTGTGCCCGACAATCGAATCAACGACTTGTCAATCTTAGGCGACGGGTAGCGAGTCCTTAGGGCGGGCGGTGTTTAGGTCGGTAAAATCAATGCACATCCGCCATTTTTATTCGACTTTAGGACCATAACGGGACATGCCAACCAAATAGGATCTTGAATCTCTTCTATGATTCCCGCCTTGACAATTTATCAACCTCTTCAACAAGCTGCGCTCTCCTTCTGCGGCGACAAGTGCCTAACCCTTTGCTTAAAAGGCTCGACATTGGGATCGGCATTCAAGCGGTGCGAGCAACGTTCTCGTCAATCCCCCTCATATCCTCTGGTCACCAAGCGAACACATCCAAATTATCCTTTAGGAATTCCACCAGTCTTTCTCGCTCATCTCTGAACAGTTGCTTCCCGATTTTAACCCGCTGCTCCGGGAAATACCGATTAATCTCTACCTCTTCAAGCTCTTCGCCAGCCTGAATCTCGGGCTCATCTCGCGTTTCTAAAGTTTCAACTTCTATTCTTTTCCGCTTTCTACTGATCGGGGCATTGGCGGGAATCACCTTCACAGGATTATCAAACGAGCTGCCGGTAGGTTGCCCATGTTCATCCTCAACTTCCACCGTTTCACAATCCTCATCAGACTCAGCAACAGAATCCTCCTCCATTACTTCCTCAATCCTGGGCTCCTCCATCTGAACAAATTGAACCGCACCAGGGTAATTCATGTCCGATCTCCCTTCCGCGACATTACTTTCGAGATCCATCTCCCCTGCGACATGTTTCTCTACGCTTGCACAGCCAGGTCGCCACATGACCATTTCATTCCGCTTGGCCTCCTCATTTGTTTCTGCGACAATCAAAGCCGTCCCATCCTTCATACTTTCAGTTTCCACCCAATCTTCAGGCTCCACGAACTCTATCACGTTGATTCTCAACTGGCTAGAATGAGACTTTGTCGTCATCGAGCTAGTAGAAGCCCCCTTGGCCTTCATCATTTCCTTTTTCTTTCTCGCCACAGTGATCGCTTCACTCTTCAAACATCCTATACCTTTAGCGGTTGGAAACTTTACCCTTGGTGCGGGATCGATATCACCATCTCAAAACTCAGCAAAAATGGGATTCCAACTATGGCATTATATGCGGAAACCAAATCAATCACCATAAATTCCACCTGCTCGCTTCTCACAAGATCACCATCTCCGACCTCCACTTCCAACATAATTGTTCCTTTAACCTTAACTGAATGATTTGTAAATCCTTCGAGATATCCCTTATACGGTACTAAATTTGCATCAGTGTAATTCATCCTTCGAAAAGCCTCATAATACAAGACATTCCTACTCGCTCCTGAATCGACCATCACGCGCTGTACCACACTGTTTCCCGGACAAATAGTGATAACCACCGGTTGGTTCCCATGACCTTTCGTAGCAGCTAGCTCGCCTCTTGAGAAACTAATCACCCTGTCTTCGCTTGCGACAAACGGAGGAATGTCAAAACTGTGCGACAACATCATAATTTGATTATCAAGCTGCGCGATACTAGGCAATGGATCCTGAATCACATCAACGATATTTCTATCCCGCACTTTCTCCTGGCTCTTCCCGCCTTCATCTCGCCTCTTATCTCCCTCAAGATACTGCTTGAAGTCGCCATTATCAATCCTCCCTTGTACCATCCTCCTCAAATTATAACAATCATCCGTACTATGCCCCTTGTCCTTATGAAAATCGCAATACTTATTCGGATCCCTGGCGGCATAAGATCCTTCTCGGATGGGATAAGGCTCTGGGAATTCCTCCTTCCGAAAGATCTCGCTCAAAGAAGTATTCAACTTACTGAACTTGATCATTTTTCCTTGACTCTGGCCCCTACCACGGCCGCTCCTGCCCCCACCAGAGCGATTCCCGCTGCGACCTCCTAACTCGCCCTTGTTTTCCTCTTTCACCACCTATATTCTTTCTTTAACACTTTTCTATTTGGGACACTTTCTTTGGAGGGAGACCTTGACTACCTCCTCCTTCGTACCACTGCAATATGCTCTAACCCTTTCATATAGCTCGCCCGGTAGTCTTGGGTAGCCACATACAGAATTCCGCCTTGAAAAACCCAGGCAGCAACCCAGAGTTGAATAACATAATGATCTCGCTCTGACTGACATCAGCAATTCGATTCACCACTCCCATAAACCTATCAGTAAAAGCCGAGATACTTTCTCCTTCATTACGCTTCAAACGCACGGCTCGGTTTTTGAGCGGGCTGCGCTCTGACCCACCTGAATCTCGCCAAAACTTATTTTGAGGTCACAGTACCAAGCCGATTCCGCCAGAATTTGCGCCAAAGAACCACTCCAGTGCATGATCAGCGAGAGTGCTCGCAAACGCCTTACATATCACGACTTCATTATCGGTCGGTGCGACAACGTTACCTCAAACCCTCCAACATGAGTGTTAGCTCTAGTATTCCACTGAATAATTTGGTAGATTCGGCATGCAGCGAGGGTCGGGGGCGGCAATTTGGATGCTCTTTGCAAATGGGGCCAAATAAGAACCTTTCATTTCCTGGGGCTTGGTTCCCGCTTCTAACTCTTTAATCTTCTTTGCCATCTCTGCCATTTCGGATCTCCACTTATCATCTTCACTTTTCTTTGCCTTTTCCAATCCTGCGGCTTTAGCCGCCTCCACGGCTTTTAAAGCTTCGGCCACTCTGACAGCCTCTGCAATCTTTTCGGCTTCTGCGGCTTTCTCCGCCCTTTCCTTATCACTCCTTTCTCGCCGCCTACGGTCTCTATCCCGCAGCGACAACTCATCCCGACGAGCTCTGTCAGAATACCTAGACCGATGCGATCTTTCTCTCACGTACGTTTCATCATCGGAATATCTCGAGTGACTTGGCACATAGTCTCTGTCCGCTGTGGATCCCTCATCACTTTCATACCCAAAATAATAAGAGTCATCTCGCGAATTTCCTGACTTGTGATAAATCCTTCCTTCTTCAAGGCGATCTACGCGCCTCCTTTTGACCCTTTCAGATCTCGCCCTTTCATCATTTCGACGCCTACGACCTCTTTCCTCGTTCTCGTGCGGCGACATGTCCCTTGCTCGCCCGTCATCTCGCCTAGAAGCATTTTGACTGGCACTCCGTCCTCTTCTATCCTGCCCTTCCACTTCGATCGACAACTCAGGCGGGATCACCGTAGGTGCTTGGCCCATCTTTTTTAACCTCTCATTGTTCGCGAGAACCTTCATCATATAGGCGTTCTCCTTCCTTAACTCCTCAGCTTCGGCCCTAGCACTCTGGGTTTTAGACGGAACGGGATCCTGATCTACGGCTTTTTCTTTGTTTCTCGCTTCTCTTTCTCTTTCTTCTCGCCTCCTGGTGCTCCTGATTGCCGAATCGGTATCTGTAGTATGGACCTCGCCTTCCCGGGCAGTTCCTGATCTCGCCCCGCGAGTATCCTTGCGATTAGGCGTCTCCAACTCCAGATTGCGGGTATCCTTAGTCTGGGCGTTCTTATCTTGAACCATTCTGGGCACTTTCTGGGCTTAACAATGATCATAAACCACTACCCAATAACCTTTTTCCAAAGTAATCAACCTGAAACACACTTTTTGTACTAACACCAATGGATTCAAACCCTAAAACGTCAACCCCAACAACTGAAAATACCGGTGCTCTTCCAACAATCCACAAACCTTTGAACCATCATACAAGGAGGAAGATTTCAGGTCCGTCCAAGATCAACCAACTCGATGCTACCATGAGAAATCTTGGTTGCGCGGGGACTGATGGCAATGGATACTTGACTTCCTCCTTGACTCGTCTACACCCAAGACACACACGTGAACTAGGCCGGGGGTGTCTCCGGCGTACCCCCTCCGGCGTGAGAATAAGGTTAGATGGACAAGGAAGAGAGTACAACAATGGAGGTTTAGAGAGAGAAGGTAGAGAGAGAGATCTTACCATGCAATGAGCACTATTCACCCTTTATATACTCCTAAGCCCCCGTGTGCCTTGCACACGTGGGACACTGTCAATCATCCAAAGGAGGTCTCTCAACCAACCTCAACTTAGTGGGATTTCACCTATTCACCTTGTCACATCAATCATCCATCACAAGTATTCGGGGTTAGGGCGTGGCGACAATCAACGTAACATCCTGGTAACGCCCTAAGTTCCATGTCGCTCTGGCGACAAACACGATTATAGGCGACATCAACTGTCATGTCGCCCTGACCTAGGTAGCCCGCGAGCAACGTACTCCTCTTACTTATCAGGCGAGCATGAGCTCGGCCATGTCTTTCGCATGCCCCCATTGCCCCTAAAATCTGTATCCCCACGTCCCTTCACGCCGGGGCATATTTAAATAGCTCCAAGGAGCCTATTCCTTTTATGTCGCTGCCAGGGCAAATTTCCTTGGGCGGCCCAAGCCCAGTGGGCCTGGACCTTAATTAGCTATTGGGCCTGATTTCTTATTATTAGGGCCCAATGTATTTTATAGAATCTTATCAAAAGAGGAAGTAGTAATTTGAATTTCATTAAAGATAAAACATAAGAGGAAAAGAAAAGAAAAGAAAAGAAAAAAGGGATAGCGCATAGAAGAATTTGGCGCAAGAAACGGACCGACGTCAAAATAGCGGCAACAATAGCGCGTTGTTGGAGAAGGGATTTGCGCCAAAGTGAAGCAAAAGGAGGTGTTTAGCACTCTGCTGGAGATGGTGTTTAATAATTAAATCAATATAAAATTAGCGCTATGTTATATACTTTCTTCGTCTCGGCCGAAGTATTCCAAGTTTTCTTTTTGGGCGTCTCATTTAAAATGTTTCATTCCTAAAAAGGAAAGTTTTTATTATTTTTATATTCTTCCTATCCCACTCATTCTCTCTCCTACTTTACTTTTACACTCACAACATTCTCTTTTCTAATTATTCCTCTCACTCATTCTCTCTCCTATTTAATTTTTCATACTTACAACATTTAACATTTTTCTCTTTCTTATATCATTTTCCTTAATTCTCGTGCAATTGTCCTTTTGGGACACTTCGGTCGAGACGGAGGGAGTATTTATTTTAGTGCGGAAGGATTAACTATTAATACTGATTACCGGTCGGTCAATGCCAAGTGTAGAGACTGACTATAAAGAAGCGGTTATAAAAGAGAATAAATTAAAATTAGGGGTCAATGGGAGAATGAATGAAGAGAAACATGGGCTAATTGCACCGTTACATAAAAGTAAATAACTTTTAGGTCCCCTTCTCAGTTTTTAACAAAGAGATGAGAAAGAAAGGGGAGAGAAGGGGAAGGGAAAGAAGAGGAGGGTAGAATTTAATAACTTTTGAAGTGCTAAAAGAGAAAATGAAGGAAAAAAATTGAGGGGTGAAATAGGTTTAACAAAAAAAATTGTTTTATAAGATTTATTTTCCTTTAAATTTCTCCCATTTTGGAAGGATTGTGTGTAAGAGAGAAAATTTTAAAAATTTTCCTTCCTTTTCCCTTCACTTCCTTCCTAAAAAAACTTGAAAACAACTTTACAAAGAAAAATATATTAGATTTACTCTCATTTTCTTCGTTTTCTCTCATTTTTAAAACTAAGGAGCTCATAGGGTGCGCTCCCGAATTTAAAAAATGAGAGAAATGAAAGAAAATGGAAGGGGAAAGATTCATAAAGATAAAGATAGGTGAGAAATGTTATCTGGGTCGTGAAAACGAGGGAATAGGAAAGAAAGTCTTCCCATTTCACATTTCATAGGAAAGCCGATCTTACCGTTCTCACAAATATAGGAAAACCGATCTTACCGTTCTCACAAATATTGTCAATCAATATGATCTACCCGTTCAACCATGTTCTGGATGTAAATCTAATATATTTTCCTTTTTAAAGTTGCTCCCAAGTTTTTTTTAGGAAGAAAAAGGAAATGATTTTTTTTTTAAATTTTCTCTGCTACACAATCCTCCCAAAAGTGAAAGGAATTGGAAGTAAAGAAAATCATATAAACAATTTTTTTGGTTAAACCTATTTTACCCATTAAATATAACTTTCTCTTTTCCTTTCATTAAGGATAAAAATGTAATTTAGTTTTTTTCTTCTTTTTCCTTTATAAACTCAGAAGCAATTCAAAAAGTTATTGAATTTCCTCCCCTGCTCTTCTTTGCCTTCCCCTTCTCTCCCATCCCTTTTTCTTCTCTCCTTTAAAAACTCGGTAGCGAACCTTATAGAAATGTTATGAAATTATCACAAAATGAGTTTTTATTGATTTCTCTTCTTGGTAATGCATTCTGTGATGTACAATGAAGTGAGATGATGAGAATAACAAGCAACAATTTCTGGAATTCACACAAATGTATTTGACTTGATTTTGAGAAATAATTTTTTGCTACTACGATAGAAACTCTTTTAACTTAATGCTCAATAATTTAATAAACTCTCTAAAATAATATATTTATCTGGACCCACTTAGGCCAGTCGAAAAATTTACAAAATCGATAAAATAATAAGATAATAATTTTCGGGAGACCTCTACATAATATTAGGTCTAACAAAAATCATAAATTTATAATTTTTAGAAATTGAAAAAATAAGGTGAAAATATGAATATAATTTTTTCTTTTAAAGTTCAAATCTAGGTAAAGTTCATCTCTAACTTTTATTATGCATCTAATAGTTTCGGTGTCGTCGTATTTTCGAATTGTATCATAAAGTTTTGAAGTTTTAGATGCCAAAAGTGCTTCCTTTCCCATAATTGGTTCCAATGTCTTTCAACTTATTATGTAAATACAATTAATTTAGTTTATACGAAAATTTGAAACTCATCGAATAGACTAAAAAATCTTTAAAATAATAATTATCAATGTATCAATAAATTAATAAATTTCACTGATCCTCCTGACATTATTTATAGAGTTTTTAATGTACTTTCATTCCGGGTTTCGAAATGAAAGATCATTTTTCCTATTAAAAACATACTCCTCGTGATCTAGATCTAGTTGTAATCTCTATTCCACTTAATTTCTCTCACTTTCATAAACACAACTCACAACCTTATATAATACTCCCTCCGTCCCGCTAATATTAGCACAAACACTGTTTGCGCGGGAATTAAGAAATATGATATTTTAATAAAATATTGTGAGTGTAAAAGAATGAGTGGAGAGAGAATGAGTGGAGGGTGTAATAAATTATAATGGTGTTGTGAGTATTAAAATAATGTAGGAGAGAGAATGAGTGGGGTTGGGTGAATATTTTATTAATATAAAGTTTCCTTTTTGGGAGTGTGCGGATATTAACGGGACGCCCAAAAAGGAAAGTGTGCTAATATTAACGGGACGGAGGGAGTATATACTTTCATCAGTGATCTAAATCCAACCAAACCTTTTAATAAAATATTTATTTCTCTTTACTCCAACTTACCCGAAATACTTATCATTTTATTTTTTTTAATAATGTATTAGTAATAATATTTCTAAAATTACTCGTACAATTATTAAAAATAATTATTTTCTATTTTTTGATATATTTTTTATTTTTTATTTTATATAATTATATAATTATATAAAATATATTAGTTTTAAATGTATATTTATACAAATACATGCCAACCAACCATTGGGTGACATGTGTCAAAATATAAACAACCAACCCAACCCAACTTCTCAGTTGGCCAACCGCCCAGGTAGAGCTGTCAATTCGAAAATACGAGACGGGACGGGACGAAATTATGTTATCTCACGACAGGAACGGGACGAGACGGGACGGGACTAAAATACTCCATCCCATCCCAACTGCGGGACGCGGGATCCCGCGGGACAATGCGGAATCCGTTGACTAGAGGGATTAGGCGTTGACTAGGCGTCAAGGCTACGGCCAAGGCCACGACCAAGGTCACGGCCACGACCAAGACCAAACTAATGCATACATATCAAGCGTACACACATCCTTCGTCATTTGAAGTTTGCTTAACAATGACCACACACTATTTGATATTTGTAATTCTTTCATATTTCTTTTTTGATGGATTTCTACCTCATATACTGCTTGAGTACCAAAATCCTTGAGTGGAGCCCCTTGCTTCTAGACAGTAATGTAATCCAAGACTAATTGGAGGGGGCAAGAAGATAAGCACAGATGAATTAACTGTTCTAATTGATCAAGAACCAACTTTTAAAGACATTACTTAGTTTCAAAGATTAGAACAAAAGGTTTATCGATCCCGGGGGTGTAAATACATAATAGGCATATCGAAATTATAACATATACAAACATTCTCTCCCGAGAGAGTGTGTGTGTCTTGGACCTCTCTGTCCATTTTAGGAGTCGAGAGACAAACAGACATATCAAACTAATGCATACATATCAAGTGTATGCGGGACGGGATGGGCGGGACCGTACTATGTTGTCCCGCGACGGGAACGGGACGAAACGGGACGGGACTAAAATATTTCGTCACATCCCGTCCCATTTGTATGGCGGGACGGGACGTCCCGACGTGACTGTCCCAACTTGACGGCTTTACGCCCAGGTTGAAGCAATACCATGACTTCCTATTTATTTTTTTATTTTTTTTGAATTTTGTCCCTAGTGGTGACCCTCTCTCTCTCTGTAGTCACCGATGGCGGAAAGCCTACCTTATTTTTCATATTTTAACACTTACAGTACGCCGTAAAGACCAAAAATCCAACAATTCAGGTTTTACTAAAATTACTTTGAAATGCGGTTGGATAACATTCTTTTCGTTAGGGTATGACTCCGACTATTCCTATTCCAGGAGCTCGTTTTTTAAACTCAGTGCCTCAACAAAAGTGTAAATTTAGCTATTACTTCATTTTGAGATTGAGATGGTGAGTAATTTCTTTTGAGAAGATATGAAGAGTCTGATTTGATCCGGATTTTCCGACCTTATGAAAGTTGAGACTCTTAACCACCGCTTAAGGCTTTAATTTTAGAATCAATTAAAGTAGTGCTAGATGGTAATGATTTTGTTCCCATCAGCTTTCTTTATTTCCAAGTGTTTCATTAAAAAAAAAAAAAAGTCATTTCCCAAGGTTTATAATTAAAGCGCTTCTGAAAGAAGTAAATTATACATAGTACAAACAAGAAGAAATTAGCTCAATTTTGACCCTAGCCCACAACAGAACAGAAGTAGATATAGCTGCAAGAAAGTTATACATACTACTTATATTTGCCTTGATCGTTGCATATGATGCCATTAATTATGCTATAGAAACTGAGAGAAGAGAGCTGACTCAGTATAATTATAATGGAATAATTAAATTTCATTAGGTTAAACAAAAATTGGGTCTAGATCTTTTATACAAGATACAATAATTCCTCGCTAGATACAAAGAGGAGTAACACTTGTGCGTGCTTTATTACCTGGTGCCATCAAAGCCCGCTTGTATAACTCAGGTGAACCGAGAACACTAAACGCTCGTCAACCTGAGCCCAGTATAAGTGGAAAAATATTAGCTCACAGTGTACAAAAGGCCTTCTAAATAAATCCCAATCCTTATGACGTGTTTCTGCACATTTCTCCGGTGATAACCTCCATGTAGTTGCCATCACTATCATCCAACAAAAATTGTGGTGGTCAGGAAAACAGCCCCACGCAGCAGCAAACCACTTAATTTCCTATAAGATTATATCCCCTGCAGTTTTAGATTTTGTCCATCTTAGACAAACCAAGAAAACAATGAATTAAATTGGAATCAGTAAACAAATGTCCTTGCAATTCTGCAGTGTTGCTACTGGGAGCCAGATAACAAAGAAGTACTACAAGTCCATCAACCTTTTTTTTTTTTTTTTTCTTTTTTCTTTTAAAAAGGGGATCAACACATTTCACCGCTCCCCCCTTGATGCACTTCACAGAGGCGCCTAGCTATGCTAGGGAGGGCAATATCATTCCCTCTAACCACTGGTGGGGGAATCGAACTCATGACCTCCAGGTTGGAAGCCATGAACTCTAACCATCAGGCTAAGACCCCGCGTGCACAAGTCCATCAACCTGATTCCATGAAGGAGGGACAAGATTTACGAAATTTTAAAGGTGTGGAGGTTTGCCATCTTTCTAATTCCTTACCACGAAATGTAATATATCTTGCTATATTTAAGTACACATAAAAATCTATGTAAAAGTTGGCACTTTTCTTGATGGTTGATGTGTGGTGTATTTGTGTGCCTTTAGATCCTATCCTTTATATGTTTAATATGTTTAATTCAATATATCAGACCTGCTTGGTTTTGCGTTCCAGTGTCACAGCATATGGTCATACTTTGATATGAAAAAGTGTCCCAAAATCTTGCCTATGGCATGCAAACCCACATTAAAACCAATCAGTCAACTTTAGCTTTGTTAGTTACTCCCTCTGTCCCAAAATGAAATTATTTTGAACATTCATTTTGGGACGGAGGGAGTAGTTCAGTTTGGACTTGAAGGATTTCAACTACTGAAGTATGGCATATGGACAACAGGAAACAAGTGTAACTAGGATACTCAGATTTCTAATCTACCTGATCCGTTGAACAGTCTTGAACTAGAAACCATCAACATAAGAGAATGGCAAGCTGAAAAACTAAGATTTAACACATGATTGATTTGTGATTTAGTTCATCAGAAAAACTAACAAACAAAACTAAGCTTTTGAATCTTGCACCAAATACTCATAATAAATGTCACACTTTCTCTTTTGGTTTCTCCCAAAATAAATGTCGCATTTCTAAATAAGGAAATAGACCAAGAAAAATTTCTGTTGCAACAAATAATATAATAGTGACCACTAAAATGGTTACATGAGAAGCTCAGTTGCTCGGTAAGAGATAGATAGCATACCTAATTAGCTGGAAGAAGTGCAATCTCAATCTCTTGTAAAGTTTTTCCTTTTGTTTCCACCACATTACTCTTCACAAAAAACACTGACAGCAAGCAAAAGCTTGCAAAGATTGTGTACAAAACTTGTGGCCCTAGCAGCTCCAGCAAACGCAAAAACAACAGTCCGACGAAAAAATTTATTACCTGTTGCAGGTGCCAATTAACAGTACTCAATTAGAATGTCCAAATTTTGTAAATTACTTTGATGCACAGAGTTGACCAAAGGGGAAGACAGAAGGAAGACAGAAAAGAAGAACTAGTTTATATGCCAAGAAAACAAGAACTAGCAAGTTCGAAGAACAACGATAAGTTGTAAGAAAAGACCATTAATCATTATTTCCTAATGGAAAGAGCACCAAAGAAGAAAAAAATAGATGTAATAATTTTAGATATTATGCAATCTGAAGCTTAAAAGCAACAACATAAATCATTATTTCCTAATGAAAATTTATGCACATTCAGAAAGAGAGGAGAGAGAGAGAGAGAGAGAGAGAGAGTATAAAGAAAAATGACAAAGCAATTACCCAATGCACAGCCATGCAGATAGCCATTGCCTTCGCTCTGATTCGGCTTTGGAATATCTCTGACAGGAGTAAACTAGGGACTGGCCCAACGCCCATTGCAAATGACATGACAAACCTGAAATAATAACTCCGTAGAGAAGGAGAGGTCATAGTCATACATTAGAAAGTTTTAATGCTAAGCACTAGTATTTCCTCAAATGTAGTTGCTGGCAGTGCTATAATTCATTTTAATACTAAGCTCCAGTTCGGTATGCCAATTCATGAAGATCTCAACCACTTACATCAGCATGCCACCAACAGATAGATACAGAACTCCAGGACCTGATATAAAGGCACTTCCTGCAACTGCTTGCAGAACCATCGATACTGCCTGAATGATTCAAGAAGGTAGTAAGATTTTCTTATGTACTATATACGTAATAAATAATTGTGAAAATGTTTCTGATGGACAAAAAGGGTAAGCAGCAAAGATATTGGGTACTATGAAATCTTTGTTGACATGGACAAAGTCAAGGAAAATAACTGATTTCATTGAACCTTGAGCATATAATAAATCAATCATGCCAGAAAGTTCCCAAGAAGAAGCACCATCTTTCCAGAAAAAGGATTATGAGCAGAAATTAATTCACTTACCATGCCAAAGAAACTTCCAAGAAGAAGTGATTTCCTGCCTAGCCTATCCATTAGAATCATCGCAATAATGGACCCTGTAAAAGTTAAATAAAAAGCAGTTAGTACCATTGATCCATATTCCATTTGATTTTCTTCCGCAGCAACTCAGTTTTTTTTTTTTGGTTTTTTTTTTTAATGATGGGGTTAGGAAATGTTTAACTTCACAATGAGAAGATAGTTGAAGTAAAGCCATATAACCTGATAAGTTAACAATCCCAACAGAAATGTTTGCAATATCTGAAGGTACTCCAGCACTCTTGAAAACCGTTGAAGAGAAATAGAACACAGCATTAATGCCGGTCAGTTGTTGCAAAGCAAGAAGGGCAGACCCAATAAAAACCACTGCAAATGAACCAGTAAAAGTTTATCAACCTAAATGCAGCTGGTAATAGAAGAAGTAATCAGAAAGCAATGACTAATACCTCTAGCGTGGCGGCCATAGATAAGCTCTGAAAGCTTTACGGCACCTACTTCATCCCCTCGGTCAGGCTTGGACAATTCTGCCATTGCAGATTTCACATGTAACCCTCCTAGAAGCTTCTCAAATGCTGCTTCTGCTTCGGCACTTCGGCCCCTCTGGGCCACACTCAGGAACAATGTTAACTAAAATCAATATTCAATGGATATGGAAGATAAAATGTTGTACGGAAGCACAAAATATGAAATTTGCCAATACTAATAAAAGGAGAAAATATAAAATACGCCAATAGTAATGTAAAACTGCAGCCATAAAATGTATTGAAGTTCATCCTTGATGAAGAAGTTTTAGATAAGGAACGAATGTGGATCACCTTAAAAAGCCAATGAGGACTTTCTGCACAGAACTCCATCAAGAGAATAAGTAGTACTGCAGGAAGAGTAGGCATCCAAAAGCAAACACGCCACCTGTTCCAATCATTAAGGAAATCAAATTACGGTAACTAGCTGTGATCAAACTAGCCAAATCATATATGATCAAACAAATAGGAAAAACTCAGAAGACAATAAAAAAATGAAACCAAGAATGTATTCAAATCATTCTCCTACCAGCGGGGAACATCCTTGGCTGGAATCCCAACGAGAAATGATACAATAAGTCCAAGACAAGTTGCAATCTGAGTGAAACTCCCATAAGTACCCCGCACAAAAGCTGGAGAAACCTGGAAATGACGATGACAATAACCAGGAATGAGAGCAGAAGGGAATAGGTCACATCCATTGCTACTGACAATTCAAAAATCATGACTGTACCTCTGTTACGTAGAGAGCTGCAACAGGAGGGCCAATTCCCATCCCCGTTCCAACAAGAAACCTTCCCAGAAGCATACCGTGCAGGGTGTCTGTTGTGGCACTACAAATTCCAATTTAAATATCATTCCGGTTTGGTAACTTAGGTAAGGGAGAAGGACTAATTTCAAAAAGTACATATAAAACTTCAAATATCATTCTTAGCAAGAGTTAGGAGTTAGAATTTCCAATTCTGCGAATACAGGCTCCATGAGATCTGTGATGTATCCTATTAGGCAATCATACCCAGGTAGAAGAGAAGATGATTAAGTGCAAGATATTTGATAGATATGGGAACAAAATATGAATACGGACCTCACCGAAGCACCAATTAACATAGGTAAAGCACACAACTGAAATGCTCTTCGACGACCAACCCCATCCGCGATCCAACCACTGAAAACTGATCCAATAAAGGCACCCCCAAGACATGTACTCACCACCAGACCTTCAATTGAAAAAAATGGACCACATGTAACAAAATATTAGTAGGAACAACAGAGATGAGCATGTGGTATAAAACAGAAAGGTCCATCACCCAAGATACCTTCAGACATTGTACTCCCACTAAATCCTAGGTCCAAAGAAATACTTTTTAGTGTGTCATTAATCACCCTGAATGTAAGAGAAGCATTTAGGATAACATGAATATTTAAATTTATCAGTTGTAAATACTAAACGGAAAAAGACAGGAAAAGATGTTTCAAATATAAAAAAACGCACCCGAGGTGATAGCCAAATAAGAGGGACGACATTACAGCCACCAGGACATGAGGCAATGAGCGAAAGCATGATGGATTTCCAGGTTCTTTCCCAGTACCATTCAGCAAATGGCCCAAATCACCTGCAAAAAAAAGAAGTTAATATTGCCATATAAATATGTTATTTTACAGGCAGACCAAAAACAGTTCATACCATACCGAGAAATGATATAACTGAAACCAGTGCATCCCTATGTGTAGAACTTAAGCTGTCTAACTACTGTTATGCTCCCACCGTTGCAGACAAAGGTTCCAGGTAGACCAAAAACAGTTCATACTATAATATTCTTAAGTAACGTTGTTTTCAATAGATAGTTTCCTAAACCATAATAAAGGTATGTTAAGTTTTGATTTATTCAATTTTATGTCTGACTTTGAAAATGAAAATGAACTCTTTGGTTGGAACGTGGGGAGTACTTTTAAAGTAATTCCATAATTGACTTGCAACTCCAAACCAGAAAGCATTTCCAGGTACTGACAAGTGACAAGGCATGTACAGGTGATAAATGCACAAAGAATCATGCTCGATAACTGAGGTTGATAAAATTGTAGGCCAAAACTAATTAACTAATGTTATCCAGTGAGAGACTACTTTTGTGGTTTATAAGATTCTGAAAGGCACCACAACAACATTACACCCCAAAAAATAAGCACCACTTTCTTATCTTGTGGACATAAGAACAATCAAGTAAATTACTAATGTTTCTTACTACCTATAAGAACAATAACCGATAATGAAAAAAGGCCTCAAATCATACTTCAGCTAGAGTTGAAATGTTTTGAAGTACCTAGGCCATCTTCTCTGTCTTGGCTTCGGTCTATAGACGTTAGACGCTTGTACGCCGAGAAAATATCTCTCTGACGCCCTCGCATATTCACCTAATGGTTCAATAATCCTCAAATGCAACTGCCATAGTAAATCATTTGCATTCCAATCAGACATTAATTATTAATTCCCATAAAACAACATGCATTTAATAATCAAAGCACAGATCCAGCAACAAAGTTAACCGTCAATACACATAGTTTAGATCCAAAGAATTTAAACAGATATTCATAAATGATTATCGTATTACTAAACGGCTGTGGATGAAATTGCAACATAAAAAAACGCACAAATTGTCAGATGTATAATACTGGAAAATACCGCGTCGAACCGCATGGAAATATCTTAAGTCCGGATCAAATGTAAAGCACACAGTGAACAGAAACACAGATAAGAAAAATATTGAAAGCTGGTTACCGATCTTCAACAATGGAGATTTGTAAGGAGACGGTTGTACGGCGACGAAGAACAGCGGCGAGAGACAGAGAGACGAGAGGAGAGGAAGCGGTGTGCGACCAGCGAGAGATCGAGAAGCAGCGTAACACCAGCAAAGGTTCAGAATGTCGGTTGAAGGGAGAAAAATGGCGCAAGTCTCGAAACAGTTAACTCTCCATGGGGAAGAGAAGAGGGACAGGTGTTAACGTGTGCCTGGGGATACGATTATTGTCAATGTTTTTGAGTGATTGTAGGAAGAAGGTAAAGGATGAAGCTTTTCTCGAGTAGTAAGCTAATCTTCTACCCCATAACATGGGTGTTCATTATCCGAATTGATTTGATTTTTGTCAAAATTTTAAAAATTTATGATCGATTCAAATATTTTGGTTTTGTAAAAATTTAGAATCAGAATCAGATTATTACATTATAGGACCGATCCCATCGATCCAGTTCTAATGATCCAGTTTCGGTTCGGTTCCATCAGTTCTACAAATTAAAATATAATATATTTTTTTACAATAACAAAATCTACAAGCAAACATATTTAAGAACCAAATTGCTGAACAATATTTCGAGACGGAGGAGTATATGGCTTTCTACAAGCAAGCATATATAAGAACCAAATTACAATAACAAAATCAACAGTTAAGAAAGAAAAGTTTCATGTTCAACCACTTGGTAATAAAGTTAATATATATATATATATATATATATATATATATATATATATATATATATATATATATATATATATATATATATATATATTCGATCCAGTTCGATTCCGATTCGGACCGCGTATATTTTTTTCAAAACCAGGACCAGATCAAATAATTGGTTCTATAAAAATTTAGAATCAGGACCAGCCAATACTATTTTTTCGATCCGATTTTTAGTCCGGTCCAATTCTCTTGGTTCGATCCGATTCCACGAATTTTTTGTACAGCCCTACCCATAATAAATGTCACTATTAAGAAAGTTATAAAAAAAATTAAAGGAATTTATCAAAAAATTTAATCATTATATTTTATTTACTTTTACACTAAATATAATAATAAAACATAATCTGGCCTTTAAATTGATTTTTATTTTAGTGGCTAAAAATATTAAATTTACTTTTATTATAATATTTTAACAATTTTAATAAAAAAATTATTATTGTTATTGATGCGCTATTCACCCGTGGAATAGAGTCTAAGGCGCCGTTTGGTTCGGTGGAAAAAAAGTGAAGAAATGAAATTGTCAATGGAATTGAATTTCTTAAGGAATTGGAATGGAAAAAAACAGGTCAAACCCCTTCGTTTGGTTGGCACGGAATGAAATGAAATTGTCATTCAATTCCTTGGCAAATCATGTTCGGTTTAAAAATATAAATTATAGGAATGAAATGAAAGCATATAAAATGATCAATTTACCCTTTTTAAAAAAAATATTTTTTTGGGGGGAGTGGGGGGTAGGTAGGGGCTGGGTGGGGGTGGGTAGGGGTAATTTGGGTTTGGGGATATTTTGGTCAAAAAAAAAAATTCCATTCCCGAAGGAATTCATCATTCCTTCCATATATGGAAGGAATGAAAATCAATTTCAAGGGATGAAATTTCATTTCGTCGGGAATGAAAAATCTCTCATTCCAACGAATTAAATGGGGCGAAGGAATGAAGTCAACAGAATTCTCCATTCTATTTCTTTCGTTTCCGACGAACCAAACGCAAACGCCCCTAAGAAGGGCAATTGCAATTCCATTTGTGTAGAAAAGAAAAAAATTCATTCGGCCACCACTGTCACCATCTTTTTCATTAGTAATGATATTAATAATATTTTTTATAATTTAATAGAATGATATTTTTTTTACGATTTTCCAAGCTAGAAGGCGAGAGAAAATTCGAATTTTAAATCCCGACGATAAGACTTGATTTTAGTAATGGACCACTCCTTTGAAAACTTAGTAGAATAAGTTTATAAAAAATTTATTAATATTTAATCAACTTGATCATTAAAATTAAAGTAATTTTCTTTTGAAATGGATAAAATATGAATATCATTAAAAAAAATACAGCACTTATTTTGGATAATAAAAATTGAAATACTAATAATATTGCAAAAATCTTGTAAAAAATGCGTTTTTTGTTAAGCTTAACAAAAAACGTGTTTTTAGAACACGTCGTCGACTCTTCCGCATCCCGCATCGCTCGCGACGCCCAACTCCCATTCATCCCCAAATTCCAAACGGAGACGTGATCGGAGGCATCGGCGGTGACAAGCCAGGGATGCGTTGGATGCAATTGAATTTTAACGATCTTATCATTGGTTGGCCGAAATGCTAACTCAGCATTTTCCTTTCCTTCAACAATGAATTTCAAGGTTGTAATTGTATGCTGCGGATCTGAATTTGAAACTCTCAATCTTGATCCAGTTGGAGGGGAAGATTTATGTACAGTAGATGAACTAGCTCTGTTGATTCGTTGCCAATGGAGGATGAGAAATTCACACAGTGCTTTGTGCGATTGTCGAATAATCGGAGAACCAGTCAACAAAAACCCTTTTTTGATTGAGATTTAAGAGTGCCAGCAGTTGTCAAAATAATTGTCAGGATTATGGTAAAAAATGTATCAGTGTACGTCTAAAAAAGTGTCAGTTAAAAGCTCTCTTTATCCAGAAACTCAATGTTAGTGCATGTGTAACAAAGTGTCAGTGCATGTGCAACAAAGTGCCAGTATTAGTATAAAAGAGTGCCAGTGTGAAGAGTGTCAGTGTGAAGATAAAAGTGTCAGTGTAAAAAGCGTCAGTGCCAATTTAATAAAGTGTCAATGTTAGTGTACTGGCACTTTGTTAAACTGGCACTGACACTTTTTACACTGGCACTTTGTTACACATGCACTGACACTTTATTTACACTAGCACTTTGTTAAACTGGTACTGACACTTTTTTACGCTGACACTTTGTTACACATGCACTGGCACTTTGTCACACTGGCACTTTGTTAAACTGGCACTGACACAAACAGGAAAAACAAAACATGTTATTCCTAAGTGCCAGAAAAAATGCATTTTTTGTAAGACCAACTCAATAATCTATAGTATAAATGAGGGAAGTGGGATGAACAGTTGTATAAATAGTGCCAAATTTTTTTTTTCCATTTTACCCTCACTAAGTTGTCCCTTTTTCATCTTATTCTCACTTTTAATTAAAAGAATATATACCACGTGTTCTCAGACACGAGATTTTACTAGGAGCGTTAATTTAGCATTATCCCATGTTGAGGAAAGCACACGGCACCACCTGTCCTTTGCCCCGTGCTCCATTGTTGGAGAACTTGAGAGGGTCAAAGGCGCGTGCTTTTAGGTGATTTGAATTTGTTTCGCAACCTTCGGGATATTATTTTATGGGCAGTCTGACCTCTGTATGTAAAGTATTTTTGCATTATTTTTATATAATGCAACTTACTCATTAGTAATGGATAAAAAAAAATATATTTTTGAATTCATTATCAAATAATGCAAGAAAAAATTTTCACGAATATGATGACGTGACACTTTCACGTCAGCGTCATGTCATCAAAATCACATCCATGGGTGACGTGTCATTGACATAACGCTGATGACGTAGAAGTGATGCGTCAACATCCCCATTAAATGTTTGACGCCGTTAGTTAAAAAAAAAGTTCATTGCATTATTTATTAACGAATGTAAAAGTATTACATTGCATATTTATTTGACTGCGTCCAAATATTAGGGAGCTTTTGGAAAGATAAATAAAATGTCATAACAATACAAATAATATTCCCTCCATACTATACTAAAATGATTGCAGCATTTATTTTATAATAATATTTTATTTGTAATGTTATAAATTATACAAAAAATTCACCAAGGATTTATTCTTGTCTGTCCCAAGTCAGGATAAAGGGTGAGGGTTGCGGTAGGCATGTGACAGCCAGCGTAAAAATTTCGTCACATTATCATGACATGAATCTAAATATGAATATCGTTGGGGTGTTTTCTCAGCAGCGACGCGCTACACTTCAAAGACCTGGGTGTAGTGATAAGTATGCAAAGGTTGCTAGGTCGTCGCCCGGAAGCGACGCGCCATCTCTTCGCCCGGGGGTGGTGTCAAATATGCAAGGGTTCCCGCATTGCGGACGAGTGCGGGTAAAGAAGCTAGTCCATGGTAGGTGTAAGGGTAGTGGGATGCGCTTTGGAATTTGGAACATTGGATCCTTGACAGGGAGATCAGCAGAGGTGGTGGAAGTTATGAGGAGGAGGAAGAGTCACATAATGTGTCTACAGGAAACTAAGTGGGTTGGAGAGAATGCAAAAGAAATATCGCCTTGGGGTTTTAAGCTTTGGTACTCAGGAAAGGATAAGGGTAGAAATGGAGTGGGTATCATTATTGATAAGGAGTATATTAATGATGTGGTGGAAGTGTACAGGAAGAGTGATCGAATTATGGGCATTAAACTGGTGATACGTGATGAGATTATAACTATTATTTCCGCCTATGCACCACAAGTAGGGTTGGATGCATCTATTAAACAAGTGTTCTGGAAAGATTTGGAGGAGGTAGTACAACGAGTACCTAGTGGTGAGAAATTAGTGATTGGTGGTGATTTGAATGGGCATGTGGGGTCTAGTCGACATAGCTTTGAGAGCATACATGGAGGTTTTGATTTTGGGGAGAGGAATGAAGCAGGAAATAGTATCCTAGACTTTGCGTTGGCATATGACTTGAGTATAATGAACACTTAGTTCAAAAAGAGAGAATCTCACTTGGTGTCCTATAGGACTGGAGGTAATGCGAGTCAGATTGACTTCTTCTTAGTAAGAAATACTTGTAGAAAGAGTTATACAGATTGCAAGGTTATTCCGGGTGAGAGCACAACAACTCAACATAGACTGGTGGTAGTTGATTTTCGAAGTAAGAGAATTTCGAGGAAGAGAAAACCATAGGTAGACCCTAGAATCAAGTGGTGGAGACTTCAAGGGGAGAATCAACCAAAATTTGTAGTTAAGATGGTCGATACCGATATTTGGTCGGATAATATGGAGGGTATGGATATAGATTCGACTTGGACTAATATGGTACATACCATAAAGGAGGTGGCGAAAGAAGTCCTTGGAGAATCTAGAGGAAATGGGCCACCAAGTAAGGACACATCATGATGGAACGAGGAAGTAAAACAAGCAATAAAGGGCAAGCGAGAATGCTACAAATTATTGAGAAAATGTAGGAGTGACGAGAACTATGAGAAGTATAAGGAAGCTAGAAGAGATGCTAAGAAAGCAGTAAGAGACGCAAGAGCAAAGGTGAATCAGAAACTTTATGATAAGTTGGATACAAAAGAAGGGGAAAAGGACATCTACAGACTCGCTCGTATGAGGGATAAGAGGACACGAGATATTGGGACGGTTAAATGTGTGAAGGATGTAGACCAAAGAGTTCTAATCAGGGATAAAGAGATAAAAGATAGATGAAGTTCGTACTTTGATACCTTGTTCAATGGCGGTCAAGAGCAGGATATTGGAGATTTAAATATCTCTTCGAGTATGGTTAATCGAGATTTTATGCGGAGAATTCAAAAGAGTGAAGTGAAAATGGCAATGAAAAAGATGAGATTGAAGAAAGCTGTAGGACCGGATGGTATACCAATTGAGGTTTGGAGATGTTTCGGGGAGAGGGGAATAGATTGGTTAACAACGCTATTTAACAAGATATGGAGAGTTAACACAATGCCATTGGAGTGGCGAAAGAGTACTCTGATCCCTTTGTATAGGAACAAAGGTGATGTCCAAGATTGTGCCAACTATCGGGGGATCAAACTAATGAGCCATACTATGAAACTTTGGGAAAGAGTGATTGCACAAAGGCTGAGAAAAATTGTGGATATTTCGGATAACCAATTTGGGTTTATGCCGGGAAGATCGACTATGGAGGCAATATATCTTATGAGATAAACCATGGAGAAATATTGGGATCAAAAGAAAGATTTGCATTTCATTGATTTGGAGAAGGCTTATGATAAAGTGCCAAGAGAGGTACTTTGGTGGGCATTAGCAAAGAAGGGTGTTTCAAAGAAATATATTGATATTATCAAGGACATGTATAATGGAGTTAGTACTTGTGTACAGACTAGTGTTGGGAAGACTGAAGAGTTCCCTATAAAGATTGGAGTGCATCAAGGTTTCACACTTAGCCCCTTTCTTTTTGCTTTGATAATGGACGAATTGACGAGGTCAGTCCAAGATGATATACCAAAGTGTATGTTGTTCGCAGATGATATTGTGCTGATTGATGAGACAAGAGAGGGTGTTGAAAGTAAATTGGAGTTGTGGAGACACACTTTGGAATCTCGAGGTTTTCGATTAAGCAGAAGCAAGACTGAATATTTGGAGTATAAGTTTAGCAGAGTTGGAAGTAGGGAGGCAGGGGCAGTCACATTTGATAGAAATATTATCCAAGCTTCTGAGTTTTTTCGCTATCTTGGATCTATTATCCAAAAAGATGGAGAATTAGATGGAGATGTGGCTCATAGGATTAAAGCAGGTTGGTTGAAGTGGAAGAGTGCCACAGAGTTTCTATGTGATCGCGGCATGCCCAATAGATTAAAGGGAAAATTCTACTGCACGGCAATTAGGCCGGCATTGCTTTACGGCACCGAATGTTGGGCCGTGAAACAGTGTCACGTGCATAAGATGAATGTGGCGGAGATGCGTATGCTTCGATGGATGTGCGGTCATACAAGAAAGGATCGAGTGGGGAATGAGGTGATCAGAGGTAAAGTAGGAGTTGCGCCCATTGAGGATAAAATGAGGAAAAATCGTCTAAGGTGGTTTGGACATGTGAGAAGGAGACCGAGTGATGCACCGGTTAGGAGGCCAGAACATTGGAGAGATGATAAAATGGCGAGGGGTAGGGGGAAACCCAAACAAACTTGGATTAGAGTAATTGAAAATGATATGAGTTTACTTGGAGGGGATGAAAGTATGGTATTGAAGAGGCCGGAGTGGAGGGCAAAAATTCATGTGGGGGTTGATTTTTTTTTTTTTTTATTTATTTGTTTATTTATTTATTTATTTTTTTTTTTTTATTTTTTTTTTTTTTTTCAACAACCTTTTGTCACGATGACAATATGAGGATTCATGTTAGCCGATCCCAAATTATTTTGGGTCTAAGGCTTTGTTGTTATTGTTGTTATAAATTATACAAAAATAATTTATCTAAATGGAAGTATGACAATTTTTTTGGACATTTTTATTTCATTTTACAACATGAAACTATCACCTTAGCTTCAGTACCACTAGGCAATGGGTGATCTAGTACAATTTTTTTGGACATGTCAAAATGAAGAACACGGCCAAATTATCTTGAAACACCAACTTCGCCCAAGAAAATAAAAATTAAATATATAAAAATTCTGATTTGAATCAAGTACAGTTTCAGCAAGGGTTTTGGTCAAAAAATAAAGAATAGCTATTTAGAGAATATCCGAAAACAGTCGTCCCGGGCGGCTTCAACTGGACAGTTCATGGGGTACAACATTCTGCTGCAAACTTGGATGCAGAGTCTAACAAGACAATTTTAAGCATCTATATATATGTATACAAATGATAATAAAACCCCAA
This sequence comes from Adenophora triphylla var. japonica, assembly GCA_022495995.1. Lineage (NCBI taxonomy): Eukaryota > Viridiplantae > Streptophyta > Magnoliopsida > Asterales > Campanulaceae > Adenophora > Adenophora triphylla. Next base: position 67,886 of record JAFEMH010001617.1, on the reverse strand, counting down.
GAGGAAACATGGGTGACAAGAATTTGTGATTATAATATTACCAAATCTAAAACTGTACCAACGTGCTGAACTGAAAGCAACTTAGGTGGGACCAACAGATGAACTCACTACCTGGATCTGCAGATGAGTAATAATAATAAATAAATAAAGGAGTCAAATATTTGGGTATCTTTTTAGTCATTAAGAATCTTCTTCTTTGTAACCAAGAAAAATACCTGATTTACAAGCATGTTTACTTGCTCTCTGTACATCTCCTTCAGGTCCACAATGTCAGCACGGAGTTCTTCAAGCTACAACAAAATCCATTCAGCATGAATTAAGTTCTGCAAAAGACCATTTCCCCAGTTTCGCAAATCCGTCTAAGCACATTAATTTCCCAAGGTGTACCCAAGACTTAGCTCAGACTGCAATCGTCAATATTTTGACTTCCAAAATCCACAACAATTTTCAAAATCATAGGGTTGGCTTGGGATGGTTGTTGGGCGGGCGGGGGTTGGGGGCGAGGAGTTTTGAATTCTAAACCGATTAAACTCTCACAACCTTACTCACTAGGCTTGAGGGCTAATGCATTTTTAGATCAGTAAAGTAGTTGGGGACGAGTGGGTAGTTTAAGAATGTAGGTTCTCTACCAAGTATAGCGATTTCCAAGAAGATCAACTCTTGTAATTTTGCCTACTTATGTATACAAGACTCTAGCTCAAGATAGGCCAATTTCCGTGTACTATATGGATGACAAGAGACTAATATATAAACTCAATCAACCAATTTTTTTTATCTAAAGATCAGAAGAAATATCCAATTCATGAAACATAGGGGCACATTATGTCAATATCTGCTATCAGCAACGTGAAAAGACTGATGTAAAAATAACAATATGTACCTCCTCGTCGCGTTCACCCATCAACTCCAGTGCTGAAGAGTGTCGCCTTCTTAATGCTTCTAGCTCTGCCCGTATACCAGGCAGCATGGAAGCCTCTGATCGTAACTTCTCACACTGCAGCCACATAGTAAATCATTGTGAATAATTTATAAATGATGCAAGAATTTCATCTATTGGATGGGTTGGGGACCCACTCACGGGGAGGGGAGGAGGAGTGGGGCAAGAGCAAGTGAGGGCAAGACTGGAAAGCTCACCTGCTCAGTCATTTTAACCAACTCCTCGGCAAGAGAATCGCGAATAGATTCCAAGGATGCCTGAAATGAAAAAGAATTTCTTTTACAGATAAGATAGACGGATGAGAAGTGGCGTCACGAGAAGTTTAACTAAAACAATACAAAAAAAAACTGAGTATGCAACGATGAATGTGTGGGCATACAAGAAAGGATACATTGAGGAATGAAGTGATCGGGGGAAAAGTTGGAGTTGCGCCCATTGAAGACAAAATGAGGGAGAATCCTCTAAGGTGGTTTGGTCATGTGAAACGGAGACCGAGTGATGCCCCGATTAAGAGGCCTGAAGCGTGGAGAAGTGATAAAATGGCGAGTGGTAGGGGAAGGCATAAGCAAACTTGGATAAGGGTGATTGAAAATGATACGAGTTTAATTGGATTGGATGAAAATATGGCGTTGAATAGGCCGAAGTGGAGGACGAAAATTCATGTGGGTAATGGGGGTTGACTTTATTTTTCCTTTATATATATTATACATGTATATTCTTTTATTATCATTATTTGTTTTTCTTCTCTTCTTTTTCCTTTTTCTAATTTTTATTCCTATTTCTTCTTTTAATTTCTCTCTTTTTTTTTTCATTTTCATTTTTGTATTTTTATTATTTTTTGCACGATGACACATATGGGGATTCATGTTAGCCGACCCCAATTTTTTTGGGGACTTTTTTTTAAGGCTTTGTTGTTGTCATTTTTGTTGTTGTTGTTGTGCGCAACAATAAACATAGGAGCTGCATTGCGAATTAACTACAGTAAATACTGGAAACATGCAGCAATAACATTAGAGAATAGTTTGTACACAATAACATTAGAGAATAGTTTGTACCAATCGAGACATATAAGATGCAAGTTCGCCCTCCTTTTGACGAAGGGCAGCTTCAAAAGCATTTGGTGTCATGCTCCTCAAGTAATACGGGCTCATGGTTGTCTCTCCAGGATTCCTCTTTTCAGAGAAACCATCTGACGAGTCTAAAGAAGCCTGTAAATAAAAACTTTCCTCCATGCTACCTAAGCTGCTAGCACTTGAAAGTCTGCGTGACAAGCTTCCTGTGCATACATATGAGTCGTTAATAATGTTTTAAGGATCTAAAAAGAAAAGAAAATCAACATGAATAAATAACAACCGAATGCATTTACCATTTTCAAAAGCAGACTTGTTTTTCGTTTTAGGACTTTGCTCAGCAACTGCGGAAGACTGCAGGCGAGCTGCTCTTTCCAATTCTAACCGAGCAGCTTTCTCTCGTTCTATCTCCTATAAATCATCAGGAGCCTGACTGAGAATATTTGGTACTCAAAGGAGTTTCAAATGAAAGGTATAACTTCCCCAAAACATAGGCACCAATCTTCAAAACCAAAATTGTCGGACAGAGGTCTATGTTGTTTATTTGTGTACCCATTGAGTCTACGAGTATTCCATTGATGCAAATAAAATAGGGAATTAAAATGAAGCTTCCTATATACTCCCTCATTCTCATTTGTATTTGTTTACTTTCCTTTTTGGGGAGTCTCAATATTTTTGGCCACTTAGGTTTTCAATGCACATTAATTCCTCCTTAAAAGTGCATACAAAGGACACAAATTAAAATCTAGCTAAGAGCATCTACAATGGGAGCATTTTCATAGCTCTGTGTTAGTGAAAAATCTTTAGAAAGCTTTTTACCAACAATGATTTCATATTTTTAAGGGGGAAAGAGGGAGAATCCACAGATATAAGGAGTCCTACCAATTTTATTTCCCCACGCAAATGGTATGTTTGGCATCTTGAGGCTTCCAGATGGATCTCTTTTGTGAATATATTCTTTTCTACAGTGCTTATTGATGTGGTCCTATTATTACGTAGGAGGGTTTTTTGTGATTTTCAAACATGAACTTGACTTCATCATCTTTTTCCAAATTTTCATTTCAGAAATTACATTTTATCTTCAATTATGATCATCCTTCAAGGTGTCTGTCCACCACGTGCTTCACATACGTCTTTCAGAAAATAAATTGTGTGACGGAGGGGAAGGAAAACAACTACAAGTGCTACCTGCTGGAGAAGCTCCCGGTGTGTCAATGCTTCTTGCAACTCCTGTTTTTGTTTCCTTTTGAGCTCCTTAATCTCTTCTTCAAGTTGATTCACATGACCCTCGTGTGTGTCAGCTTCTTCTTTCAAGGCAAGGTACTCCTGCCTACTTTCTGCTGCTCGTAGTCTCTCCTTTTCGAGGGACCTAGTTAATTGCGTTTGCTCAGCTCTCAGGCATGATATCTACACCATCTCATTATTGTTAGCAACTGATCATTGCACAACTATGAATATAATAAATTTCCGCAAAGGGAAAAGAAGAACCTGTGCTTCAAGAACATTTATACGAGATAAGGTTTGGGATAAACGTTCATTTACGGATCTCTCTCTTTCCTCTGCAGTTGCAGCCTTGGCCTCTGCCTCCTGCAATTCAAATGTTAGGAAATCTATAGCAGGAAGACGAAGCTTTCAAAACTGCATGTTAATTGTAGGACCTGAAGCCGAGAGTTTAGTGACCTCTCCACAGCAACCCAAGCTTCTGCCCTTCTGGCAGTTGTTTCCTATTAACACCAGAGAAAAGAGTCAAAACCATCAATTTGAGGCAACATATAAGACTGAACACGTTTCTTGCAATCCGATGCCCAGATACTTAGGGAAGTCAAATAAGTATAACCTGCATTGCTTCAATCTGCCTCAGTAGAGGTCTAGTAGATTCAGGAACTTGTGTGATCAACTCTTCGCACCGACGCTCACTTGCCTGGAGACACAACAATCAATGACTTGACAAATATTGACAGAAAAACAAGATAATAAAAAACATATAAATTAGTGACAATTTCAAATAAAAAGGAGAAGCATACTTGGTATCGTTTTTGAAGATCCTCTACATCTCTTCGTAACATGTCCTCTCTAAAAACAGCCTGCAACAAAAGAAAGATAGTTTATCTGTGATTGTTTTGTTGAGTGAAAATAGTTATGAGTGTTCCTAATTGAGAACTTTCTGCTCCTATCAAAAAAAAAAAAAGAACCTGCTGCTCCTGTCTGCTCAGAGTCTGCCTCAATTCTTCAAGTGCCTGAACTAGCATAGCTTCACGTTCCTCAGCTTCCCTTAGACGACTCTCTAATTCGGTTCTGGCTTCCGTGTTGGCTCGTGCCTCTGCTAATGCTTCAGCTTCCTTAGCTGCATTTAATGCATTTGTATAGTATTCTTTTTGAGTTGCCAGTTCAGCTTGGTGTCTTTCTATTGTTTCCTGCAACAACTTCTCTGTGGCTGACTTGTCCCTCTTCATACTCTCTACTTTATTCTCTTCAACCTAGAATAATAAGAGAACAATACATATTGGTAACAAGTTAACAAAATATTGCGGGGAAACTACAGAACTGCAGGCTGTTAAAAAGGAGGCCAGATAATTCAAGTGGTAATTAAACTTGTTAAAAGTATTAGCTTTTGGGTATTGAACATTTTTTCCTCTTTTTTGGCAAGTTAATATTCAACTTGTGACTTAATTGCATCATTAGTCTAATCTCTGTCTAAACTGAATACAGAAAAACACAGACACAATATGTAATTTTTCAAATTAAATTAGCCATGTTAGCTATAATAGGACATATAACATAGAAATTACGATTAAATAATAATTTAAGTATACACTGCTGTACACCTCCCAGCTAGAGAACTTCCCTCTATAAAAAAACAAATCCACAGTCATAAGTATTTCCACTCCTATCTCTGTTTGCTTCCATCTTTTACTACCCACCAATAACCTGATTATGTGCCGCCTCCGTCCAGAAAAGTTTGAGCCCTTTCTATATTGGAAAACTATGAAAGTTTCAAATACTGTTTAACATACATTTAGTATTTATTTTGATAAATAATTTCAACCGCAGAAAAAATGTTAAGAATACAATCTTTAGAAATGTTTGGAATTTCATCAGGATAAGTAAATTTGTACTCCCTCTGTCCCCAGAATAAATGTCACTTTTTTTTCATGTTAGTATGAAATAACTTTAAGCAGTAATTTTAGGTTAATATAATTATCCTAATAAATATATAAAACTTGTTATTGATACACCATTATAAATACATTTGTTCACTTTCTTCCCTAGTTCAAACTTTACATGCCTTTTGAGAGGAATAAACGACTGCATGCAAATAACATACAGCACATTGCTACAACAGGCATACATGAAGGATTCTTGAGTTTATCAGTTGGAATTTAGAGCTACCTGTAGCTTGGTAGTCAATCCCTTCTTCTCTTCTTCAAGCTCTCTAATCTAGCTTTCACAAAGAAAGTGATATTAAAATGGCATGCATTCGTGAACAGAGAAGTATTAGCTTTTCAAAAAGAAGGCTAAAACCAACAGCTTGCACACCTGTTTTCTTAGATTCCTAATCTGGCCTTCTTGGGCAGCTTGTTTTTTCGAAAGTTCGGCACCTAATACATATAAAATAAACATTGCCTAAACATTAGCTTCGTTTACCTCAGAGAGAACACCATTCAGTAGTAACAGAAGAGACAATATATATATGGTTGAAACTGGACTTTAAATAATCCAATACTGTGTAGATAAAATGCTTTAGATTTTCTGGATATTGGTACATAGATATGCATCTCTGGGTCACGCTGTACCCAATCATTAATTTTATAACAAGTCAAACCATGTTGTTATGAAACCATATGCTGGTCAATCAAAATATAGAGGATCTAATTTGATTTTCAATTTTTACAGGTTAGTAACTTACTATGGCCTCAGTATGGGGATCGAAATCAAAGACCAAAAGGCATCTTCTCACCCCTTGGTATGGGGAATGGAGCCAAAAGACTTAAAACACAGTTCCCTCCCCTTGTGGTTGATATAACTTGATTTTTGTTATTTATATTCTCAGTAACATCAACACAAAGCAAAGCATATGCAAGTAGCCACACTCTAGTTCGTTAAAAATCCTTATTTGTTCTGGTTGTCGTCATGGAAAAGTTCTCTCTTATATAATTACATGACGTGAATGACGTGAATACCGAGAATCTCTCGTTAATATGGCAAATCATGTTCATCCCTCAATAACAACCAGTAAACGATAAAGAAAAGTTGTTCACAAAATTTAAGCTACTCGACCACGAGTGTGTCAAGCAATTCGGCTCTCTGTGGTCAAATGAACAGAAAACAAAATTTTGAGAGAGCCAAACATGAAAAGGGAAACACACATGCACAAATACTCTTCCAGAGCTAGATCTTTATGATAAAACTTCTCAAACATAAAAACTGGATTTTACCTTCAGCCAAAACTTGATTGATTATTTCATCTTTTTCCTTCAGAAGAGCAGCATCACTACTTTTCTTATTCTGCTCTCTACGCAGGGTATCCCTTTCCTTCGTGAGAGCATAAGCCTGAAAAGTTTATGTCACAAATGACAAACATATCATTAGTGATTAAGTGGATATTACTGCTACATACGGTTGAAGGCATAGGATCATGAGTAATAAGCCTTCATAATTCAGCAGGTCTAAATGTTTCCATAAAGAACTGACAACAATAATCCCTTTGTAGGAGTATAGACTACATCAATTGGAAAAAATAACAAATTGTTCTTAAAAGGAAAGCAAACAAGATTCAGATCATATGCCAAAAAATAAATATACTAGTCTGGAGACAAATTCAAGATTTAAAAGGAACATGATATTTCAGGTGCCTGTAAACAAGAGTAGAAGAATCATGGCACTTCAGTGTAATACAAATCAAATGCACAAGAATTACATATAGAGTCGAAGTGAAAAATTCAATCCCCAACAACCATGCACGGTAGGGGCGGACCCGGGAGTAAAAATGGAGGGGTTCACAAATTACATTATCCAAAAATTTCAAAAAAAGATTGTTTTTTACATTACTACCTACATCGATTCTTCATTTTTTGCCGAGGGGTTGGGTTGTGCCGGTAAGTGAGGGGGGGGGGTGCACTTGTAGTTTTTTTTTTTTTACATGTCAACATTGATTTTGGGAGGTTCAGAGCCACCCCTTTGGGTGGCCTTGTGTCCGCCCTGATGTGATTATGTGAAGTCAAAACCATCCACATCCATTCCGAGGTTTGGCATGATAAGAACCCACCACAAAGCATTTTTTGGAACTGGTGCATCACAGAAGAAGCTCAAGCAGGAGTGCGACTAGGCACGTACTCATTATACAAAGGGCAAGGAATAAGTTAAATAGCAGAAATTTAACCAGCTAATAATTGCAAATTTGCTATGTGGAAATGAGTTGCAACAAGTTTAGCGCAGAATATGCTGAAGGGTAGAAATTAAACCAAAGCTCAATTAGGTATGTAACGGTGAATGGGCCATGGGAACTTAATCCTAATCACTAGTATTATCAACTTGATTATATCCAAATGACTGCCAAAAAATGAGAATATTAATGGCAATAAGGCATGCATAATTATCAAAAAAGAAAAACATGATTTGTATAGTAATCTTTGCTTGAAAAAAACATCTTAAACACAGAAACTTTTAAAAGCAATGTACCTTTCTCTCTAGAGTTGACACCCACTGATGGTACTCTTCTCGCAAAGACTCAATTTCTGCTTCATTGGATTTTCTCTGTTGAACAAGTTTCAGCAGTTGAAATCAAAAGAGGTACACATGGATATCGAAAAATAAAAAATGTAAACAGAGACTTCACAACAACAAATCCTTAGTCCCAAAATGATTTGGGCTCGGCTAACATGAATAATCATATGGATTCGTCAATAGAAATGAGAAAATGATGAAAAAGTGAAGAGATGATAAAATGAAATAAAGAATTAAAAAAAAAAAGTGAAAGCTACGAAGATAAGAAGAAATAAGTATGAAGAAAGTCAAGAGAAACATGAAAAAAATGGCTAATACGGAGTATAATAAGATAGCAGCTAGAGTATATGTTGTTAATGTATGTAATTTTTTCACCTAAAAGTCTTTCATCCTTGAGTACTTCCCCTGTAATAACTTCGAATGTACTCAGTTAGGCAACTTTGCGTATAGCCAATCAGACAAAAGTCATAGAAAAAATGACTCAAAATGTCAATGCATGGATAGATTCCACTGGGGACCAGATTCTTTTTCCACTAATGCGTCCATAATTGCTAATTGTGGAAGAAATTGCATCAACTCTAAAGTGACAAAAAGGAAGTTACCAAAAACAGACTTAAACTTACCTTTAAATCCTCAATTATAGCCTTCAGCTGTTCATTTTCAGTCATCATTTTTGCAATTTCATCAGCTTTTGCCTAGTAATGAGATAGCATCGTTATTAGAATTCAATAAACAATAAAATATGTTTCTATAAAGTGCAATTAGAAATTTCTTCCCACGATGACAAAGTTCAATGAGTTCAAAAGGTTTACATCAAGCAACATGTGTAAACAAAAAAAAAAAAAAACTAAATAATTATGATTACTTGGGGTTGATAAAATCCTAGACAAGTAAGGCAAGCTGTTTCCATCGTTGGAATTAAACTGCTACGGAAGTCCTACTTACTACTTAGTGGTCACTGGTCACAATGTCGTAAAAGCTAACTAGCCGCATAGCCCACGCGATGTGTGTGCAATTATTATTATTACATAAAACATTTTATTTAAAAACAATTCCCATTGTTTAATACCAACTCGAAATATTTATTTATTTATAAATTATTTGTGCAATTAATTTGTTATGTTGTTCATTCATTTTTATTTTTGGATCCCAAAAAAAAAAACCACCAGCTTCTTCTACACCTCTTTCTCATTCTCCTATTCTAAGGTGCCACGTAGCATCATTATATGGAATGTTTTGAGGACAAAAAGCTCTAGTACCAATCGCCCAATATGTTTAATACATAGATTTTATGTTCAAGTTCGGCCCCTTGGCGACCTTTTCAGTGCACACATATTACTTGCTAAAAAAATTATAAAAATAATTTCTTAAATTTTAAGGTCAATGGGTATTTAGCAAATGGAAGTGCTCCCTAAGTCACTGGTTCTCTAGGATGGTCAGGCAGACTAGCATAATAGTGCACTTATCCTCAATGTATCAAATTACAGCAGTGGTTTTGAAAAGGAATGTGTTTGCATCACTGTTGGAGCAGCCATCCTTCATCTTCATATTAATTATGGCGAAGACACTAGTCAGGTTGTTGTAGTTGTAGTCCCGAATTATGACCCTGTATGGTCTCTTGGTCTCACAACTCATAACTCGAGCATACATTAATTATGCATCAGGTAATAGGTTTAATTCATCAAAAACTACATAAAAATACTATCAGTAAAAAAAATGTTGAAATTTTGAAACAAGTAGTCAAATTTTGATCAAGTTGACCAATAATAGTCCAAACTAGACAATCTTGGATAGCAGAGGGAGTATGAAGCAGCAAAACTATCAGCTCCTCTTAAACAACTTTCCATAAGATGCCTAATCAGTAAACAATAAAAGAAGAGTCGAGATAGGAAAAGAATATAACAGCTACGAGTAAAGGAAATAGGATAATAGCAGCCTGATAAATCTTACCAATTTATTCTTTTGGTATAGATATACCAACTTAAAACATTAGAGTATGTACCTGTTCTAATTTAAGCTTAATATGTGATATCGAGGGCTTATAATGGGAGTCTTTACTTCAATAACTAGGCCTCACAGAAAATCCATTTTTAACCATAGAATTTGCAACATCATATGAATACCTGAGCTTGTCTTGCAGCTCCTTGCAATGCAGCTTCCATCATTTTCATCTCTCTCTTCACCTTCTCGAGTTCAACCACGGAATCTGCAACGTCAGATGAATTGCTTCCCGAACTAAGACGTTGTCCTTTAATGTCACTTTCATAATCACCTGCTCGGTGGCTCGCTTCTTGAGCTATTCCAGCATTACCATCTTCATGAGAAACTAGTTCAGGAACCATATCTGAAGTCTCATCTGAACATTGTACAATATGCACGTGGCCTGCTTCAGCGCTTGCAGTCATGTCAGAAGTGGTTGATTGTGAAGAGTGAGGCTCTGTTTCATTTACAACTTGGCTGTCATTTGAGAAATCCTGCACGTGTACTGGAGAAACTTCCTCTGCAGTCTCTTCTTCTTGAGCATTTGGTACAAATGTGCTCTTTTCCGAATAATTAGAATTATGTTGTTCAAGAGGCAAAATTGCATTAGCCTCAACTTGATCTCTAAGGACTACTGACTCTGCTTCGACTAGCTCAGAAGTTTCAGTAGAACCTTTTTCTGAGCTCTCATTCTGTTGGAGATGATCCAAGGAATGTGATTCCTCAATATTATCAACAGTTGGTTCAGATAACTCCACTGCTCCTTGAGAAGCAGCCTCTACTTCACTGTGGTGGGCAGCAACATCATTTGCTTCCTCAGAAACTACAACATTCGTTCCTTCAAGGGGGTCTGGGTGCACATTAGTATTTGCTGCTTCTTCATTTTCTTCTTCAGCAGGTGCAGCCTGTTCAATTGTTAAATTAGCTAATTCATTTTTCTCAACCCCTCTTTTTCTGGAGATGAAGATGGAGACCTTGAAGATTCAGGTTTTTCCAATGGCTCGGAGCTGATAGGATCTTCCTCATCTTTTTGCCCCATAAAGGACATAGCTGAAGGCCATAGACCTGAAACTGATACTAGTATATAGACATGCATTAGAAAATCATCCATATGAACTCTCTTAAAGGTTAATTTTAGATAATTGAAACCAGCAGGATATCTAACAAGACAGCAACAAATCGGTAAGTTACTCTTTCTCCTTGAACGAATATTTAACTATTACTACAAATTCATTATTTTGACTAAACCTTGAGCTGCGGCCTATTGGTACTTTCTAGGAGGAGGAGGTCAAGGTGCATGACTAAATGTTGGCAAAACCACCAAAAATCTAGTGAGCTTGGTTGATGATGGCATCTAATCTACAGATCAGCCTTAGACCCCCTCAAAAGAGAACGATATGTCTTCCCGGATAAGAGATATAAACAGTTTCAAGGCCTCTGTATAATTAAGTCTTCAGCAAGTGGTGCGGAGCTCTTGGATTCATCACATCACTTGCAATGAACAGCTCGCCGAGAGTCAAGATGCAAGTGAAGCATTACAATGAGAAGCCTTACAATACCAAAAAGACATGTTACACTCATGACACAGCCGTTCTTCCTGGGCTGCATAACTAACCAAGCCAATCGAGCTTGACTCGTGTTCGGTTGGATAAAAACTTTTTTTGAGAATGAGTTCGTGAGATAGTCAAACCGAACAAGAATAGTTTTTCAAGCTCATTTTGATAAGCTCACAAACAAGCTTTCTATTTAAATAACTGTTCTACTCTGAGCATCACTTGATTAAGAGCTCGTTTGCAATCGGCTTGATAACAAATCAAGCCAAGCTTCAACACTATTTCGAACTTGAAAACATTATCAGCCAAGTATCCAGCTCAGCTCGGCTCACTATCAGCCTAACTATTCCTCTACCTATGGCATGTATTCAAGCACATGGGACATCTACTCATCTTAGTTTTCCCCTCATTGTCTGAAGGGTCCACGAATAACATACATATCCAGCCAATATCTAAAACCATGCAGCTAAATTACATTATTATTCGAATTAACCGGTGAATATAATGAAAGAAACACAAATAATATGAATTAGAAAGAATAAAAGACGTGGTAGGGAGTACCATCAGTGCTGGAGTCATCAGCAATAGCAGCTTTCTCCTCGAATCCCAGAGCGGTATCGAAATTCTTTTCAATGTTCTTCACACTCTCACTGATCTTATTAACAGCTCCAGCTAAATCAGGGAAGTTCCCCAACGAGACCTTCCCACTGAACCACGCCATCTATTAATCGACTACTCAATTCTCAAAGCATCCAGATCAAACGCATCAATAACCTGCAAGTTAATACACATATATTAGCAAGCAATTGCTAGTTTTGATAATGGGAAACGATAAATAAAGATCTGAATTGCAGCTTACGATGAACAAAATCGACGGAGTTTGATAAGAATTGATGAATTTGAGATTCGACGGATCAGCGAATGCTGTGGATTTAGGGATCAAATTGTCTGCAAATCCACTTGTATGTGAATTGCCAGTGACGAAGACGGATTAAGAACGCCGAATATGGAGTACAGACGAGATCGAGACGGTAAATTTGGATTAGATGGTCGGAGTTCCGTCGATGACGCCGGTGGATCGATCTTAGGCTCGCACCGAAATTGTTTTCAGTATGTAAACCCGTTTACAGATGACCTGATTTCGTCACCTTCCTTGCTTATTTTTTATACGCAGCATAAAACGTCATCGTTTTAAATTTGTAGCAGTACTAATACCTTTTCTATTTACACTTTCGTCCTCCTATCTTTGCATTGTGCTGATATTAACCTCGATTTTTTTAGTTATGCACTAATCCTCCTAAATATCCTCATTCCTCACTAGAGCCGTCAAGTTGGGACGGTCCTGTCGAGATGTCCCATCCCGCCATACAAATGGGACGGGATGGGACGGAATATTTTAGTCCCGTCTCGTCCCGTTCCCGTCGCTGGACAACATAGTGCGATCCCGCCCATTTCGTCCCATCCCGTTATCCCGTATTGACGGCTCTATTCCTCACCCGTGGGTCGTGGCCTCGATGATCATAGGAGGATCTCTTACAAATGTAACGTTGAATAATTTCCCCAACTGTCGAATGTTCTCCCGATTCCAAATTTAAATTAAGACGATTTTGGGCAAGCCAAACTTTAATTTGTTTTTTTCTGGGTGAATGACAAGAATATGTAACGTGCTTTCACGATTTTTACAATCAATGCAATGTATTATCTAGTGACATTTTAATGAAATGTATTTTATCAATTCGTTACAAATAATACAATTTACATACTATTTTCATGCAATGTACTTTCTAATTTTAACTCAAATAATGCAAACAAATTGCGTTATTTGTAATAAGATTAAAAACTACATTATATTATTGATGCTGACCAAATATAAAGATTGGGCTTGGCCCAAGTTTATTAATAAGAAAGCGGCAAAGTGGGCCCAAATTAGAGTGCGACCCAAGAAGAAGAAAAGGATATAGGCGGCCCAAGGAAGGAAGACGAGACAGGAGTATCTCACTAATATCATTCAGAAGGGGAGAAGACCAAGACGTCAAACAGCGACATTTCATGAGGAGAGCCGGCGATAAAGAATAATGGCGAGACATGATGTTAAAGGCGAGACATAATGATGAGGCGAGATAGGACAAGAAGTGACTCTATCCGGCGAGAGAAGGATTCTTGTTAATGTTGTTCACCAGAGGCGGCATATAAATATCTACCAAGTGGGACCCATTAGACGGTTATGCATTGGGATTGATGATCACGTGATTAGGGTTTACTTTATGAAAGGACCAATGATATGGCGACACGTGGCAGTAGGCATGAAATGTGAGGATGTCATGTGCAAGGCACGAGGATAAAGGGTATAAATAAGATATGCAGGCTTCATTGTCAAGGTACGTTGATTCATACACACACAACCACTCACACTCTCAAATTTTGTTGATTTTCCCCTTTCACAAGCCAATTCTTATACCGGAAGTCTTTCTCACGGCCTTTGATGAGATGCGTGGAACCAGGGAAGGTTGATAACGTTTTGTTTGAGGTGCATGAGGGCGTTTGTGGAGGTCATCCAGGAGCAAGAACGTTGGCTAATAAAATCATGTTTCATGGGTATTATTGGTCGTCATTGAAGAAGGATGCGGAGGAGTATGTAAGACGATGTGATCAGTGCCAGCGACATGCTAACATTCCTAGGCAGCCAGCGACTGAGCAAACCCCGATTGTAGCAGCTTGGCCTTTTGATATGTGGGGAATAGACCTTATAGGACCTTTCCCCAAGGACAAAGGAGGAGCGCAGATGGTGGTGGTAGCTGTTGATTATTTTACCAAGTGGACTGAGGCAAGAGCTTTAACTTCTACTACCGAAGACCGTATCATCGGATTTGTAACGGAGGAAATCCTATGTCGCCATGGAATGCCGCGGGCAATCATCTCGATCATGGGCCGCAATTTAGAAAGAAGTTTCACGGATTTTGCGAGAATTTGAGCATCAAACATCAAGGTCTGCATAGATATAGGCCGCAATGCAACGGACAAGTAGAGGCCGCTAACAAGCAAGTTCTCGAGATTTTGTGTAAAAACTTAGAGAAGAGAGGCGGGGCTTGGTTGGAGGAGTGTCCACAGCTTTATGGTATGTTAGAACGACAAAGAAAGGGGTCAACCGGTGAGACAAACCTTCGCATTAACTTACGGCTCGGAAGCAATGGCTCCCGCCGAGACGGGTTTGCCTACCCATAGAGTAACTTATTATGACGAGATAATGAATAGCGACAGAAGGTGTTTTGAGCTAGATCTGAGTGATGAAAAGAGGCTTAGAGCGAGAATGAGGATGATTAATTACAAGCAGCGGATGAAGGCACAACACGATAAGCGAGTAAAGAAGAGGTCATTTAATGTTGGCGATTGGGTGTTGAGGAGCCGTGAAGTTAAAGGCGCGAAAGCGGGATTTGCCAAGCTAGATCCGAAATGGGAAGGTCCCTTCCAAATTGCTAGAATTGTGCGAGAGGGGACTTATCACTTGAAAGAAGAAGGCGGCAAAGAGGTCCCGAATGCATGGAGTGTTGATCACTTAAAGAAATACTACCATTGAAGTGATAAGGGTAATTTGCCTATCTTGTTCCTATTAAAAGTCTTTTTAATAATCATTTTAATGAATTTATGAACTTCTCAATGATGAATGAAAGTCATATGCTTCATGATTTTAATAGAAAATATGTACATGGAACTTATGTTGAATATGTTTATGATACAATGAAAATATGAAGTTTTATTCCTCATATGTGCTTTGCATGGAATGAATTTTATAGTTATGTATGATCAGTAGCCAATGACACGGTAAATAAATTGCTCAAGAGTAAAGTTGCCTAAAGACAACTTCACTTTTTCGATGGGAGTATATGTGTATGGTGATATCCCGCTAAAGGTAAGAAGGTTAAGAGTTTTTGATGAATTATCAAAACAATTTTTGATGAATTATTGAAAGGAATGAATAAATGTTGAAAGTCGACGGACTATAAATGTTGAAAGTCGACGGACTATAAATGTTGAAAGTCGTCGGACTATAAAACGATGCGAGTCAAAGAAAGTCGTCGGACTATAAAACGATGCGAGTCAAAGAAAGTCGTCGGACTATAAAACGATGCGAGTCAAAGAAAGTCGTCGGACTATAAAACGATGCGAGTCAAAGAAAGTCGTCGGACTATAAAACGATGCGAGTCAAAGAAAGTCGTCGGACTATAAAACGATGCGAGTCAAAGAAAGTCGTCGGACTATAAAACGATGCGAGTCAAAGAAAGTCGTCGGACTATAAAACGATGCGAGTCAAAGAAAGTCGTCGGACTATAAAACGATGCGAGTCAAAGAAAGTCGTCGGACTATAAAACGATGCGAGTCAAAGAAAGTCGTCGGACTATAAAACGATGCGAGTCAAAGTAAGTCGTCGGACTATAAATCGATGTGAGTCAATGTAAGTTGTAAACTATGATATAAGTCAAGCTATGGATGGTGAAAGATGTAAAGGTCTATGGACTATAAAAATGAAAGTTTCGGACCTATGAATGAAGAAAAGATTTATCTCGCAGTAAGGGCAAGAGCATAAGTCGCTATGAAAGATGTCACTCTCTCGCTGAAAGAAAAAAGGAAAGATGAGGCAGAAAGAAGGAAATTATTCTAAGTATAAAGCAAAAGTAGATCAAGAAAAGATTAGAGTTAGCGACAATATGAGTCGCAAAATGTGTTATGAGTAAAGTCGCCTAAAGACGACTTCACTTTTTCGATGGGAGTATATGTGTATGATACCTGTCATGCAAAAGAAATTTTGATGAACTATCAAAACAATGAATGGAGAAATAAGTAAAGCAAAAAGTAAAGGGGCAAGCACAAAGGCCGCAAATGTACAATGTTCAAAAGGCACGCAGGCCCCAAAAAGAAAAGAGAGTAAAATTGTTCAGCTATCAAGGCAAGTTACAAAAACTGTTCAAAGTAAAAGTTAAGAAGGAGATAGATCAGACATCGGGTTCAGTAGGCGGGATGACTTGGCTGGAGCTTGAAGCCGCTAAAGCGAGAGCTTTGGCATCATCCAGCTGCTTATGCTTGTGCTCAAGAAGAGTATCCCACAAAGCTATAGCATTTGGAACTTGAACAGGAGGAGCTCTCCATGGCGATTTTCCCAAAGAAAGCATCTTCATCAAGCCAAGATCTTTGAAGTTCTTCAGAGTATAAGGAACTACGGAATGACCGCGGCGACAAACCTCGCTAAAAATTGGCTCGTAACCCCAGTGGGCGAGTTTTTCAAGCGTGATAGCAGGAATGTCGTTGATTTCGGCCGCCGCGCTCGCATAACTCGAGGGAAGTTTGGTTCCCAATGTCGCCGATGTCGTCGATTAATTGAGCCACATCGGCATTCGTAGTAGCAACTTCCGCGGTCTTCTCACCTAGTTCCTCTTTAAGTCTAGCAATCTCGTCTTGAAAAGTTTGAGTTTCACGGCATGAGTTCCCTTTAAAGCTTCATTCTCACTTCTCGCCTTAGCGACATTTTCTTTGGCGTAATCAAGTTCAAAAGAGTGGCGGTGGCGAGATTGGAATTGGCGGCATTGAGATCGGCCAGGGTCCGGTCAAGTTGATTGTGAGAAGTGGTTAGGTCGGGCCTTCAATTTGTCCCGCTCCTTTTCCAAGTTTTTGATGGAAGAATCCCGTCTCGTAAGTCTACCCTTAAGGGTATCTTTGTCGCGTCTCAATCTAGCAGATTCATTTTCCAGTCGAGTGTTTGCCTCGCTAATGCCGGTGATAGAGGATCCAAGCCGGGAAAGATAACAATTATAAGTTAAGAGAAGGTTGAGAATAAGATTAAGGTAAAGTAAAATAAGGAAGGAAAGAAGAACTAACCAATGAAAATAATAACCCGCCCGGCATGCGGCATGAGCGTAATCCATTGGGAGACATTGTGAACTTGTACTTGATCACTAGCTCGATTAAGGCCGAGCCGCCTAATAGATATTCTTCCGCGCTTTTAGTTTCCTCAATCAACCCCTTTATCCGGGGACTCGGCAATTTCCTTGCTAAGCTCATAAAGCCCAACAAAATCAAGGGGCTTGGAAAAGTTTTCCCGTAGCCAACCGGGAGTAGGGAAGAGCGGAAGAAGTGCTAGGGCCGTGGAGGGGTTGAAGGGGAGCCGGAAATGAGTGTTAAGTCGCAGACCTCCGTCTCGCAGAGAGGAAGATTTTCGGTTTGTTGGGGCTCGTAAATATTAACTTCTAAAGAAGAAGTATTTGGTGGAACAAAATCGGAGGTAAGAGTTTCAATATTTTCGCCGTTTGAGCGACATCGGCGGGATAACGGCTTGGGAAATGGTGGTCTCAATATTTGGCGAAATAGAAGTGGGCGGGAGATTAGTTTCAGAAGGATGGAGTTGAATCAATAATGTGGATTTGGCGGGACATTTACCTCGAGAAGCGGGAGTGACATCGGGTCGTTACGGAAGCGACTCTTTTCGGGCCGTTAGCTCGCGCCGCTTGGTTGGTTGGTGCGGCTCTTTCTAGTTGTGTTCGAGTCTTCTCCAAAGCAATCTCTTCAAAGATCTTTACCATCGCGAGAAATTGGCAAAGCAAGATTTTCAGTGAGGGAAGCAAGAGCAAGGCCGCGTGCATTGGCCAATTGTTTTCTTCTCTTGTCAGTTTCTGAGTTGGCAGCTTGACGACTTTCCATGGATTTGGCCCGGTGATCTGAAAATAAATAGAAGGAAGTTAAGGGTTATGGTATTTCAAGTTATAAGTAAAGGAAAGAAAAGATAAGATTAAAGGGGAGACATACAAAGAGCGGTATTCATGGCAAGACAAAGGACGAGAACCCTTGCAGATCGACATTCATGAGCATATTTGTTGTCGGAATGTCGCTCCCATCCGTCGAAATAAACGTGGCTTATGGGAACTCGGGGCTGGACTCGGGGTAAGTTGTCAGCCAAACCGACTTGATCTAGCAATTCCCTATTCCGCAGAATACCTCGCCAAGAAATGAGAGGCTGGGGAGTGTCAGGAGCAGAATTTGCAGGTAAGGCGATCAAGGAGCGAATGTCGTCAACAAGAGCAGTGTCGCCAATGGAAGAAGCATCTTTGGATTCTATTTGAGTATTAATAGGATGAAGGTCGGCAGGATGAGACCATCCAGCGCGAGAAACAACGAAGAGAGGGTCGTCCATCCAATCGTGAATTTTGGTGGGCAGTGGAGTAAGGACTTTGGGACCCCTATGGTATTGGAGAGAAAGGCGAGTTTCCAATATGTCGTCAGCAAGTTGGTTGGTTTGTTTGTACCCAGTGAACAAGGAAAGCATAGCGGTAATGGTGGGTTCCTTTCGCAGAGAGCGACAAATGGCGATGAAGGTAGTTATTATTCTAATAGCATTTGGGTGAATTTCGGTGATCATGGCTTGGGCTTTATACAAGAATTCACAAAGGAAAGGATCAAAGGGGATCCTAAGGCCGGCCTTGAGTTGAGAAGGGAAAATGACAATGCCTTCCCGCATTTCTCGCAAGTGGGCAAGGGAAAGGTCTCCCTGATATTCAGAAATGCAATAGATGGAGCTATCTATGTGATATTCCCTATGCCAATCAGTTATAGGGTTGGGAATTAGGGAGGCTTTATCTGTTGCATGGGAAGATCCCGCCTCAGCATGCGCGGGATTGGTAAAAAGTGTACCTTCTTGAAGGGCGATATTTTGAACCCCAGTAGGAGGGGGATTGTTGGTAGCAAAGAATGCGTAAGATGTTGCTTGACCACCCATGTCGCAGAATCACCTGGAAGAAGAAGAAGAAAGGATTGATTTATAATGTGTTCTACGTTTGGAAAAGGGATCGGCGACACATTGGGATTCAAGGAGTCGCTTAAAGACAAGCTTTATACTTATCTTTGATAAATCGAACCAATTGATTACTAGAAGGGAAAATGTGCGACATGTGAAAGTGGAAGGAAAAAATGGCCTTGGATTTCAAGGGAGTCAATCAAGGATCCACCCAGGTGTTCAACTAAAAACCTAATTAGGTCGGCCTTGGGCAATCTCGCCCAGTAGTTCGCAGCGTCTATAAAAGCCGCCCGAAACCCGGGCAAATGACCGTATCTAACTACCTTGGCACAAGTATTTAGATCTCGCCATGAAGCGGCGATTTGGGAAAAATTATTTTTATGGAATGAAAGGAAATGCAACTTTAAATAATCGTGTAAAAGTGGGGGAGACCAAAATGTAAAGGATAAAGAATGCGAAGGGTTTAAGGAAAAGTTACCCGAGGAAAAGGATGATCTTGGTCGGAAAAAGATGAAGTGGTCACCGGAAAGATGAGCAGAGCCTTAGGAGATGATGATCGATTCTCGGGAATTGAGAAATATTACACCAAATCACTTCGAAAAGGTGTAAATAAGAATGGAATCAAGGTCAAGAAGCAAATGTGGGCAAGTAATCGGGATTTAGACGGTGAAAATGAAGAAGAAGAATGGTCGGAATCAGGGTTGATGTTCGCCGGAAAAGGAAAGGATTCGAGCAGGGTTTAAGTGTTGTGAAAAGAGGAATGGGGGTTATGGTTTGGTATTTATATGAGAGAGGGATTAAGGAAATGATGGATGTGACGTTTGGGGAAGGTTTTTGAATTTTCCCTCACAACCGGGCACGATTCCCAAACGACGGCTCATTAAAATGTTAAGGGTTACCAAGAGAAGGACACGTGTATGGACAGGGAGCTCCAGTGGTAGCTTCTTGAAGAAAATTGCATATGTCGCTAATTGAATAATCTTTGAACATAAAGTTTTTGGCGAGACCATAAATGAATCTCGCCATAAACTTAGGGGCTTCTGATGCTGACCAAATATAAAGATTGGGCTTGGCCCAAGTTTATTAATAAGAAAGCGGCAAAGTGGGCCCAAATTAGAGTGCGACCCAAGAAGAAGAAAAGGATATAGGCGGCCCAAGGAAGGAAGACGAGACAGGAGTATCTCACTAATATCATTCAGAAGGGGAGAAGACCAAGACGTCAAACAGCGACATTTCATGAGGAGAGCCGGCGATAAAGAATAATGGCGAGACATGATGTTAAAGGCGAGACATAATGATGAGGCGAGATAGGACAAGAAGTGACTCTATCCGGCGAGAGAAGGATTCTTGTTAATGTTGTTCACCAGAGGCGGCATATAAATATCTACCAAGTGGGACCCATTAGACGGTTATGCATTGGGATTGATGATCACGTGATTAGGGTTTACTTTATGACAGGACCAATGATATGGCGACACGTGGCAGTAGGCATGAAATGTGAGGATGTCATGTGCAAGGCACGAGGATAAAGGGTATAAATAAGATATGCAGGCTTCATTGTCAAGGTACGTTGATTCATACACACACAACCACTCACACTCTCAAATTTTGTTGATTTTCCCCTTTCACAAGCCAATTCTTATCCTCACGCCGGAGGGGCTTTCGCCGGAGCCGCCCCCGGCTTAGTTGACGTTTGATTGTGTGCAGACCAGTCGGAGAAGAAGGAGCCGGAGATATCGAAGTCGGACTACAACGGTGAAGTTGCTGTTGAGGAAGGTCCTAGCAACATCAATTATGTTGCCACTAGATAGTACATTACCTTTATTGAAATTGAAGGTATAATACATTGCATAAGTTGGTAATTATTCCGTTTTTTCTTCATATACATTTTCTAAATTAACTTCTTATTTGACTCCCTTTTGTTTCTAAATATTCCTTCAATATACCATTTTTTATTATTTTTTTTCACCAAGATCCGTTGTATTCTCTCTCTGTTTTAAAAGAGATAATCAGATTTTGATTTTAATGATCAACTTAATTTAATTTGAAAAAAAAAGGATTAATTCTCCAAAAATCCCCGGAACTAAACATAATTCTTCCTAAAGCCCTCCAATAGTTCTGAAAATATGTTTCAAAGCTTAAAGTTGGTTTGAGACATACTCCCTCCGGCCCGGACCTATGTGCCTAGTTTGACTTTTCACGTAAATTAAGGAGAGAGTATTATATTGAAGGTGTTGTGAGTGTGAAAATAAAATAGGAGAGAGAATGAGTGGAGAGAATAGTAAATTATAATGGTGTTATGAGTATTAAAATAATGTAGGAGAGAGAATGAGTGGAGGGAATAGTAAAGATTCCTTTCCATTTTAGGAAATGTGCACGTAGGTTTGGGACGCCCAAAATGAAAAGTGTGCACGTAGGTACGGGACGGAGGGAGTAACTCTCAAAGTTTTTTTTTTTTTTTGAGTTATTTTTTCCGGACATGCATATCACAGATGTCTATCATAATTATTTGGCTCCAATAGTAATTCTTCCTAAAGCCCTCCAATAGTTGTGAAAATATGTTTCAAACCTTTCACTATCTAGGCGCCCGGGTCCCAGGTTCGGGGAAGCCGTAGTCCTTGTACCTGGGATAAGGAAGGAGTTAGGAGGAGGGAGCGCCCTTTGCCCGTCTTAATACGAAAGAGGCGGCTTCACCTTCAAGCCGTCAAAAAAATCGAGCTAATATGTGATCATGACAGACTTGACATTACACTGATGCATATAGATCTTACAAGCAAAAACTAGCAAACAATATTTTCCAATTGCATATGCTTCTTGTGTTTCATGATACATCATCTTGAAGAAAGCTAAAACATAATTACATAACCCAAAGAAATACATCAGCAAGTATTGCTTCATATAGCCCGCAAATTACTGACCCAAGATATCTGACAATGACTTGTTCACAATTTGAATCAGCTCCTCCCTGTAAATCAGATAAAAAGAAAATTTACATATAAGCCAGTACGATTCCGAGAATTCATTCTCCACGGAGATGTTCCGCTCCGTATGTATAAGTAGAAGATTTGGTTACAAACATGAATGAGCTTTTTCCATAAGATTTGAACGCAAAAGGTTGGTGTAAAATTTAAGCCCTAAAATAGACTGCTTGAGAGAAGCTTCTTACCTGTCAGGTTTGAATAAGAGATACCGATATATGAACCACTGAAACAAAGAAAATGAAAATTATTATTTAAACAAGATAAAGCCATTCATTTTACTCGTCAACTGACAAAAAGATAGAAAAAGAGAGAGAAAAAAAGAGTAATATGTAAACATGTAAAACTGAAACTAGCTCCGTCCCATAATAAATGTGTCAGTTGACTTGTCAACGTTTTTGAGAAAGGTGTTTTACTAGCTTGTACCATGTTAAAATTGCACTACATTACATTCCTTAATTGGAAATACGACATTTGTTTTTGGGCGGACCAAAATGGAAAGTGTGACATTTATTTTGGGACAGGGGGAGTATACTTTTAGGGATTTTTATAGATCAACTTTGCTGAACTGCAATACTTACCGAAGAGAACAATATGCCAACTAACTCAAATACGCTTGGGATGATAGGCAATTTGTCTATGGCCTGTCAACATGGTAGGGAATGAGATAACATTAGAGCCTACGGAAAAAGCTACAAATCATAAATCTGGTAGCTCTTCATCCATAACTAAGGTCACAGGCAATTACCGTAACAAGATTAAGAGATGTCCAAAGGGCCACAACCCCTGCAAATCCCAATCCGATAAGAGCATATCGATCCTCTTCATTATCCCACTACTCATACAAATTATTCAAAACAAGGAAGAATTAATAAGTGGATAATTATAATAGCAATACAAAATGATGAGGAATAAAAACAAGTACTCCCTCTGTCCCAAAATGAATGTCCAAAAATTTTTGAATTTTGCTCTGGATCAATAACGAATTTCAAAAAAAAAAATTGGCATTTTGGGACGGAGGTAGCAGGAGGAGACGTCATGAAAAAAAAAAAAGTTTGTAGGCTGGATGCATGAAGACTGAAGAAAGAAGCACCAAAGCCACAGGAGTTCATGTTTCTTGGAAGCTGGATGTAATATCCTAGATTTTAAGGTTTATAGTTTTAAAATAAAATTGAAATAATAAGTAAATTAAAGATGTCAAGACACGGTTTGACTAGGATGTATTTGAATGCAAATTGAATTAAGGTGGGACCCATTATTTTAGTACTTCATTACATGGATGACAACAAGTAATTGATTCGCGTGGCTTTTGCATGGATATAGTAGGAATTGTAGCTAATTGATCAACTTTTGGTAACTCATCTGATTACACTAACTATTTATTCACACCAAGCTAATATGAGGCTTTCCATAAGGTGTTCAGCCGATTGATATTCAAAATGGAAAATAAACATATTCCTTAGGCTTGAACGGGAAAATTTGACTTCAAGATTCGGCCAGAGAATTGTTAGTACCTGGATTTATTTGATGATCGGTTTTAGCATTTTAAGGTAAGAGAGATTATGCGGTATTGATTTCGTGTCAATTTTGTTCCCTTTTATATTTGTACTATCGTTGTGATCCATTTTATTGATACGTATTTCGATTGTTCGGTCAGATTTGATAATTGATTTGACATTGGATTTGCTCGGTAAAATGTTGTTATGGATTGAAAGCATGCTAAATGAGTTATTGTCATGGAAAATGAGATTTGTTTATGGAGTGGTGCAATGAGACTAGTTATGTGACGGTCGCAGTGGACTTTGTTATTTTGTTTGTGTTGGGTTGCTCCGTAGTGAGGACCAACCATTGAATTCGAGTATAATTATGAAGTCACTGAACCCGAATATTATTAGTGCATCGGACTGTGAAGTATGATTGAAGTATGATTGATTGAGATTGGTTTTATGAAAATGGGAGTCTTATTGGAATGTCCATATTTGTAATTCCATGGACAGTGTTATTTGATATTTGTGTTCCATTGACTTATGTGATAATGTGTATCCCCTTTCTTACGGGGCCACCCGACTCACCCCCTTCCGGTTCTAGTTTTGCAATTGATCGTGGACCGGGGTTGGAGATGACAAGATTTGGGTCAAAGCAGTTTTAGAATCATTCGGATTTATTATTGATGCTTTGTACCGTGCTTTAAGGGATTCAAGTTGTAATATTTTAGCATTTAAGGAATATACTAGTTGGTGAAAATTCCGGTTGTTACACATGAATCAGATTCATGATTGTGAAAACATTTTACAAACACAAACACGTGTGCACGAAAGGCACATGGACACACACACACACACACACAATCCAGGTTTTTTCAGAGGACTCACCACATTTTGTACAGACTTAACAACACTCAGAGAGGATGAAGATTCGGAGCTTTGACTTGTAGCCTTAGCAACAACAGCCACACGTCCTCGTCGCTCTATAGTTTAGGAAATATAATGAGTATATATATTGAACAATCAAAAGTAAATACTAATACAATATCTTGTACACAAATTTACAGCTTATTGATTTAGATTGAGTCATTTAACATTTTGATCATTTTCGGATGGAAGAAGGGATTGTGATTTATTACCTCCAAATTTACCCGTATGAGAAATACTAATTGAGTTAACCATCCAAGTCCAATAAAATCCAAAAAGAGAGAGAGAGAAGAAACCAAATCCAAACACATGCAATGCCTTCATCATAGGGGTTTTAACTAGTAGCTGTGGCTGATCTAGGCCAATGTATATGGGTGCAAGTTCACCCATTTAATCAAATATAGTGTTGTGGTAAAAAAAAAAAAAAAGCTAAGCTTTTAACCTTGAGGTTGGGGGTTCGAGTCCCACAGCAAACTTCTTCTTTTTTTACTTCCAAATTTACATTTGAGAATTGTTATTCACCCTCGCAAGTTTACTTAATACCCCCGCATTACTATTTCAAAAACATGCCATTAATTGAAATGACTTTATTACCCTCACTCTCTCTCTCGCACACACACACACTCTCACTCTCACCCACTTCTTGAATTCTCAATGCCGCTAAAACTTTGGTTTCCCCCCATTCTGCTTAAGCCCTAGAATTTACTGAGCTTCAACTATTCCTTCACCAGATCTACACGCCAACCAAGTATCAATCTCTCCCCCATTTCCTTCCCCTAAACTCTCTCTCTCTCTCTCTCTCTCTCTCTCTCTCACACCCACACACACACACTTAAAGGTGGTTGAGTTGAGTTTGAATTCCTGCTGAAAGAAACAAAGATGCTGCATTTAATTATTTTGATCATCATTCTCTCTAAAGCTGTCAGCCAATTCTCAGTTTTCTCTTGTTCATGTTTCTACTGCTTCCAAAGCTCATAGTTAATTTGGGTGTGAGAAAATTTGGGTGGGAATACAGATTTGGCTGTGAGAAAACTGGGTTTGAAAATCTGCGAGTATAGACGGTGGTGACAGTAGAGACGATGGACGATGGGTGGTGGCGGTGGTGGGTGGTGGATGGTTGCGGGAGTGGGTGGTGGTGAGCAATGGTGGGCAACATATTAGTGAGGGTAATAAAGTCATTTCAATTAATGACATTTTTTTGAAAATAGTAATGCGGGGAATTAAACTTGCGGGGTGAATAACAATTCTCTTTACATTTTCAAACCTTTACAGTGTAATATGTGCACCCACTTAGAAGATATCCTGGATCCGCCATCATCCACATTCATTTTACTTAAATCCAATTCTGGAATCAAGCACATGTAGTCAAACTAGAACATTAAGGATAACAATTGAAGAATAACAATTTATCAACATTTGAACAATAAAATTCAATTACAAATAAATATAACGGATAAATATGCAATGAACTTGAGGGTTTGAGAAAAGAAGGGGCAATTGTAATTACCTGCAAGGGTAGAGACTGTAAAGTTTTGAAAATTGGGTAAAAGGGGTCGGCTTTGAGAGACGTACAGTGTTGGAAGGGCAATGTTTGAGATCAGGGAAGCCATTGATACTGAACTGAAGTAGCTGAAACGACAACGTTTGGAAGTAGGGAGCTGGTTTTTCAGAGGGAGAAAATGGCGAGAGAGAGGGAGGGAGAGCGCTCACCACATAAATTTATTGGGTGGGGTACCACTACTATACTGTGTACTTCAGCTTCCTCTTCCTACGGTACAACTTCCGTCCCAAAATTAGGTTTGTTTTTTTTTTCCATCCTTTTTTTTTTTTTTTATCCCAATTAGGTTTTATCTAGAGGGAGAACCTAGAGGTGTCTGGAGAATTATAATTTGGGCCGAATTTTTTATATGAAATTTACAAAAGGTCTCTTATTAAAATGGAATAAAATTTAAACACGAGGGCTCTTGAAAAAAAAATCATTTTGATTTTCGATTTTCGATTTGTAGGCCTCACAATTCCCCCATAAGAAACCTAATTTCTTTATATGAAATTTACAAAATACCCTTTTTAAAATGGAATAAAATTTAAACACGAGGGCCCTTGGGAAATTTTTTCATTTTGATTTCCTATTTTCGATTTGCAGGCCTCAAAATTCGCCTATAATAAAACTACTTTCTGTTTTAATTTTTTAAAATTTATATTTTATGTTTTTGAATGAAATTTCTAAAATAATTATACAGTACATCTTAAGAAAATTAATTTGGTAAATTATTTAAAAAATATATAAAAAAGAAAATAAAATAAATAAATAAATAAATAAAATTGATTTGCAAAACAAATAATAGTTAATGCTATAACAAAAAAGTTTAGGGACCGTAGAAACGTTCAAAATTTAAAGGATTTTTTAAGTATTTAACTGAAGTTAGGGGAAAGGTTAGGAATAAGGTGGGATAGTCTTCCTATGATGCCCTTATAATTTTTTGGAAATTTGCCCCATAAATTTCTTTTGTAGCAAATCATTTTTTACTAAGTTTTTCATTGTATTAAAATGACCAGGAAGTTCTTTTTACAAGTGAACTTCCAATTTTACCCTCACAACATTCTGAAAATATAATACAACATTCTGAAAATATAATACAACACTCTGAATATAATACAACATTCTGAAAATATAATACAACATTCAGAATATAATACAACATTCTGAAAATATAATACAACATTCTGATTTATTTTTTAAAAAAAAAATTAATTTTTTTTTGAAAATATAATACAACATTCTGAAAATATAATACAACATTCTGAATATAATACAACATTCTGAAAATATAATACAACATTCTGATTTTTTTTTGTATTTAATTTTTTTTTATTAATTTTTTTTTTATTTTTTTGAAATGTAATACAACATTCTGAAAATATAATACAACATTCTTTGGGGGGTATTTTTGTCCAAAATGACAAAAAATTGATACACTCATTTAAAATAAACTTATTGAGCATAGATTTAAAAAAAATAAACTTATGGGACAATGACCCTAATTTTTTTCATGCACATGACACTAATACTGACATAAAAAAACACCAACTAATATTTTCTAACACTAGACCTAGCACCGAACACCAAGGGCAGACAAAAGGTCACCCAAAGGGGTGGCTGTGAATTCCCAAAATCAATGTTAACATATATATATAGATATTACTAAGTGCACCCCCCACTTACCAGCTTAGTCCACCCGTTTGCAAAAACGGATGAATTGATGTAGGTATTATGTAAAAAACAATTGTGTTTTTGAAATTTTTGGGTAATGTAATTTGTGAATCCCTCTATTTTAACACTGCGTCCGCCCCCGCCGAACACTATTATCATTGTGTTTTAAAAAAGTGTCAATTGATTACAAAAATGTCACAACACATTTTAAATGATCTAGATAATTACGAAAACGCCACTATGACTTTTTTAATACTAGTTTTTCCAATGTGGTTGAAAAACTAGTTTTTAATAAGGCTTACTTAATAAATAAATATTTATATTTACGTACTTTTATTATTTTCTTATTAAACATGTAAAATTAAATTTTGAACCTTACTTGTGAGATCAAAGTGTTTGTGACATTACTCTTACCGCTCATGCCTGAAATGCTAGAAATGACTAAGCATGCACAAGAAAATGATGGAGATCGCGCTTAAATTTCAAATTTCAAGTATCACTTAAATATTAAATATCAAGTAGAGTTGGTATTTTTATCTCATGGGTCTTAGAAAAATTGAGAATGATGATCCTTGTTTAACAGTTGATGTCCGATGACAGAAATTGACTCATGTCTATATTATAATAACGACAGAAAAAATGAAAAGATTAAGAGCAAATGAAATTAATTCATAATATATAATTTAGACCCGTCAATTTGAGTTGAGCCCATCAGGCCAGCCTGCCCCACCATGCAATAGGGGTGGATTTGGTTGACATATTTTCAGTTCGCCGGGAATTTGATCCTTCCCGTCAGCCCGTATTGACAGCTTTTATCTACACAGAAGGTTGTGCTAGTCCCATATCTTCTTCATTCGACCTAACCGAATTCACATTTCTTCCGTCGTCATTTGCTCCTAGGGGTGTGCAACAAAATCGGAAAATCGAAAAATCGAACCGAAACCGAGAAAATCGGATCGAAAAAATCGAAATCGACAAAACCGAAATGTTAATGGTTTTAACCATTTAAAAACCGAAACTTTCGGTTTCGGTTTTGGTTTCAAATGAAAAATCGAGGCGATAAAATCGAATTGAACCGATATTATTAAAACGACGTGTCATTTATATATATATATATAAATTTCATCTTCTCATCTTGCTTTAGAGTTAAAATTATGCTTACGATAGTTTAACTACTATTTGTAGTGGCAGGTGAAACACTTAAATTTGTCATGAAAATCTTAAGTACAATAGTATTGCATCTTCTCATCTTGCTTTGCTAATGAGGGATTAATAAATTTCATCTTGCTGCTGAATGTAACTATCATAATTCAACCATCAATATATGCATGTTCTTCTCATCTTGTTGAAATCGAACGACACCGAACCAAACCGACACCAAACCGAAATCGAATGAAACCGAAACCGAATAAAACTGAAGCTTAATGGTTTTAAAATACAAAAATCGATATCTTTCTGTTCGATTTTGATTTTAGCCTAAAACCGAACCAAACCGAACCGAGCACACCCCTATTTGCTCCACAGTTATAAATCAAATTTTCTTCTCTTGGTTGTTTATGCACTGGCCCACTTAATCCAGAAGATTTCTTTTGTCTACATTTGTTCTGAAAGCCAAAAAAGGAATTCAGGTCATTCCTTGCAAGTAACTGAAATATCATTTTATATGAATACAAGTAACTGAAATAGGCAGAAAAGTGTTTTTACGGCTGGTCCGCTGGTCCGCATTGGCCCGTTTGACCCACCAATTTAAGGTGGGTTAGGTTGGGTTGACATATTTTCAGCCCGCTAGAAATTTGGCCCGCCTCGCCCCATTTAGTGGTGGATTTTGGCGGGTTGGGTCCGCCCCGCCAGCCCGTATTGACAACTCTAATACTCCCTCCGTTCCGGTCGAAAAGACACAAATTTCCTTTTTGGGCGTCCCATTTAAAAAGGCACAGTCCCAAAAAGGAAAGTTTTTATTAATATTTCACCCACTCATTCTCTCTCCTACTTTACTTTTACACTCACAACATTCTCTCTCCTAACTATTCCTCTCACTCATTTTCTCTCCTATTTAATTTTTCATACTCACAACATTTAAACTTTTTCTCTTTCCTACATCACTTTCCTTAATTTGCGTACGAGGTTGATTTTGTGCCTTTTGGGCCGGGGTGGGGCGGAGGGAGTATATATGGCTACGATTTATCCACTAGTTACAACATTACATTACGTATAACCCCTATTTTTTCATATTTTCAAATAAGTCCCTAAACTTTTATAAAATACCCTTATGCTCCTAAAATGTTGTATCCATGGCCATGTTTTTCCTAAAAGTTACACTTTTACCCCCTTATTTTTCTCTTATATAAATAAGTTTCTAAACTTCAAAAAAATATCCTCAGGCCCCTAAACAGTTGTAGATGAAGGATAGGGTAAACATGTTGAAAAAAAATGAATTGCACTTTAACATCGGGTTAGTACTAGTAATATACAATACAAAATGCCAAGATTTTAAAAGTCGCTTGACGGCCGTTATACATCGAAGTCGGGCTTAATGCTTAGGCGGCTACTAGGCAGAGGCAAGAATTATACATAATTTATAATATTATGGTGAAATAGAGCTGGAAATGTCACAAAAATATGCAAATAAATAATTTAAATGTTAATAGTAATAATTTTAATGCAACTTTCAAATGAAAATGCTAAAATTAAAATTTGTAGGTAGGGCCTAGACGAATTTAAAGTTAATCACGACGTTTTAATGTAAATTTCATTGTGACATCTGATTTAGACGGATTTGCAGTTAATCGTGACATTTTATAAATGCCTAGCACCTAGGCGGCCTAAGCAAATGAATTTTAGAATACTGAATACTTGCACATGTTTCTTATAAGAGGATTATCTAAATCGACATCTATTCGTCATTATGAAATAAGTCAACCTTTGTTGTGCAGTTGAAAAGAAATCAAATCTTATTTTCAATGCATTAAATCAAAAATTATTCGATCATAGCCTTGAAAAATTACGATCGTAACCCTGAAAAAAAGTAAAGTAAAATAAAATCTATCTATGATACACTATATTGAAAAATTTATGGTCGTATCGGTGAAAAAAGTAAAATCAATATTAATGTATTTAGAGTAAGTTCTATGAAAAAAATAGTTTTGAAATCATTATAACTGGCATACGGTCAAATCATGATTTTTTAACGAATGAATGAACGGTTTTAACCAGTTAACTAGGCTTTTAACTCGTAAATTGAGACCCAACAACATGCAGAGCCAAAATCACTTGTAATATTTTTATGTATCACATTGTATTGTGTAGAACAAGTGATTCAAAAGTTATACTCCCTTCTTCCCGCTATAAATTGCACACTTTTTTCATTGGGCGTCCCATTACAAATTGCACACTTCCTAAAATGGCAAAAAATTTTTACTATTCCTCCACTCATTCTCTTTTCTACATTATTTT
Source organism: Adenophora triphylla var. japonica (assembly GCA_022495995.1). Classification (NCBI taxonomy): domain Eukaryota; kingdom Viridiplantae; phylum Streptophyta; class Magnoliopsida; order Asterales; family Campanulaceae; genus Adenophora; species Adenophora triphylla. Next base: position 36,792 of record JAFEMH010001617.1, on the reverse strand, counting down.
AATACTCACAACACCATTATAATTTAATATTTCCTCCACTCATTATCTCTCTTATTTTACTTTTACACTCACAACATTTATATCATTATTTTTTTTCTTAATTCCCGCGCAAACAATAATCGTACGATTTCAAGCGGGAAGGAGGGAGTATATATCAATGATAAAATCATGATGATGTCAACTCTATTGACTAATAACTGTTGAATTACGTTGGATCAATGTGCTAAACAAAATAAAACGCCTATCAAAACAAATTAATGGACTGAGATATTAACTCCTCAACTAACTAAAGCAACATATTTTCTATTTTAAAAAGGATTAATGACAATTTAGGGCCTGTAGTATAGGGGTGATATCATATTGGGGTCCGAAGTCCTAAAACTATCAATTTAGGGCCCGAATTTACATTTTTGATCAAATTGAAGCTTTTTGACGTTTTCCGTCAAAAAGCCCCGTTAACTGACCCTGTGTGATGCACGTGACGTTTTGTGAGGGTAATTTGGTAATTTCGCAATTGACTGGATTAAAAGGAGTTTAACGTCGACCATGGAGGGAGAATCAATTGAAGAAGACAACGGCACCCTAGGTTTCCTTGCTTGAAGAATCGATTTCATAGAATCGATTGGTGATTTCAGTGAAGAAAAATGACTTGGTGTAAGCGAAAGAAGAAGGGTTGCCTCTATCCATCCACACCAAATTACGGTAATTTTATGGAAAAATTAGGGCACGAATTGGTCCCATATATGCTCTGTGATTTTTTATTTGCTTTTGTGTTAAAAAATGTAGTCCTTTGTTGCTTTTCATGAAGCGGTCCCATGTTTGTTTGAATATACTTTTTTTCTTTACATATTGTCCATTAAATATGTATAAATTCAACCTATTACACTTTTATATGCTTTTCTTTTCTTCAATTTTCATGTGTGTAGAGTCTGAAGAACAATTTTCTATAAAGCTTCATCATGGGGGGCTACTTTACTACAGGCAGTATGGGAATGAGTACATACAATGGAGGAAATGTCACTTGGTTTGACTATTTTGAGGTTGATTGTGTGTCAATGCTTGAACTTAAGTTAGCTGTTAAAGAGGCTGGTGTGCAATCAGATAATTATACTTTGTACCAAAAAATTGGGGATTTACATGTTGATACAATGGTAAATCTAGAACTAAGGTCAATTACAAATGATAATGATGCAGCTGATATTGCAATGTTTATGGCTAAGAAGAGGAGGGTTGTTGAACTGTATGTGGAAATAGATGGGAGATGTGAGGGAATGATTGATGTTGATGTGGTGGGTGATTTACAAAGATTTTTGGAGAATTCTGAACATGAATCTTTACATGATAGTGAGTATGAGGCTAGAGAGAATGACATGGAAGTTGAGGTTGAGGTTAATGGTGATGAAGTTGGAGGATCTAAAGTGACTTCTACGGGTAGGGATACTGGAAAAATAGTTCAATGGTCATATGGGGTTGGTGTGAAGGGTAGAAATGTGGAAATTGAGTATGATTCTGACGATGGCTTGAAAGATTATGCAAGTGATGATGATAAGGGTAGGGGTAGAGTGTTCAATCCAAAAGTGGATATGGATAAACCTGTCTTTGAACTGGGGATGGAGTTTGCTAATCATAAAGTCTTGATTGATGCTATAAGAAAGCATGCAATTTCAGAGCATAGGCCTATCATATTTGTGAAGCAAGTGAAACAAAGAGTTAGGGCCAAATGTAAGGACACTTGTCCATGGTTGTTGTTTGCTTCAACATGTCAAGGAGAAACAAATCTGGTGATTAAAACTCTCAACACTTGCCACACCTGTCCAAATCCGGGCTCAAGAGTGGACACTTGAAGCCTGCGTGGTTGGCAAAAGAGCATGTCAATGATTGGAGATCAAACCCACAGATTTCTGCAAAGGCTTTTAAGAAAGTTGTTATGAACAAGTACAAGTCAGACATTACTATGCAACAAGCATACAGAACAAGGAAAAAAGCATTTCAATTGATTGAAGGTACTGTGAAATATCAATAATTCAAATTGTGGGATTATGCATAGGATCTGAGGTTAAGAAATCCTGGAAGTTCTGTGTACATGACAGTTGAGGACAATATGATGGATGGTAAATCAATATTTCAGAGATTCTATGTTTGTCTAAGAGGTTTGAAAGAGGGTTTTAAGTTGTGTAGGAAAGTCATTTGTTTAGATGGTTGTTTTCTAAAAGGGGAATATGGTGGTCACTTATTAGCAGCATGTGGTATTGATCCAAATAATAACTGGTTTTCAGTTTGTTATGCAATTGTGGAGGCTGAAACAAAGGAGAAATGGAATTGGTTTGTTGAGTTAATGGTGAATGACTTGGAAATTGTTGATGACAGAGAGTATGTTATAATTTCTGATAAACAAAAGGGTTTGATTGATGCCATTGCTTCTTTTTTGCCTAATGCTGAACACAGATTTTGTGTAATGCATATGTTAGCTAATATGAGATCGCTGGATTTAGAGGATTGATTTACAAATATCGGCTATGGAGTCGCAAAGCATGTGCAACTACCGAAAGTAGGTATAAGGCATGTATGGAGGAGATTAAAGCATATAACCAAGAGTGTTTTGATTGGTTCTCAGATAAACCTCCACAACACTGGTCTAGGTCCCATTTCAGAACTGAGACAAAGTGTGATATTCTTCTGAATAACTTAGCTGAAAGTTTCAACAGTTTCATTTTGGATGCTAGGGATAAAACTATACTTGCATGCCTAGAGACAATCAGAAACATGAGCATGGCAAGGCTTGATGAGAATAGGGAAACTTCCATTAAAAAGTGGTCTAGGTTGAGGTTGTGTCCCAAGATACACAAGGAACTTCAGAAGAGAAAACAATTTGTTGTTGATTGCATTCCAATATCTGCAGGTGGTGGGAAATTTCAAGTTAGCACAGTTCATAGTCAGTACTCAGTAAATCTAAATGACAGGACATGTACATACAGAACATGGGAATTATGTGGCATACCTTGTAATCATGCAATCTCATGTATGTTAACTAAAGGCCTAGAGGCAGAGGATTATGTTGATCCTTATTACAGTGTTGTCACATATAATAATGTTTATTCATTCCTCATCAATCCTATGGATAGTCCTGACGTGTGGGGACTTACGGGATTGGATCCTGTCCACCCCCCAAAGAGCAAAAGAACACAATCTGGAAGACCAAAGAAATTAAGAAAGAGGACTAACCAAGGTTTACCACATGGACAAGGTGGTGAAGAAGGAGCATTACCTGGAGTACAAGGGGCTGCAATCCAAGAGGGAGGGGGAGAACCAAATGTAGATGAGGTGTTTGATCAACAAACTCAGAAACTGCAGAGGAATACTTACCTTAGGACTGTTAAATGCAGTATATGCAAGGTGTCAGGACACAACAAGAAAAAATGTCCTTAAAAACCAACAACCAATGTGAGTACCTAACTTTAAATAAAAGTTGTAAGTTCTAAGCATTAAATTCTTACATTCATTTTTTGGTCAATGGTAGGTGGAAAGTAATGTGAGAGCAGGGGATGGAGACTTTGGAATCTCAAAAGCAGGCACAAGTACCCAACAGGTTGATTGTGTGTCAATTATTTTGGTTTTTTTGTTAAGTTTACAAACTATGTTTAACTTAAGGATGTTAATGTTTTAGGCTTCTAAATCAAAGGAGCCAAGGAAAAGAAAAAGAATGGGAGACACAGTCCCATCAACAAGCCAACAAGCAGCAGAAATGTCAACACCACCACCACTTCAAACACCACCACCACCACTTTAAACACCACCTCCACCACCACAACCACTTCAAACACCACCACAACCACTTCAAACAACACCACCACCACTTCAAACAACATCACTAAGAAGATCACCAAGAACACAACCACCACCACATCCATCACTGAGAAGATCACCACCACAATCACCACTGAGAAGATCACCACCACAGCCACTACTGAGAAGATCACCACCACAGCCACCACTGAGAAGATCACCACCACCACTACCACCAAAACCATTTGCAAAACCTAGATCAATTCCAGATTCAAAGGTAAATGCAACTTCTAATTTAAAAAGAAATGGAATCTCCTTGATTTCTGATTTAACTTGTTTTTTGATTTAAAATGAATGTGTTTTTTCATTTAGGTTTCTAAACCCAAAGGAAAATTTAAGCAACAACAACCAAATCCAGAAATGCCAAAACTGATAAGGTTGCCAAGGTCTGCTAGACTAAGAAGTAGGTTTCAATTCAAGAAAGTTGAAGGAATAATTGATTTGATCGAATAAGAGGAGGAAAGTGGACCTCTAGATACCATGTCTCAGCCTGTTCAATCTTCTGCATCAGCTGGTAATGTGCTCTCTTCTGGTTCCTTGTCTCAACCACCTCCTGGAGTGATGCAAAGGGTAATCCCTCCTGGAATGGAACCTAGGGTGCTTGATAGAAGGTTTACAAGCATTTCTGTGACTGGGGAGCATGGTACTACTAGCAACGCTGACATAAATAACCCTTCACAGCCTTATTTTGAGAGGGGTGGAAAGAGATATGTCACAATGAAGAATCTCAAGAAGACAACTAAGAATTTGAGTGCAACTAAAAAGTAAATGGTCAATGTTGGCTTTGATTCTCTTTTGCTTTTGGTCTGTCTTATTCTCTTTTGAACATGTGGTTGAATGGTCTTTTGGATAAACAATGTTAGGTTAAAACTTAATGGCCTTGTGTGGTCCATTCCTAGTGTTATGCCATATGGGCAGTTTCCTTTACTTTTGGATATGTTATGTTCAAACTTAAATGTCTTTTTGTACCACAACTATTGATATATAACATATGACCTTGGAATCCTTTATTTTGTAGCTGTTGTGATTTACATGGGTATTTTCCTTCAGTCTTTCTTCATTCATTCACTCAACAGAATAAACATACAACCACAAGTACACAACAATAGTAGAGACAAGAACAATGTTTTACCAAACTCCAAACTTTCTTCATTCAATCAGTCAACAGATATTACAAAGAGTACAACAACATATCTAATTCAAATCCAATATCACAAAAGCAAATCCACAACAACATACCTAATACAAATCCAATGTCACATAAGCAAATCCATCACCATTACAATTCTTTCGAACATAAGCATAGACTAACTTAACAAACAGAATAAACATACAACCCAAGAACACAATAATAGTAGCCACAAGAACTTTATTTGTCTTTTCAATCTTTCAATTTTCTCCTTCATTTTGTTTCTGTTTCGGATCAATCCAGGTATGACTGCCTTTGATCTTCCACATATCTCTGGATCAACCTATGAAAAATACCCACAATTTCTCTGAATAAAAGTTGGCCAAAATTTAGACCAAAAACAAATTAAACTTACAGAAAAAATAAGAAGTCAAAAATTACTTACAGATGGGCATTGTAGAAATCTTCTACTCGGATTCCTTCGGTCCATGATGTCTGCAATCGTGCTACTTCACCGCATCTGCATCTTCGATTCTCAATGCTCATGATGAAAAGCCCAAATTTTGCCCTAATTGTCGCAAGGAACCAAAGTCGCAAGGAAACCTAGGTTGCCGTATTCTTCTTCAATTGATTCTCCCTCTATGGTCGACGTTAAACTCCTTTTAATTCAGTCAATTGCGAAATCACAAAATTACCCTCACAAAACGTCACGTGCATCACACAGGGTCAGTTAACGGGGCTTTTTGATGGAAAACGTCAAAAAGCCCCAATTTGATCAAAAATGTAAAGTTGGGCCCTAAATTGATAGTTTTAGGACTTCGAGCCCCAATATGGTATTGCTCCTATACTACAGGCCCTAAATTGTCATTAACCCTTTTAAAAATCTAAAAAACCAAATAGTAAGTTGGAGATTTTAATTGACAGATGAGAGGTTTTAAATATCTATTTTACTAGAATAAGTTCGTGTTCGAGGACACGTTTTTTTTTTTAATTTAATTTATTTTTTTTAAGGACAAAATGGGAAAAGGACAAAATAGTGAGGGCAAAATGAGAATTTCAGCGATTAAAACTATTCATACAACTGTTCATAGTGGGGGTCTAATTTATACTATAGATACTATAGATACTCCCTCTGTCCCGCTACAAACCACACAATTTCTATTTTGGGCGTCCCATTACAAATCGCACACTTCCTAAAATGGCAAAGAATCTTTACTATTCCCCCACTCATTCTCTCTCCTACATTATTTTAATACTCACAACACCATTATAATTTACTATTCCCTACACTCATTCTCTCTCCTATTTTACTTTTACACTCACAACATTTATATTATTTTTTTTTCCTTAATTTCTGTGCAAACAGTAACAGTGCGATTACTAGCGGGACGGAGGGAGTATTTAATTTCAGTGTTCTGTGAACAAAATCTAACGGTCAACCCAACCCGCCCCATTCCCCGTTTATTCCTTTTCTCTCAATACTGAAAAAGGTAGTGCGGCTCACTTTGTTTTACATCCATAAATCCCCACCAGACCCCACACACACCACCATAACCATAACCATGGCCATGGCTTCCCACTAATTGTTTGTAGCAGCAGCACTGAAATTGACCCCTCCAGTACCATGAGCGTGCTTGATATGTCTAATTCCAACAATTCCCTCACCAAAGATCTCTTTCCCTCCACCGCTCTTTCCCTCTCCCTTGTACGTTCTCTCCTTTTAAATATTTACTTTATTTAATTTCATTTTTTTTTTAATTTTTTTTTTTGGTTGGCGTAGGCTGGAATTTCCCGGAATGGGGCAGCGCCGGAGAAGACAACAATGGAGGCGGAGGGAGGAGGGGATGAAGGGAGTACGGCGGCGTTGGTGGAGATTAGTTGCGAGAGCTCCGGGCCGGCCAAGTCTCGGTCGGAGGATGAGTTTGACGAAGGAGAGGCGGAGGATGACGGTGGTGACGACAATAACAAGAAAAGGAAGCGAAAAAAGTACAAACGCCACACTCCTGAACAAATTAGAGAGCTGGAAGCGTTAGTTTTCTCACTCTCTCTCCTCCTTTTCGTGCCATTTGCATAAAACGTGCCTGCCATCATTTCACCATTTTTTATTTTTCACTTTTTTGGTTGATTAAGAATAAATGTCTCAGGTTTACTTGGGAGGGAGAAAGTAATATTTTTCCTTTTAATTTACCTTCCTTCCAAAAATAACCCTTCAGTTTTTAGATTTTCCCAAATGTACAACATTTGTAAGGAAATTTACTATAATCCCTTTAAAATATCATTTATTCATGTATACTATTATTAAAAAAGCCTTGGACAAATCAAGATCATAAAGTTAAAGCGCACTTCAAAAAATTAAATCATTTTTAACAAAATAATTTTAGGTGAATGAAAAGGGAATTACATGCTCACCACTCACACGCAAAGGTGCTCGAAATATTTGGTTTACCCCGGACTTATGTCGACAAGACTCAAATACGAGTGTTTGACACATGTATGGCGTAATAAACCAAAAAGTCCGAGCATCACAGATTTCAAAATACACAAATATGTAGTCTATCTCAAATTTGAATTAAACTGTGTAAGCCTGCATGTGTTGGCAAGACTGCACCATTTTACTGATTTTTAAAATGGCAGACTGTTTAAAGAATCACCTCATCCAGATGAGAAGCAAAGGCAAGAATTGAGCAGGCAGTTAGGCCTTCACCCTAGACAAGTTAAGTTCTGGTTTCAAAATCGTCGTACTCAAATCAAGGTAATGCACTCTATCCTCATGAGCAATTTGACTTGGGTTTTCTTAAAGAAGTACAAATATTTACTTGTTTTTGTCTTATGCATCAGTTCATGTTTCAAATAATGCTGGCATGACATGTCAGTGGTGGAGACAAAAATATTGTAAACGGGGGGTAAAATTATTTTGAGTATAAAATATTATAATTTAAGAACTAAATTTAATTTAAAGAGGGACAAAAATTCTAGATAGTGCTATTTTTTCCAAGTATAAAGGGGGGCAAATTGTAGTTTTAAAGGTAAAAATCAATATAATAAAAAAATTGTGGTGCTAAATTTGTTCGTTTCGAAAAACAAAGGGGGGCAATTGCCCCGTTAAGCTCTGCCCTACCTCTGCCATTGTGCCATATATTACTGGTCTTATGCTACCATTCAGAATAACCTGGATAAAGAGTGCACGATATAGAGTTTTTAAAATGCGGTCACTAAATTTCAGGATAATTATTCTCAAAAAAAATAAAAAAATCAGAATAATTAGGCCCAAGAGTGTGGCTGTGGATTGCAGGCTATACAGGAGCGGCATGAAAATTCTTTGTTGAAAACAGAAATAGATAAGCTTCGTGATGAGAATATGGCGTTGAGGGAGACCATAAAGAAGGGTATTTGTCCCAACTGCGGTTTTGCTGCCTCTAGCAAGGGCGCCACCCTTACCTCTAAAGAACAACAGCTGCAACATGAAAATACCAGACTTAAAGCCGAGGTTGAAGAATTATTTAATGTCATGTTATTTTGTTTCCGGTATCATATTTTTATTTGAATTTTGTTTGATGTGCAGGTTGAAAAACTCAGCACAATGGTTGGAAAATACCCACATAGCACGTCACATTCACCAACGAGCTCCTTGTGCTCTGCCGGTCATGACCAAGAAAACAAGAGCTCATTATTTTCTTATAGTGGAGTTTTTGGGCTTGAGAAGCCACAAATTATGGAGATTGTTAATGTTGCAATGGAAGAGCTCACAAAGATGGCTTTTGCTGGGGAATCACTTTGGATCCGTGGTTATGAAACGGGCAGGGAGATCCTTAACTATGATGAATACATGAAAGAGTTTCACTTTGAGAATCCGGGAAATGCACCACCAAAGAGATCGATTGAAGCCTCAAGAGAGAGTGGAATGGTCATTATGGATCTTCCACGCCTAGTACAAAGTTTCATGGACGTGGTACGGTTCAAGGATTTTATATTTGGTCTATGTTCATACTCATAATCCAGCCATATTACCTTTCAAGAGCAATATTTCTCATATCTTGGAAGAAATGCTTTGATTTGTTCTTATAGGACCAATGGAAAGAAATGTTTCCGGGAATGATCTCAAGGGCAGGTACCATTGATGTCATCAGCAATGGCGAAGGGGCTACGAGAAATGGCGCTGCTCAATTGGTGGGGTTTTAATTATACAATTGTGAAGAAAGTACTCCCTCTGCCCCAAAATGAATGTCCAAAAAAGTTTCAATTTTTTTTGGGACAGGGGAGTAAGAATAGAGTCAACATGGTTTAGTTTTACACTTTTGTGAGTTATTAGTCATTGATTACAAAAGATTGGGCATAATTCTTACATTTAACACTGACTGCAGATGTTTGCAGAGTTGCAAATGCTGACCCCCTTGGTGGGCACAAAGGAAGTGTATTTTGTGCGACACTGCAAGCAATTGAATGCTGGCCAATGGGCAATTGTCGATGTGTCTATTGACAAGGCAGAAAGCAACATCGATGCGTCCCTTGTGAAATGCAGAAAACGTCCATCCGGTTGCATAATTGAGGACAAGTCAAATGGTCACTGTAAGGTAATTTCTTCATAATAAATAAACAGGGTTAAAAATAAAACCATTGTAATAGAAAAAAAGAGAGGACACTCTAGAACTTGGTGTTTCTGATCAAGAATCTTATGCTCTTTTGACTTTGGTCAGGTGACTTGGGTTGAACATTTGGAATGCCAGAAAAGTGTGGTTCATCCCATGTACCGGTCAATAGTTAACAGCGGTCTAGCCTTTGGAGCACGACGCTGGATGGCCACATTGCAGTTACAATGTGAGCGTCTTATGTTCCTCTTGGAAACAAATGTTCCTACGAAGGATTCGAGTGGTAATCTTCAATAATATGTCATGTTTATTTCCCCCAGTTACCAATATTATTTAGCACGTGCAACTATATATATATATATATATATATATATATATATATATATATATATAATTATATGTGTGTGTGTTTCTTTTCCTCCTTTTAACCAGGGGTTACCATGTTGGCTGGACGAAAAAGCATACTGAAATTGGCACAGAGAATGACATGGAGCTTCTGCCGTGCGGTTGGAGCCTCAAGTTATAATACTTGGAACAAAATCCCTAGTAAAACAGGAGATGATGTAAGGATTGCTTCAATGAAAAACTTCAATGACACTGGGAAACCCCTTGGAGTGATACTATGTGCAGTCTCCTCCATATGGTTGCCTCTTCCTCATGTGGTCCTTTTCAATTTCTTAAGAGATGAAACTAGAAGACATGAGGTATGCAACTCTTCTACACTAAGAAAATTCAATCCGTTCTCACGCCAGGTTAAGGTGGATTTGGGGCCTGTGCAGTAGGACTACACAATAGTTCGACAAACGTTACAATAGGATGTAATTCATGTTATTATAATGTCAATCTCATGCCCATAAAATGTACCCCCTTTGTCCCTAAATGAATGTCCAAATTCAAGAAATTTTTGCCCCAAAATGAATGTCCTTTTTTGCAAGGAACTTTTTCCCTTTTAACGTTTTTTTACCAAATTGTTTTCGCTATTCATTTTATTATCGTAAAACTAAATGTTTAGAAAGTGGATTACAAGAATATTTATGGACCATTGTCATTAAAATGTATAAAAAACACATATTTTCAGAGTGTCCATTAAAATGAAATTTGGACATTTAATTAGGGAAATTAGGGACGGAAGGAGTAACTCAGTATTATTATATCATGCAAGTCATGTTACTAATGTTACTATGAGGTGAAACTCACGTACTATATAAAAGTTTGACATATAGTCCGACTGCATTGACCCCAGATCCTGGTTAAGGCCAATATCACAATTCTTGCTGTTTTATGTTTCTAGTGGGATATCATGTCAAATGGATCCCAGATCCTGGTTAAGGCCAATATAACAATTCTTGTTGTTTTATGTTTCTAGTGGGATATCATGTCAAATGGAAGTACCTTGCAATCTATTGCAAACTTGGCAAAAGGACAGAACGGAGGAAATGGCGTCTCTATTCAAGTGAGTTCAAATTCTTCTCAATGCCATATCTATAAATTAAATAAATAGCTTCATCAATTGTCTTATTTTTTTCCTTACCCAGAAAATGAAACCAAAAGAAAACGTGTGGATACTCCAAGACAGTTGCACAAACAGTTGTGAGTCAATGGTGGTGTACGCGCCTGTGGACGTTACGGGAATGCAATCAGTAATGAATGGCTGTAACTCTAATGATATTCCCATATTACCGTCGGGTTTCTCAATTCTCCCAGATGGGATTGAATCTGGACCGTTGGTGATCACTTCAAAGCCAGAGGAGAAGAGCACAGAAGGAGGATCTTTGCTGACCATCGCGTTTCAAGTTCTTACAAGTAACTCTCCGACTGCTAAACTTAGTAAGGAGTCTGTGGAGTCTGTTAGCAATCTTATTTCACGTACTTTGCATAATATTAAGACAATCCTGCAGTGTGACGATCAATGATTGATCGGCTAGTATCAGTTATGGTTAAAGTAGATGCAGATATGACTAAATTAGAGTTTTGTTCGAGGTATTTTGGCGGGTTCATGAATTCGTTTATAGGCGATGAAAGAAGCTAATCCAAGAAACAATGGGTCTATTATGTTCAGGTTATTAGTATATTTCCTTTTGAATTTCCTTATAGTTTATGTAGTTAAGATGTTGAATATTGGGACAATTCTATGGTATACAAAACACATACATTCTCATTTATTGGGGTATACATTACTCCCTTAGTCCCAAAATACTTTGAGAGATTTTTGGTCACAAAATGCTTGAGCTTTACAGTTTTCCATAAAATATTAGCACACTTTGCCTAAATTACTTTTATTTATGATTAGATAGTTGTCATTGTAAAAACATTTAATTTTCTAGGTAAATATTCAAAGGGTAATTTAGTCTATTTGATATGTATTTGATATGTGAATTGATTGGTTTTTCTTATGAAAAATCCTAAAACTACAAGTATATTGTGTAATTATAATTTAGTCTACAAATAACTTATTTGTACCTTCTGACACTAATAAAAAACATTATGCTTTAATTATTTGTACCTTGCAACAATAATATTATAGGTAACTTGCGATACTAATAAAAAATAGTGTTCATTATACTTGTGGTTGAGCATGTCTACCAACAAAATACGCCCCTCCCCTGCATTGTATTTGAAATGTTATAATTTGGAAAAAAAATACTCCAGATTGTTGGTTAAAAACCATCCTGTGTTCAACTCAACAACCTAACGAAAGTAAACTTGCAATACAAAAGCAAATATATACTCATAACTTGATATATTTATATGACTCTGAGGTTTTGGGGTTGATAGAACTTCTGGATATTTATATGCAAAGCTTATAAATGAAAAACCAGTGAGCAGAATTACTAATTATTCAACATCACCACACAATGGGGTGGAAGTCAAATGCATAAGAACTGGGAAGGGAGATAGGATAGAAAAATGTAGTTATAGTCCAAGCATTATCCCTCACACTTTAGGTCTCGTGAAGTCAAATTATAAACTTAATACAACAATCAACTTTTTAAGGTGGCTGGGCATGCTCCATGACTCCATATGATTGAATTTGCAACCCAACTATTTACAAAACTTCCCTTTCTATCTTTTCTTCTAAGCTCACAAACAACATGGTCAAATAGCCACCATCTCTTACCTCCTCAACTACAAAACAAGAAAGAATAACCCTCCTCCTTTCATTTTTGGTACCCTTTTTGTGAATTGAACTCTCTTTTATTCTCTCTAATGAACTAGATTTTAGAAACTTTAAACTAGAAGCACTAGTGACACTTGAAAATTGTAATTGCCTTGAAAGAATTTTGGAGAAGAGTTATCATTCTTTGACTAGGTACTTGGTGACCATGCAATTTATGGTAGTTTCTTCCTTTCAAATTGTTGCTGCTGCTCTAATGGAAAGGGAAGGCTGTCTTTCTGCGTTGCTCGAACAACTTCTAGCAATATTTGGTTGTGGGACTCTTTCCCCAACAGGACTACCACCCACACCTAGCTTAAAATTCTTTATAAACTTGAGCAAGAATGGTTGCTGAGCAGGCCCGGTAATAAGCAAGTTCAAAAGGTTCTATGGAACAGGGCCCATAATTTACTAGGGCCCATATTTTCCCCACCCCCAACCTAGGCCCATATTTTCCCCCACCCCCAACCTTGTACTAGAAACGGGCTTCAATTTTTATTTCAAAACAAAGCTACAGCCACACACTCTCACTCTCCGGAAAAATGAAGAGGCGGCAGAAATTGAGGCTTGATTGAAGATCGAAACAACGGTACGACTACATCGATCTTTCCTCCTCTACAACGAGATTTCCGACAGTCCGGCGGTGACATTGCTGAACAAGACGGACAAATTATCTGGTGAGATTTCCGGCAGTCCGTCGGCTTCTTGATCTGGGAAAGTTGATCCGGTGAGATTTCCGGCAAACCGAAAGAAGAAGCTATCGTAATACGCGACAAAATCCAGGTTGTTTTGCTCCTTTCTTTTGTACTTTCTTTTGTTGTTTTTTTCTTCGTATTCTGTGATTTAATTTTAGCTATGGTTATTCATGAATCCGGATGTCAAAAACGCAAAAAAAGAAAGAGAAGAGATGAGTTAACTCAATCGCAAAAATCAAATCAAGGGCCTATTTTTTTTTTTTTTGCACCGGGGCCTCAAAATCTTAGGAACGGGTCTGTTGCTGAGTCGGCTAAAAAGTCTCCACTGTCATAAGGGGTTCAATCGTACTATTCAAATGAGTTAAAAGTGCCAAGACATTTGCACCTATACCAGAAAAACCAATCACAATTCAACCAGGAATAACCGCCACGGCTAATCGTAGAATGGCAGTTTAGCATACAGAACTTCAATCTTCAAAGTAAGAGATTATCACACAGACAAAGTATCAAACACCTTGCATCCTTCCCAGACACATCAAACCACATACCAAGTCAAAAGCAATTGCACACAATCACGATTCAATCTCTAATCACAATCACATTTCCTCCATAAACACATTGATTAAACCAAACAAACGCAATTACGAAGAATAACAATTCAATTATTAAAATAAAAAGATTAAGACAATGGACAGTCTATCTCACATTATTATGCTTGCTCAGACTCTAATGGAAGTTCAAGCTCCTGGGGAGCCGCCACATCCTCCTCCGTAGCTTCCGCATCCCCCTCGGTTGCCTCCTTCTTGGGCTTTGAATTTCTGGGAGGAGTCGGAACGGCTAGGAAAGTCTTCATCTTGCTAATGGGTCTAATCTTTTGAAGCTGAACAATATCCCCAACTTTGAAACGGTTGTCCGGGTCATGAGCTTGGTACTTCTTGAGTATTCTAACACGACGCTTGTACTTTGGGTGTGGCGCAAGGCGGACGACCTGAACATTGACGGTCTTGTCGCTTCTGTCGCAGATGACTTTGCCTTGCATATACTTAACGGCTCGAATGGTCATGGGAGAAGAAGTTAGGCGAAGTGGGTTGGTTGAAGAAGAGGGTTTCTTAAGGAGCGCGGGAGAGCCATGGAGGAATGGGGTTGAGAGGTTTAGAGATTTGAATTTGGAGAGAGGGAGCTGCAGGAGTGACATTTTTCCCACTTTACTCTTGAGGGAGAAAAAGATGGATAAGGCCTAAGGGAGGGGAAGCAAGAAGAAGACGTTGTGAATTGGGAGGGGATACTACCAATTTGGTTAGTTGTTCCATTTTACAAATGTATGCAACGTCTAGCTTAGTCATTCAAAATTGGTGAATATTTTTTTTCCTAATATAATAAATATTTTCAACAAAATCTTGTTAGAGCTTTTTTTTTCCTAACACCATAAAAGATTTTATTTTTCAGAAAAAAAAATTGGCATTTTAACTGATAATCTGATCGATTGAAAGTTTTAAGTGACTGACAAATTTTGAGTATGAAAGAATTTTGAGCAAGTTTTATGAATAACTAATTTTTCTTATCACTAAAAGAAAAAAAAATCATGTTTAAAATTGACATATTTTATCAAAAACTATCAATCCGATCTAATTGAAAGTGTTAAGACGTACTTTTAATTTCAATTGATTATCAATCAGTTTTATCTTGTAAATTAGGATCAATAACAATCAGATCCTAAACCGGATCCCAAAAAATTAAAATTGTCAGATTAATGTTAATTGTCCACTTAAATTCTTTTGTGAGTCGTGTGGTCGAATTGACCCTTTAATTTGACAAATTTTAAAGAACTAAAAACATAAACATGACTTTTTGTAATGTTAGTAAAATACTCCCTCCGCCCCATTAATAACTTCATTTTTTATCAAAACGGGTGTCCTGTTTAAAGCTTCACCTTTTCTAAAATGACAAAGAATCTTTACTATTTCACCCACTCTTTCTCTTTCCTATTTTATTATTACACTCACAACATTTTTCAAATTTACTATTTCCTCCCCTCATTCTCTCTCCTATTTTACTATTACACTCACAACATTTTCTCCGCTCACCAATTTCCTTAATTTGCGTGCTCACCCAAAAAGGTGAAACAATTACCGGGACGGAGGGAGTATGTGTTTTGTATTAAACTAGTACTCAAATGCCCGTGCCATTGGCACGGGTCAGTATGAAAAGGGAGACAGTATGGAAAGAGAAAGATGTGGGAAAACTAAAATCGCATGTTAACTATATGACGTTTTAAATGTAAATTTTCAACACAAAGTCCCCCAATTAATTTTTACCTGAAGAAAAGAAAAGAAACAATGATGAACATCGATTAAATGGATATCATTTTGGGAGAGAGAGTTTAAATTTCCTTGTGTTGTGAGCTGTTGAGGGAGTCAGTACCCAAAGTCTTTTGAGTAGGTCTGCTGAGAAACGCGTTTCTCCATAACTATGGAGAAACGCGTTTTTAATAGCCAGAAGCTATACGTTTGATAACCAGAAGAAAATTTCTGGATATCAGTCTCAAAGGGTTCTGGATATCCAGAAGCTTTGGAACGGATATCCAGAAGCCTTTGGGCGGATATCCAGAAAAAATAGATTTGAAGTCAAATCCAAGGCCAAGACCAGAAATTGCTTATTGAAGGTTTATGGATATCCAGAAACCTTCAAATGTATATCCAGAAACCATCAAATGAATATCCAGAAACATTTTGAAAGTTTCTGGATATCATTTTGAAGGTTTCTGGATATTACTTTCATAAGCTTCTGGATATCCTTTCAAAGGGTTCTGGATATCCAGAACCTTTGAGACTGATATCCAGAAGTAACCATGGGACAAGGTCATGGCCAATACAAAAAGTTTCTGGATATCCTTTCAAAAGGTTCTGGATACCCGTAACCCGTTTCTCCATAACTTATGGAAAAACGCGTTTCTCCCTAGATTTTACGAAGTCTTTTACGCTGCTCCTCGTCACTCATTCAATCGTGAGATGTTCGCTTCAAACAAATTATACTGCCCTTTTTAGTACCTAAATGTTGTCACAATTTCAACAAATCAATAACTTTCTCCTTTCCAATCCTGTTGAATAACAGGTTCAGTTTAAATTATAAATAAGAAATATTTATAACAGTAAGAAATTCGGAGAACAAATCAAATTGGAAAATTCGTTGGAATTTAAATTAATGATCATCAAGAACGGTATTTAACGAATCTGGAGAGAAGTTTTGAAAAAACTAATCAAGTGTCTCTGGGACCAAGGGCATGAGAAGAACATCCATCATATAAAATGTCATTCCTAATAATAAAATCAGTCTATAAGTTCAACGAAAAAAATACAGAAATTAGATATACCGAGGAAAGAGAGAGTGGAAATTAAACATAAAATGCAGCCACTTTACATTCACTTGCCCTCTGTAAGCCTTCATCTTTGAATAGAATGCTCCAAAATCTTAAATGTGCAATTAATTGTCCTTGCTGGTCGATCTAGTTCATTTCAAACACATTGTACTGCTGCTTTTGGTACCTAAATGTTGTCACAATTTTAAAAAATTAGTAAATTTCTCATTTTTGGGTTAAAAAAATTATCATTTTCAATCCTGAGAGAGACTACCAATTTGCAGAACTGCCAATTTCTACTATCAACATAGACCGGATAGAACACCTTCTAACAAAGCCGAATTGCCTTAACTCTGCATAAGAGAGACAATAGAATCATTGATCCATCAGGATACGCTTATAAACAGTAAATAGGAATGAACTAATAATAAAAAGATCAATAGAAAATGCAAAATCAGCACAATTAATTCAAGACATACACCATTTACTTATCAACATTGACTGGATAGAAGATATGGTTTTGGAACTCCTATTATAACTATTATTATTTCCACTGTGATTGATTGCCTATGATCTCCTTCTCTAACATATCTACTTCACAATTTTTTTAAAATTTTGCTATACTTATTTATCTTCACTGCCATCTTCCAACCATCTCTACTCTCCAAATCTAACTCCTTCAATTCATCATCACAGTCTGATAAACCATATCGCTTTCCTCAACTTCACCGGAAGCCACAAAACAAAAACACCTTCCACCTGCAAAACAGTAGTAAAAATTCAGTTGTACCCTTTCTCACCTTGTACGTGGTTGCCTAAATTGCTTCTTGTATTCAAACAGGCCTAACAACATGAAAACATTAGGCTTCTGATAAATATTACTAAGGTTGACCCAATAATGTTTGGTCCTCTATTTTATTACAAATTTGATATCAATCGAATAATACTAACCTAGAAACAATTGCCAACCACTCTCTAATTTTTTTGTGTGTCTTAATAACATCCACTCTCTAATCCCTTCTTTTCTATTAGCCAATTTTCCAGCAAGAAGCAAATATCTCTCAAGCAACTCAAACCAATTACTCAATACTCTCAAAAAAATATCTCTACTCCTCTCAAATGGCTTTTAGAATCATTCACTCATATGCAGCCGCCACCAACATTGATGGAAACACCGAATCCGTAAACTCACATGTTTCTAAGGTGGTTCATGTCTTGATGTCATTATCCAATGTAAAATTTTGACCGGCTTCTCTCATTAATCTTGAGAGCATTTAATTTGATCATATTTGATGTTTTATTATAATTTCATTGATAGAATGGCATTAGTTGATTTGTTATTTAGTCATGGAACATCTATCTGGACTAACCGTATATACCTACAAAATATCAAATACTTCAAGCAATAACTAACAAATCAAAGAACTCAAGAAACACAACATCACTCACACACGTCAGTCATTCAATAAATCAATATAATTTACCCACGAAAAAATTCAGGATAAAGAAGGGAACACAAATTGAAAATTGAAAACTGAAGAAGAAATCAAGAGAGTTAGAGAAACGTTTTACTGAGCAATTGATGATGTTAATGCAAGTCACAACTAAAAATATTAGATTGAAAAAATATCAAACACAAAAAAGTCCTGTTGAAAGCTTTGATATGCCAAGCTCCACGCCTGATTACAATTATTAGGCAATTCAACTTATTTTCGAATACAAAGAACCCAATAATAAATCTCAGGTTTCAAAAAATAGATAGATGTCACTACTTTCAAACCACACGCAGAAAGAGTTCTGGCCATGGAGCAACAACTCCAAATTAAAATATACTCTATCCGTCCCTCCAAAATGAATGTCCAAATTTAATGACTAAATTTGGACATTTTTTTGGGACGGAGATAGTACAAAAAATTGCAATTAAAACTAATTTACTAAAATTATAAAAAATCATATTTTTAAAAGTTTTGTTTCGTCTTAAACAACAATTTAAACTTAACCCCCCTACTTCTCAGAAAGAGAATTCGTTAATGGAGTTGTCTCCAAACCAAACTCCATTTCCATAGTGCCACATACCCTTTTCCCATCATACCCACCTGGAATATTTTATTTGTATTCCTTCTCTTCCTTTTCGAATCTTCTTCCGAAATCTTTCTTTCTTTCCCAAAAGCTTCTTCTCAGTTTTTTCTCCCATTACCTTTTTTCAATTAGTTAATTTTGATTTTATTTTATAACATGGAACAAAAATCCCTTTACACTTTTCTGTCAAACCCCTTACCCCTCCAAGTCAACCCAACCCACTACCTTCTTTCTCATAACGCTCAACTTAACTCACTACCCTCTTTCATGTGACCTCCAAATCAAAAAGAAGTAATAAAATACTCCAACTGAAGGAGTATAAAAAAAAAACATACAGCTAAGAGCCACTTGATGATTAGGAGTTGTCTTCCTACCTAACCCCCCCCCAAGGCCCACATACAAATGTATATTCTCGATCACCACTGCGTCAATGACCTATTCCTGGGAAACTAATGTGTCATCCACAAATCTAAGTAAAATCCAATCAACTGAATCAGATTATACTTCAAGATCATTAAACTGACTAACACTATCCATAACTAACAAAAGTTCCACAAAATCTCTCACTCCAAGGCACTACATCTTCTTTCAAATCATCTCAGGCCTAGTTCAATATGAGACTGACTAAGCTACATATTGAAGTCTTTATTTTCAGATGGTACAACCGCCATCTTGAGCCACCACGTCAATACCGCCAAGCAACTACACTAACGGAGAACCATATACCTGCTTCCAATGAATGAACCCTACACCGACTTCAATGCCTTGGGTCGGAGCCTCCCCTCCATTTCCACTCCCTTACACAGCTGTAAGTACCCCAATCTGGATCACCCCCTTTCAAACACACGGGAAACACCGCAGACTCATCCACGCAGTCTCAGAGACCTCTCTCACTCAAAACCCTCTCAAAACCCTCTCAAAACCCCCAGCCAAACCAAGGGAGGAGCCTTCCTGGGATAAAAAGGGACAAAAGGACCTTTCGGGAATTTTCAGGAAATTGGAAAAGCAATAATGGTCCGTACGGACCTCTTTGTTATCATAATTACTGAATCCCCTTAAAGTCCACAATATTCCCTCAAATCCCGGAAGAAATGATTACTTCCCTGCAGAGTTGGTCCGTACGGACCTCTTTGCATGCAAGATGGTCCGTACGAACCTTATTGCACAGGGAACATCATGATTTCAGAATATTCACCATCATCACAGATTCCCTCAAATCGAGGAAAACCAAAAGTTTGGATTACCAGGGAGGTCCGTACGGACCTCTTTGCACCAAATCTGGCACTATAAATAGAGGGCTCCCCCTCCTCATTTTCACACACCTCCCTCTTCTCTCTTCCTCCCTTAGCCTTCTGGCTCCCCTCTAAGTCCTCTCGAGGCACTCCCGGCCCCTTTCGGATCCTTCCGAGGCCTTCCGAGCTCCCTTGTGGTGCTCCGAAGCCTCGAGCGCTCCGAGACGCTCCCGCGCTGCCCCGAGGCACTCTCGATGTACTCTGAGGCCCCTCGTGGTACTCCGAGGCCTTGCCTGGTCTTTCCACGGTGTCCGGCTCTTTCCGAGTCAAGCCGGCGATCCCAAACCACGCCGAAACTCGCCCAGAGTGACTCCTGCCACCACAACGCACGCCGAACCTCGCCAGAGTGATCCGACGATCCCCACGCACGCACGAACCTCTGCCGGCAGCGCACTGCAGCCTCAACTCACGCGAAACTCGTCTCGCGGACAACCGGCATCTCCCGAAGCAATCCCGATCCGTACCGGAACGCTACTTCGACCTCAAACACTATTCCCAAGCGGAAGACAGACACGAACCAACATTGGTAAGGCTTCCTTCCTATACTATTTCAATACATTTCCATACATAGCATACAATGTAGACATCCGATACAGCATGCATTTTTAAAAGCACACACACACACACACACAACATTTAAAGGATATTAGGGGTATCCGAAAGACTCGTTTTACGAGGCTACTCGGGTGAGCTCTAATATTCTAATATTCTCTTCCCGGGAGTCATCTGACCTCCGAACTCAAAATCTCATCACACAAAAACGGTTTAAAATTATCTTTAAACTGATGCCCTTTTTCAATGTTTTGGGCTTAATAAAAACGGCGTGGCGACTCTACAAATGCGAAAACAAACGGCGAGACACCTCCAACGCGAAAGATGCCAGATGCCGGGGCCGCGAGGCCTTTCTCGGATCCGGGCTATTTCAGTTGGCGACTCCGCTGGGGACTTTTTTGTTTTAAAAACTTTTAAACAAAACAAAAGATTTTTAAAACGATGATGAGGGTCAAACTTTCATTTTACCCCTTCCTTTAACTGTTGTGTGTGTGTGCACGTGCTTCGTTTTTATTTTACAAAAAAAATAAAAATACAAAAAAATGCATCAATATACATCTGTGCATACATTTAAAATTCTTCAAAAACTTCTATTTTACTCAGAAAAAGAATTTTAGAGACCGCACACTACGCGCGCTTCTTGCCTCGGTTACACCGCACTCTACTCACACTGCCTCGGTTACACCGCACACTACGCGTGCTGCCTCGGATACACTTGCACACTACAACCCTTAACCCGGAGTGGTCTCGGTTGCGATCCGTTTGGTCTTCCTAGGCCTCTTGGGCGCGCGCGGGATCATTCCAAACATCCCATCCTAGCCAAGCGTCAACCACACGTTTGAGTCTTGAGTCACACTCTGTCCGGACTCGGTTGGTTTTACCCGGTCCGTGTCATACGGCTGGATACATATACCATGCCGGCCATTTTACGAGTCAAGGCTCGGAACTCAAGATCCCTTGCGCAAGCAAAGCGATGAAAGGTCATGCTAAAATCTTGACTGATCTTGATTTAGAAGCTACACCGACGATGTTCCGTCCGGATATACATCCATGCTCGCATGACACCATGTCATCACGCCTTTGATACGTCGGCCATGACGATATGACCCGGCCCGACGCCTAACGTCACGGATCCCTTGCGCAAGCAAGGCAAGAGAAGGTCATGCCAAACTCTTGACACGATCTTGACTCGGTGGCGGCTCGGTTCACTATTCACATGGCTAACGCGTCCAAAGCGAACATGACAGGCTCGGTCCTTAGGTTCGATTTTTCTTTTAGGCCGGTGGAAACCGCTTGCACTATAGGACCCTCGCCTGGGCTGTCCACCTGGGAAGTCGAAATACGGGTGCAAAACGAGGGGCTTATAGCCGCAGAGATGGTCTCCATCGACCCGGGATCTAGCATAGTTGCGAAAAAGAAAAGCAATCTTTTCCAACCTACCTAGGACTACGAGAAAACACGTTTTAAGTAAATTAAAACAACAAAAAAATCAAAAATAAAAGAAACGGAAACCGCATGCCACGTGAGCTTTCCCCCTTCTATCCCGTTAGGCCATTCCCGTGTCTAAACCTTGCCCGTCACCCCTCCAGCGAACCGAGAGTGGTTGAGAATCCCTGGAAGCCGCCTTTTCGATGTCGAGGTCGCGAGGTCCGATAGCCCTTCCGGTTCAACGGTCCGCACCGTCCGATACTCCCCGTGACGGGATCAACAGATAACAGTGAGGGAAACGGAACCCCGCCACTAAGGAATCTCCAGACAATGGAGGAGGTGCTGCGAGCCTTCGAAACCATCAAGAAGCGCCAAGAAGACGGCAAGCTGGATCGTCGACACCTTGCGTCTTCGAGGAACGATTGCGGTTCCCCGGCAGACGGAACCTTTGTTCTCATAGAGGACGAAGATATACCGGCTCCCAGGTTTCTCAAAGCTATCGGCGAGTCCCGCCTCCGCCAAGCTACGAGATCCCAGCAACGCAAGCGGCTCTCGCTCAAAGCTCCCTTAGGCGTCGGTCAGCAGCTCAGGCATGCACGCCTCGGATCGGTCGGTTTCCGGCTCACGCACATCAAGCTCATTACCCGGCACACATACGTGCTGCTCACTTGAGATCCCGGTGCATCTCGGTATCCCCAGGATTCAATCCTTTGCCTCTATACGAGCCTCGCAATCACAATCAAAAGTCCCCATTCTTACCGGGGACGGGCATCCAGAGCGGATATCCCGACATCTCAAGTTTGCCACTGCTAGTGCGCGATTGGGGCTAACGAATCGTTTCCCAGGTTCCCAAACACAACCCTTAGCGGACACGGCAATCACGCCCTCAACTTCAACACCCAGGGGTATGGGTTGGTATACACTCAACTACCTCCCCAAGACTCCCGAATGGCGATCCCATCGGCCCGATCCACCCCCATCTTCGGTGTCCGTCCACGAAAACGGTAACCCGCCTCGAGACAGTGATCCCCACATGGCATGGTGATTGAACAAATGAAAGACATGCAAGGCAAGCTAGCTAGTTCTCGGAAGGACTCCCTCACGCCTGCGATCCGAACAAAGTGGTCCCTCTCCCTCGAAGTTCGGGATGCCGGAAATGGAAAAGTTTGACGGACAGAATGCCCAAAAACCCACATCGACACCTACGTCACGGGTATGAGAGCCAAAGGGGCAACCCCTCAACGAGATGGCGAGATCATTTTCAGCATTCCCTCAAATCCACGGCACTAAGGTGGTTCCTCGATGTGAAGGCGAGAAAACCGCTCCACGTGGGATCGGATCGGTGAAATCTTCTGGAGAAGTATCGCGCCAATCTTGAATGGGAAACAAACCGCCATGACACGCAAGCCACCGAACAAAAGGATGACGAACCGGTGGGCGAGTTCTACAAAAGATGGGCTGGAAGCTAAGCGAGATAATGGATCCACTTTCCAAAGAAGAGCGAGATGGACATCTTCCATTCCTGCCTCAAACCATCTTTGAGGACCTTGATCGGCCACCATTTCTATCCGGATCTCCGTGCCATGGTCAACGCCGGGACAAAGTTTGAAAAGACCCTGAGTCTTCAAAAGGCAACGGCAACCCCTGCCTCATCTTACCGCTATCGAACAAACACAGCAACTTCAACTCCTGCCCAGACCAAAGGAAAGGAAGCGGCCAGGAACAGTGCACTACATTCGGAACGGAGCTCAAGTAAACCGCGATCAAGCGGCCCCAAAGAATAACAACCCCCTCGCTTCCCACGGTTCCGGCATTTAGATAACTGGAAATGCCCTTGGGTCAAGTATTTGAAGCTTTGGTGAAGCGAAATCTTCTCAAGCCACTCGAGAATTTCCAACCGAAGACTCTCAAACCCAACATGGATATGAGCAAACACTGCGTCTTCCACAACTACCCGGCCACACCACCGACAATTGCTTCGTACTCAGCGGGTGATTCGGGGGCTCATTGAGGAGGGAAAATTGGAACGCCCTCGTGGTCCCAATACCATTGGAAATCCATTCCCAGAACGACGGGGTAAACTCGATAGCCGTTGACGAAACTCCAAGCGAGAGCGGACTCCTGCAATTTCCGAAACCGTCGGCATCTTTGTCCCGCTATGGCTGGGAGCGTGAAACAAGAGTCAAAAGGTCTCGTGACCGGGAATTCCGACAAGAACGCCAAGGGCCACTTTGTCTCCCTACGATCTTTGCCCCGGCCAAGGCATACAAATGGATGGATCGAACGTTCCCCAGACGAGGCGAGTCCAGCGGTAGCACGGGAAGCGGTTTAGCCTTCACGAGACGATGACTTGCCAATATGTGAGAATCGGCACAACGAAGCCCTCCTCATCCTCATAAAGATAGAGATGTTCTTCCTCCGAACGTCTTGATTGATAACGGCTCCCGATCAACATCATCGCTTTAAGCACATTGAAACGACTCCGCGTCGACCGTTCTCGATAAGGCCTTCACCTCGGGTAATCAGAGCCTACGACTCCTTTGCACGACCAATCGTAGGAGTCATCAATTTGAGGATCAATTCGACGTACAAGCTGGAGTCGGTAGAGTTCCAAGTCGTGGAAATCAAACCCACCTTCTGCTTTGTTGGGACGGCCTTGGATACGTCGGATGAAAGCGGTATCATCTACTCTTCACCAATGCGTGAAATTCATCAATGCCAATGGAGCGATCGAAGTGATCCGCGGAAGCGGTGCAATGGCAAGTGCTTGGCCGGCAAGCTATGACCCAGAAGAAGGTCGACATGACCGAATACTCTTCCCAGATGATTCTCCTACCTGTCCCGCTACGAAGTGGATCCTTACATCCACGCTCTAAGCGCTGAGCAGTGGAAATCGAAGAACTCATGGGACAGGATGACAACTCGATATATGCGGCTGTGAAGAATGCTTGAGAGAGGATCGAGATGGATGCTCTAATGGAGATTGATCGAGGAGTAGACCACTTACTTCGCCGAAAACCCTCTTGCAAGCGGCTCATCACCGATCCCCGGTGCAAGACAACCCTCTAGCCGACACTCTCGGATCTTACGGGGGACAGCCATCACGGCTTAGTTCAATTCAACATTCCGGTGTCAGGCACGGACGAACAATGGCGCAACCTCCTCCAAGGCTTAATCGGGGAAGGAGATATAGCATGTCCGCTCGAATCGAGACATTGTAAACGTCGTCCAAGCAAAGATCCCGGATAAAGAGCGAGATTCTATGAAAGTGATCAACATCGGCAAGAATCCACTCCGAGATCGGCGAATGCTTCGCCCTCCTAGAAGTAGCTCTCGGCGACTTCTATCATCAAAAACCCCAGGGTGGTGGTAACACTAATGGAGGGACATCATCGGGAGCGACCAAAAACCTCCGCGATCTGGTTTGAAATCGAACCGCATGCAAGCTACTTTCCGGGACTCGTACGAAGGGAAGATTGGCCACCTTTGAACCGGCACCGCTCCCTCTAGAGCTACGGCCATCCAAGAGTAATGAAGCCTGGTCCAATCCCTCGTCGCCTATAGTCTAGCTTCGAGTCTTGTTGTCTGTGTATTCACATCTTTTGAGTCTTTTGACGGCTTTACGCCCAACGATTGTGAATCTTTGGTCAACAATGTACAGTCTTCACGCTTTCAATAAAAGGTCCGACCTTCCTAAAAAATCATTTCATTGCATCTTTAACAAATGATGACATTAACTAATCAAAACAAGTTAATAACAATTCATCTTAAAAGGACAAACACATTAATTAAATAAATGCATCAAGCAAACATTTAAGCATGTTGTCAAACGAGAGAAAAACCGGGCCCGAGCTTTGTAGAAGGTTTTAATCACAACGATTTGCAAGATCGCTGAAGAGCCAAAGAGACGCAAGTCCGACGCCATTTCCAGCACAAACCAGATTTTCCAATACCTCAAGAGCGGGAAACCACCTTCATGAACAAGGAAAACCCACACACAGAAGGGGTCAAAACCAAGAGCGTCATGGCCCTAAAACGCCTTGCCTCTCACTTCGTCATCCTCGGGGACATGCTATACAAGAAACGCTACCACGGGCCACTCCTACGCTGCGTCGCCCAAGAAGAAGCGAGACAAGTTCATGAACGAAGTCCACAATGGGGCTTGCGGTCCCCACATGAATGCGAGCCACGATGCAAATCATTCTCGGGATGGGCTACTCTTGGATCTCCATGGAGGCGGATGGCATCCACTTTGTCCGAAGGCTGCGACAAGTGCCAACGGTTCTCCAACCTCAATCATCTACCGCCCCACGATCTCTCTTGCATGACTACACCTTGGCCCTTTGCCACTTGGGAATTGACGTCATCGGGAAAATCGCTCCGCCAGGCGACAACGGTCACGAGTTCATCTTAGTAGCCATCGACTACTTCACCAAATGGGTCGAAGCCAAGTCCTACAAGGTACTCACCTCCAAGAAGGTCGCGCATTTCCTCAAGGAAAACATCATCTGCGATACGGCATCCCAAATGAGGTCATATCGAGACAACGGCTCACACTTCGAAGGGAATTCGACGGGCTGCTGGCTGAATTCAAGATCACACGCCACAAATCTTCTCCCTACCGGCCACAAACAAACGGCGCCGTGGAAGCGGCAAAGCAAAACCCTCGAACGGATCATCAGAAAAATGACCATCCGAGGACGAGATTGGCGAGAAGCTGCACCTTGCACTTTGGGGCTACCGCACATCGGTCGAACAGACCACGGGAGAAACCCCATTTGCCACGACATACGGGATGGAACCAGTCCTTCTCATCGAGGCTGGAAATTCCCTCACTCCGAGTCTTCTTTGGAAAATGACATCAACGAAGTCGAATGGCTCGAAGCCGACATGACGAATTGGCTGCTGCTAGACGAGCGACGACTAAAGGCCATGGAACACGTCAGGAGCCTATCAAAGCGGGATGGCTAGAGCTTTCGACAAGAAAGTCAAATCCGAGACATCGGGGAAGGTGACCTTGTACTCAAAGAAAAGCCTCCCACTCGAACCAACCCACTGGGAAAATGGGAACCCACATGGATCGGCCCTTTCGTGGTTCAAAAGATCTTCTCCGGAGGCGCCATGAAGTTAACAGACCTGGACGGCAATCCCTTCATGAATCCAGTCAACGGAAGCAAACTTCGCAGATACTTCGCCTGAAGAAGAACAGCTGTGCATCTCTTGGCACTCCATGTAGTGTCGAACTACGCAGACTGAGCCCTCTAGTCCGGGGAACGTAGGCAACCTTAATTGAGTCCCGGTCTAAAAATACACAAAAAAGTCAAAAGTTTGAATGTCAATCAAGACCTCCATCAAGCTACGCACTTTTCAAAGAACACGCCCCCAGTCACCTTGACCAAGTCAAACGACGGCGGCAACATCAAAGGACATCCGAGGGTCACTCGGCATCAAACGATCGGCTCATGTGCTTTCCAAGCCGAGGGGCTTGTCTTCGCCCTCACGCGCTTCAAAAAAAAAAAAAAAAAAAAAAAAAGAGCTCGAAAGGGCTCACAAAAAAACAAAGAGCTCGAGCAGAGGCTCACAAAAAAAAAAGAATCAAAAGAAGCTCAAAACGAAGGCTGCGAAATTGACACGCCAACAGAGGCAAAGGAAGGCTACGAAAAAAGACCGTCAAAACGACTTGTCGAGGGAGCATTCAACCGTCTCGGCCAAGCACAAAGCCTCGCAAAAGGGGATTGCCGTCGGGGCCCAGGCTTGCCCGGTCCGCGAATGCAACGAGAAAAGTCAAAGATGGACGCCGACAAAGTGCACAACAGAAGCAAAGGCAAACAAGAGATCTTGCGTCTCGACAAAGCTTTAAAAGTAAATCACAAATCACTAACGGTTTTACAACATTTCTTGATGAGTTCAAGCACGGTCTACTCTCAAAGTTCACAACATGCTAAAAGACTGACTTAATACATTTAACTAATAATGTGTTTGCAATGCAATGAATGGATACTTAGGAGGTCATTCCGCGCCATCTGCGCTTGTCCCCTCGCCATTCTTTCCTTTCTTCCCTCGTCCCCGGGCCGAGTCTTCTTTCGCTTCACGTGAACCAACTCTGCGTCTCTCGGTCAGAGATACGGGGTCCTCCCGTAGAGTCAAATAATCCCGGTAGCTCTCGGGGCTTCATTCGCCCGTGCTTCGGCTCGGATCTCCTCCTGCGAGTCCCGTAAAGAGGACCTCTCCCTGTCGGTCGGTCAACTCTAGTCTCGTAGTCAAACAAAGTGTCTCCCGTCACATCGAAGGGTCGAGACCAGGCTTCGGAACTCCTAAGGCAATAGCTACTACGGCAGCGGGTCCCAGAATCGGTGCTTTGCCGCACGCTCTCCCAGAGACCACTTGGGGCCCGACATGCTTTGCTCATACCGGGCCGGATGCTTGAGTCGTCAATACAACGCTCCCCGAGCGTCTAAGGAGTACCGCGGGAGGGAAAGCGGAATACTTCCATTACCTCGGAAAATCTGAGAAGGCACACTGGAGAGTTTGCCATACGAAAGCAGGAACTACCTCCTTGATGCAAGGTCATCCCCGCCCAACAAAGGCTCTGCTTCATCCCAAAGCCAGGAAACAAGCGACGGAATATAGAAGGAGGACGAGAGACAAACTGGAACTCCGACAACGTAGGACCCTTCTGCAAGACCTCAGTCCCTGGTCTCAATCCTCCGGTGCGGAACCCACCGGCGGATCGATGCGTACCAAGGCACAATTGCCATCCATCTCTCCCCGGGCGGGCGATCCATATCCCGACCACAAGAGGTCGGCGAGCAAACGACCACGGGCTAAACGACGTCGGAGCCTCGGACATGGCCTTTGAAGTCTCTCTCGCGGCCACGAGGTGAGCAAAGCGGGGCTTCCCCCTCTCATAAAACGATCCCCGGTCGCCGGACGGTCGATACCATGAAGAGTCTCCCCGGCACCAACGGGACAATATCCTCTCCCGGCTGCAGTGCCCTACCACATCTAGCAAAGCGCCATCACAAATGCCCGAGGAACTGACCATAAAAAGCGTCGCCATCACACGCGAGGCAAAGGCATCCCAAGAGACGTCACTCTCGTCATCAACCATGAACCGCTCCGGCGGCTCGAAATGTCGATATGACCCGAATCAAGGATCATGCCTACACTTCTTCCAACGAAGTACGAAGAAAGCCTGCAAGCTTCGCGCTCGCATGGCGGCACCACCAATCAAGAGAGGCGAGATGGCCTCGCACCTCCAGGTCCTCCAATCAAAGCCAAAAAATCCTCAAAAGTAGGCACCATTTCATTGTGGAAGAAAGCTTGATGTACACGTGCCTCCTAACATCCCCGGAGGCACCTTCGCGGCGGCCATAGCAATAAATCCCAATCGGGAATAACTCCTTAAAAGACCAAGCCAGAGCAAAGATGAAACCTTACCTCGAAAGCCCGTCTACGATGCCTCATGCGGCGCCGCATCCACGTTTTCAGCGCGCACCCGGAAGTGTGCTTGCCTCTCTGCGAAAGCCTCGGCAAAAATTCTAGAGACGTCTGAAGAATCCCATGGCAAAAAATGGAGGTTCCTAGAAAATGGGGAAAGAAAGCTTGAAAATGGTACATGCGAAATGGGGAAATGAGGAAGAACCCAGCGTTCCTTTGTAAAGCATTTATGTCCTTCCCAAAGCAATCGTTGGTCCATCTGAGACCTCTTTGCACATGCTAAGTATGGCCGTGCGGACCTCCTTGCAAACGGGAACCCATTTCCCTTGAGACAAACGAGTACAAAAGCAGCGTTTGTCTGTGCAAAACCTTGCTCCAAAGCGCCCAAACAAGCGGCCAAAGCCATTCTGGCAAACATACCTTTGCCACCACAAATGCACTCTCGGCTCGCGTGGCATGCACAAAATAATAAAAAATAATAATAACTGACAATTTCTAGGACAAATCTTAGGGAATCACAAAAATGACATTACATCTTAAAATAAAAATCTTTTGTTTGCGTGCAAATACATGTGTTTTTATTACGGGTACCAATAAATGTCTGGTTGCTAAACAAAAAAAAAAAAAAAGAGAGGAGGATATGAAAGAGGGAGAGCAAATGAATACTAATCGAGAATCACCGGCATCATCATCCTCGGCCAAGAGGTCCTCCCAAAGAAGAAAAGTCGGGCATCCCGGCGAACTCGCCGCGTCACATCCTCGTCGTCGGGGAATGCGAGCACCCGCGCGAGGCTCCCACGAAAAGTACTCGGAAGGATCAAATCCGGCGAAAGGATCAAAGAAAGAAGGCTGACCGAGGAACCCTCGCCACGTGCGCCATGCGCGGAGAACCATGGGCCCGATAAAAGGGGCTACACCCTCGAAGGCCACACGGCTCACGAAGATGTCCGGCATCCATCTTGTGTCGCCCCACTCGAAGGTCCCTCTAACTAGCTGACTCAGGCTCGGCTCTAGGCGGAGGAACGATCTACGAGGAATGCCTCGAAGGCATAGGCTCGTGTCGGCCCGTGCGTCGCGAAGGCCAGAGCAAGATATCTTCGAAGCCATCTTCTTCGCGAAGCGACCTCGGCTCGCCGCATGCCAGCAGGCGGAGTCGGCGTATCGTAGGCTCTCCCAGGGACTGCGCCCAACAAGCGACGACCAAGGAAAGCGCTCGTATACGGTTATACCGACAACATAAAAAGAGAAAAATACGAGAAGAAAAGATGCCAAGATGGAAAAGAGTAAGCACGCTCAGCCGTCACGTCGGGATCCATTCGGTATGCGGCGGAGGCACTTTCACTCGGGGCAGCGGTACGAGACACCTCGCCTCGACCCGTCACCGCGGACATACGTGAATCGGGTCAGGCCCCGGCATCGGAACCTCACAGGGAGCACAGCGGGCCGAGGCCTCTCTCTCCCTCGCCGTACTGCCCGGCGTCCTCGGCTTCCTCCTCACTGAAGGCCCGTGCTCCCTCTCCATGCAAAATGAACTCCTCGGCGCCCTGAGCCCAGCCCGAGTACCTCTCAAAATCAAGCACGTCCATGTCACGGGAATCAAGCATCCCAAAGGGAGGGTCCCTCGGAACCACGGGAAGCACACAGGGGCCATCTTTGCCCGAGAAGACCCGCTCCCCGAGGTACATGACATCACAAGTCGAAGCCCGCCGGCATCTTCGTGGCCCCTGGTCCGCCTCGGGAGCCCCCATCAAACTCATCTCCCTCATCACAGGAGTCCACGGGAACAAGACAGAAGCCCTCACGGCTATCTCTCTCCGAGGCGGCTCTGCACATCCCAAGTAGAGCGATGGTGAGCTTCCCAGAGTGGTCCTCCTCTTCCTCGCCGTCACGAGCCCCGTCCCGGCGCTAGCCGGTGCAGCGGCCAGCAGCCCGGGATCCCTATCCCACGGGGAAGCCATGGAAAACCTCATAAAACCACACAGCTGACAAAAACGAGAGAAGGCTCGGTGCAAAAAGACAACGGAGAAATGACAAGATTTGCTAAATCCAAGAAAAGCAATGATAAACTCGTACCTCCGGAGCAAAGTCAAAGCAGGGCAGTATTTGGCCGTTACGCCCAAGGTTAGCCAGATCGAGGAGAAGTAGAGCTCGGCCAAGCACCTGCCTCGCCCCGAGCAGCTATCCGCGAGACCTTATCCCAGGTGAATCGGTCAAGCTCTCCAACAAAGCGAAGAGAATGCCGGTCGCGTGGTTCGAGAACGGGGGTCTCGGGCCGGTGCATGCCACAAGAAGGAGCGCGTATTTGCTCATTTGTCACTGGCCGGTACCAGGATGTAGGCCCAATTTGTGCGCGGTGATCCTCATCTCCACGTCATTGTCTACGGACATACCCGGGCCCCTGCGAGGACGAGGCTCAAAGCCCGGCGGCTCGGTCGGCCACGTCATCGGAGATCATGTCTCTCCGCACTGCGGGCTCCCACTTTGAAGGAAAGCCGGTGATCGCGGCAAAGTCGGTAGGCGTCAGCTGTCACCTCGCCCCGGCTCGGGTGGAAGGTGTGGGTGGTATCCCACGTCTACTCCCGGATAAACCCGGGAAGACACTCTTGTTCTTCCTCGTGTCGGTTCACTCCGACCCGGAGTTCTCGGCAAACGCGCACCTAGGCCGGAAGCATAAGCCGACCTCAGGGGACTCGGCCTACCGTCCACGGAAATATCGGGCATCACATTGCCATAGCTCCACAACTGACCTCGGCGATCCCAGGAGTCTTCATCCTCTTGGCCTTCCCGGCCATAAGCCCACATCTATGAGGTAAGCCTGACAAAGGTACGTCGATCATGATGCCCAATATAAAGGCACGCTATAACAGTCATGGCTCGGCACATATTGCACATAATTTTCACATACATTATACATATAATTTTTCCATGTAACTTGAGTCACAAAAACACGGCACATATAATGCACATAATTTTCACATATATCATGCATATAATCTTTCTCATACGGTCTGATCACAAAAACACGGCCTGTGTTTGTACACATTTTCTCGAAAAGAAAAAAAAGGAAGATTAAATACTGCACGACACATTTTCAAAAGAAAATCCGTCCCAACACGGCACATATTGCACATATTTTCCCCACGAGAGTCATCACCCCAAAAACACGGCACGACGACATATGCATAACACATTTTTCAGTAATCCGTCCTCTGCACGGCTACACTTTCGCATATAACCCGTCATGAAACACGGCACGTGTCACATTTTTCACTGAAATTATCACTACCACGATAATTTTTCTCACAATGTATACATACATAAATAGCATACGGTACAAAACACTAAAGCATGCATTTCATTAGATAGGCACTTTATTTTCACAAATAAGAGCTAATCTTTTACATTTACGCACAAATCTGCTTGCATGCCCATAATTTTTACATGTCCATTTTCAACAATTCATCAAGAATTTCACAAAAAAGGCATAAAAAAATAACAAAACAAAAAATTCAAAAATGCGAAAAACTAAAACCTAGTTCTAGCATTCAAAAATTCGGCAGGGGAATCAAGAAAGCGGAGCAGTTTCTTACCTCCCCAGCGTTCATAGAGCGACGATTGTGCACCTGGGATTCGGATACAGAACATCAGGGTTCTTCGAAGATGGAGCAGACGAAATCAATTCCTTTGAAGCTCCATCCGTTGCTCGACCACCTTCTTGGCTGCGTTGACAACGACTCCTTCGAGATCAACCACGATATGCAAGCAATTCAAGCGAAAAATTGTTGATTTTGGTTAGCAAATGGAGGATTTTCTCTCTTTCTCTCTCACGGTTCCACGCACTTGGAAGAAGGGAAATGGGAAGGGCCTCGGCATTAAACACAGTGAAACATGCAGGAGGCTGTAAACGCCAAGGTGGTCCGTACGGACCTCTTTGCGGCCCGGAGGTTGGTCCGTGCGGACCTCTTTGCGAGGGTGACGAGTACTCACCTTACTTATAATCTTTGCCCACAGGCTGTCCTAAGGCCTTTTCCGGCCAAATCCGAGTGCCAGAATGGTCCCTAACCCTTCAATTGTCCACCAGCGCGTCGGCGTAGGCCAGGTCCTACCTCGCCCGCTCCGAGCGGCAATTCAACCACCCAGGCCGTCAAGCGTAAGACCGGTCCTCGCCTGACTTTTCAACAGCGGTGAAATCCGTGGCGGCCGTCAGCGTAAAACAGGTCCTACCGCCCACTCCAACGGCAATTCAATCCACCGGCCGTCGGCGTAAGGCCGGTCCTCGCCCGCTCCCGATGGCCGAGATTCAACCACGGCCGTCAAGCGTAAGACCGGACCTCGCCCTTCAACGGCAATTCGGCAAACCGTCGACGTAAGACCGGTCATCGCCCGGCAGCGGCAATTCAATCACGGCCGTAGTCAAGCGTAGGCCCAGGTCTCGCCCACTCCAACGGCAATTGACCAGCCCGTAAGACCGGACCTCGCCCAGCTCAACGGCAGTTTGAGAAGGCCGTCGAACTGACACCTCCCGGCGGCACGAATCCCCGAGTCACGTAAGACGCCTCACACAGCCAACGGCAATTCAAGAAGGGTCCGAAGTCATCTTCCCAGCCCACGAATCCCAAGGGCCCTACGAGGCGCACGAACGCCTGGCAATTCGAAAGAGCAGCGCCTCCCGAAGCCGCAGTATGCTCGAGGCGCAAGACGCCTCCCGAGCGCTCAACGACAACTCAACCGCGGCCTCGAAAGGAGGTCGGGAGTCATCTTCCCAACGAGAAAAGGGCCCTACGGGGTCATGCATCCCAGCCCAGTGAGCAGGCGGTCCGGATGTGGCCCGGAACTTCGCCCGCAACGACAGCATAGCCTTTAGGCCATCAAAATGGCCCGAGCTCCTCCCCAACAAGTCAAAGGGAAGTCATACAAGACTGCATATCCCCAGCACCGACCATCATCCTTGCCACGCTCAACGGCAAAGCAAGCACCTGCGAAAGACTGACACCTCCAGTACGAGTCCCAGGCACGAAGCGCCTCCAAAATGCCAAATGGTGAAGCAATCATCGGCCATCATCCTTGCCAGCTTCAACGGCCGGCTCAAGCACCGGCGATCGTCAGTCAACCTTCTACATCAACATGCAAAAGCACTGAGGCATGCGCCTCTCGAAGCACAAGGCGGCCATTGCCTCCTTGGCCCTAACGGCTAGAAGGCGATTGAAGTCCTCGCGCATTACATGGCTACTTGGTAGAAGACGATTCAAAGTCCTCGCGCATTACATCCTAGCTAACGGCTAGAAGACGATTCAAAGTCCTCGCGCATTACATCAAGCCGCCGCCGAAGACGATTCCAAGTCCTCCGGCGTGGCACCCGGCCGCCGCGGATGACGATTGAGAGTCCTCCGGCGTGGCACAGCCCAGCGCGGATGACGATTGAAAGTCCTCGGCGTACAGCGGCGACGATTGAAGTCCTCGCGGCGTGGCTTCGCCGCCGGATGACGATTCAAAGTCCTCCCGGCGTGGCCGGATGACGATTCAAGTCCTGGCGTGGCGCAGCCGCCGCGGATGACGATTGAAAGTCCTCCCGGCGTGGCTTGACAGCCGCCAGCAGATGTGATTCAAAGTCCTCCGGCGTGGCACAATGCAATCGAGAAGGACGATTCGAGGTCCTCACTCTATCTCGGCCCGGAAGGCCTTAAACCACCCGATTAGGAAAATCGTAAAATTTCCATCTGGGACACGCGCGTCCTCACAATTGACCTCGGCGGTCACCACATCTTAGGACACCACCACGTCCTTACCACTTGACCTCGGCGGTCACACAACACTTCGGTGGCTCCACCACGCCCGCGCTCACAAATTCACGACCTCGGAACTACGACCGGGCTTGATTCCGCCGGGATACGTAGGAATCCTATCACGGGGTCCCGGCCATTGACCTATACGGTCTAGGACACCACCGCGTCCTCCCGTCGACCTATGCGGTCACCCGGGACACCACCACGTCCTTGCGGCCTCGGCGGTCACACGACACTTCGAGGGCACCACCGCGCGCCGCATTCTACGCTCACCACGCCTAGAACTACGGACCGAGGCTTGATTCCTTCGGAGGATACGTAGGAATCCTATCACGGGGTCCAGCCTATTGACTACTTGACGGTCACACTGAAAAGGATACCAACCCCGTCCTCGCGTTGACCCTCACGGTCGCTTCCTCTCAATAGCACGTGGTCCAGATTAGGACCCTTATCTTATCGTGACCCAGCTTCTTTCATAAGTGACGTCGTCGAGGAGCTTCTGTAAGTACCCCAATCTGGATCACCCCCTTCCCGAGCACACAGGAAACACCGCCGAGACTCATCGCGCGAGTCTCGGAGACCTCGGCACTCAAAACCCTCTGAAGCCCTCTCGGAGCTGACGAGCCAAACCAAGGGAGGAGCCTTTGCAGGATAAAAAGGGACAATAGGACCTTTTAGGAATTTTCGAGGAAATCGAGAAGAAAAGCAATTAAAAGGTCACGATACGGACCTCTTTGTTTCAATGATTACTAAATCCCCTTAAAGTCCACAATATTCCCTCAAATCCGGAAGAAATGATTACTTCCCTGCGAGTTGGTCCGTACGGACCTCTTTGCATGCAAGATGGTCGTACGGACCTTATTGCTCGGGGACACCATCATTCGAGAATATTCACCATCATTGCGGATTCCCTCAAATCGAGGAAATCCAAAATTCTGGATAACCAAGAAGGTCGTACGGACCTCTTTGCTCGAAATTTTACTATAAATAGAGGGCTCCCCCTCCTCATTTTCACACACCTCCCTCTTCTCTCTTCCTCCCTTAGCCTTCTGGCTCCCCTCTAAGTCCTCTCGAGGCACTCCCGGCCCCTTTCGGATCCTTGAGGCCTTAGAGCTCCCTTGTGGTGCTCGAAGCCTCCCAGCGCTCCGAGACGGCTCCGCGCTGCCAGAGGCACTCTCGAGGTACTCTGAGGCCCCTCGTGGTACTCAGAGGCCTTGCACTGGTCTTTCCACGGTGTCCGGCTCTTTCAGAGTCAAGCCAGAGCGATCCCAGGCCACGCCGAAACTGCAGAGTGACTCACTGCCCACCTGGCCTTACGCCGAACCTGCCGCGAGTGATCCCGACGATCCCGCGCACGCCGAACCTGCGCCGACGACGGCCTACAACCTCGACTCACGCGAGAAACTACGTCCGGGACAATGGTCCCTCGAAGCAATCCGTCCATGCAGGAGCAGCT